>CM077785.1:2908383-3475883 GCA_039737535.1 Lagodon rhomboides | reverse complement strand
ATTTCAGCGACTTTTAAAGAGTGAATGGGACTTCTCAGCAAGAATGAATGACTGGTGACAAACTTTTATCCACCCTGACTGTGTGTTCTCCAAGATAAGTCCGAAATAGGTCTCTGTATTCTGTCATGATCTCATCATAGTTAGTAACCACTTCACTTTCAACCATAGGCACTGTACCAATTTCAGTCTCATGCTGCCTGTTGTTGTGTGTCACTCTCATGATGCATTTTCCTTTCACTGGTATTTCTGCTCCTAATGCCGTTTTTCCACCGACAGTACCAGCTCGCCTCACCTTGACTTAGCTCGCCTTTTTTGTGATCCCATTACCGAAATCTGGTACCTGGTACCTGCTAAAGTGGTACTTTTTTAGTATCACCTCCGTTCCAATGGAGCTGAGCTGATACTTTTGTGTGACGTAAGCTGGCAGCCGGCCACTGTTGAACAGAGAGTGACGAGCACGACGTCCGAGCCTGACATCCGCTACCTTTAAAAACTAGCATCTGCGTTCAGTCAACATAGCGATTACATGGAAGGAACAACGCGCAAGAACACGTCGTGGACCGTGGCAGAGGTGGAGATGCTCCTGAGCGTTGTCGCTGAAGACCACATCCAGAAAGAGCTTGATGGTGCAACAAGAAATGACCACGTGTTTTGCATAGCCCACAGCTAGCCCTGTTTATGTGTCGCGTGGATAAGTACGTCACCTATGACGACCTGCCCACGTTGATGACGACCCGCCAACGTTAAAGAGATACCAATTTTAGATGGAAACGCAACGCGTCTGAAACCAAACCAAGTAGAGCCACGCTAAACCGAGGCGAGGCGAGGCGAGCTGGTACTGTCGGTGGAAAAACGGCATAAGTATCCTCTTACTATCACTTTTGCTGCATGCAGTTTAGGTCTGGGCCTGATTTTCTTTAAATGATATCACATTGGCTTGAGCTCCTGTATCCAGCATCAATGCCAGGTGGATATCATTCACTTTCAGTTTGAGTTTTTTTGTGATTGTTGCGGTCAAAAATCCTTGATTATTTGGCACGTTTTCTTTAAAAATACGATGGAATATGCAGGATATTTATGCCATTTCATGTGATGAAATTGAAAAAATTCGGGAATTTGCAAAAATATTAACCCTAACCCTAAAAAAAGTAATTCCCCCAACACTGTGTTCTCACTAGGCTACTACCTTAATGTGGAGAGTCATTTCTAATGACTTCCTATGATAAGCAAGCATACTACATCACAGAAAGTGCTGGGAATAATTAAGTTCTCATCTTGTCAACCTTTTCATACTTTTACGAGCTTTATTCTTGTAGGCTACTGACCTTGATTCTTTCAGTCCTAGCAACTGTTTTGGAAGTTAATGCCTCGGTGTAGGTAAGATGCTTCTTGGCTGCTTCCGCTGCTGCTTTAACCATCCTCATGTGTTTGGTGGTGGCAAAGTGGTTGTCCAGCGTCGACTTCCGCCTGTGGTCACGACACGCAGTTGCACAGAGTGCAAAATAATTTGCCTCCACTGTCATGTAACACACCGGGAAAATGCTTTGCTCTGTCTTTTGCGCTTATTTTTGTTGGCAAATGAGACTGATTAGCGGACTTCATCATGTCTTCTTCGTGGGGTTTGCAGCTTTCCAATGACGTCACTTCATAATGTCCCCAAGGCAACAGGAGGAAAATGGCTGCTCTTGTGTGAAGTACCAAGTCATAGCACCAAGCAAAATCATTTTTGTTGCTGTAGTAGTGCATTTTGCCATATGCTAGACATTTTTTGGGAAGATAGATAGATAGATAGATAGATAGATAGATAGATAGATAGATGATTTAGAAATATATCGAAGCTCTGCTTTTTATATTGTGTTGAACATGTCATGATTATAATAAAAAAACATGTAATAATTCTGTCTTGATTACAGTGAAAGAATGTGTAATGTTTAGCCATGACTGAAATTAAAATATTGAAGTTAAAAACATAATGAAAATTAAAGCTGCAAGCAGCAATGAACGGGCCCTCGCAGTCCCCACATGTCGGCAAGTTCTGCTGTCGCGGTCTGCAGCAATTGTTGCCTGCTGCCTGCTGCCTGCGGCATGCTGAATGCGTGGCTTTTTGCAAGTGTGGGCTGCTACAGGCAAGATGAAAGAAGATACCCAGAAGTTAGAAGAAGTTCCTGCAATCTACATGAAAACCAAATAATGAGATGACTACACTGTGTGACTCTACAGACTCTTAAACAGAGGTTTCTATCCATTAGCAGATAGCACTGCCCTGTGGTGAACAAAGCCTGAATGTACAATCAAAATTGAAGGCAAGTCAAGCTGTTCCTTCGTCATTTAGCATTAAAAGCGCCACCTATTGGCTGATTTGCACCAAATTTTGCACAAAACCTCATCGGGCCATGGAACACAGCTAGCAAGTTTTGTGGTAATCACACTGTATTTGGTCAAGATATGCAAGATTGTCTGTTTGACCACAGTATGCAGGAAATTGTTGTTTTATATTTTGGGCGTTTTTTGGACTATCAAAATTATTTTCATAATTTTATTGTCAAGAGGGTCTAAAGATGCTACATGCAAAGTTTGGTGCAAATCATTCAAATCGCCTAGGAGGAGTTCGAAAAAGCTTTTCATTTTTCGCGATTTTGTGAATAGAAATTTACCGCGAAAGTAGATGTGGCCTACATCACACAATTCAGCTCAATTCGGGGAAAACGTAGATATAAGGTTTAAAAATGTACGACATATTATGTTGGAGTTATTTGCCAAAAACGCTTTTGTCTTCATAATAGCGTCACCTGCTGGTCATTTCTGGTGTGTGAGTTACAGCGGTCACAGTGCCAAATATTAAATAAGACTGCCACCAGAGCGCAACCTAGTGGCTGATTGGTAACACCTTCACCAGTTATCCTCAGGAGGGCATTGGCAATTATTGTACCAAATTCCGTCTTAATCTGACCAACCAATGTGGATATATAAAATATTTAAATTCAAAGTGCACTACCTAGTGGTCATTGGCTAAAATTTAGCGCAGAGACTATGGGGCTCACGGGGGACTAGTAACCTGAGTTTTTATGTCATTCGGACATAGTGATGGGACACTCGATTCCTTTTACTGACTCGAGTTTGTGTGAGTCATTCACTAAAGTGAATCGGGTTTTCGAGTCACTTGAGTCAGTCACCCACAGTGTGCGCCACGGAATGTACAAACAAGTTCCAAACCACTCCAGTCCCCAAATCATTGTGAAAAAGACTAAAAATCAAGAAGTCTCCAAGGCAAAACATTTATTTTTCTTACTTTCTCTCTTAGTAAATGCAAATAACCCATAACCCAAACAGCGAATAAATTAACATTCAGTGCGAAACAGTGCAACAGTGCCTAACCCTAATAAAATGTATGAAACTGTGCACAAATACAAAAAACTAAGTTTAAATAATCTAAACAATAGTGCAAAAATATTAATATTCTATCATTCAACAGCACATCATTATAATAAAATGTATGAAACTGTGCACAAATAGAGTTTCTCGGTTAAGGGAGGGGCTCTACGAGCCGGGAGGGAGAGCGAGTGAGCTGTGAGCTGCCTGTGAACCACGAGTCTGAGATGCTGAGTCCTGAACGGTCCAGAGCGAGTTTCTCGGGTAAGGGAGGGGCTCTACAAGCTGAGAGGGAGAGCGAGTGAGCTGTGAGCTGCCTGTGAACCACGAGTCTGAGATGCTGAGTCCTGAACGGTCCGGAGCGAGTTTCTCGGGTAAGGGAGGGGCTCTACGAGCTGAGAGGGAGAGCGAGTGAGCTGTGAGCTGCCTGTGAACCACGAGTCTGAGATGCTGAGTCCTGAACGGTCCGGAGCGAGTTTCTCGGGTAAGGGAGGGGCTCTACGAGCTGAGAGGGAGAGCCAGCTAGCTGTGAGCTGCCTGTGAACCACGAGTCTGAGATGCTGAGTCCTGAACGGTCCGGAGCGAGTTTCTCGGGTAAGGGAGGGGCTCTACGAGCTGAGAGGGAGAGCGAGTGAGCTGTGAGCTGCCTGTGAACCACGAGTCTGAGATGCTGAGTCCTGAACGGTCCGGAGCGAGTTTCTCGGGTAAGGGAGGGGCTCTACGAGCTGAGAGGGAGAGCCAGCTAGCTGTGAGCTGCCTGTGAACCACGAGTCTGAGATGCTGAGTCCTGAACGGTCCGGAGCGAGTTTCTCGGGTAAGGGAGGGGCTCTACGAGCTGGGAGGGAGAGCGAGTGAGCTGTGAGCTACTGGGTCAGTCAATCGTTCTTTTAATGTATCAGCCTGTGATACAGCTCAGCTCGGGGCAGAAAGGAGAGGAAACAGGGGAGTTGAGTTGAAATAATGACCAGAGCCGTTGCTTTAGCCACGGAGCTAATACAGCAATTAGCTTGATACATTTACGCAATTGCAGTTAGAATAACAGTTGTGTGGCATGTCTCCTCTTTGCAGTTAGCTAGCGGTAGCAGTGGTGAGTCAGTGAACGAGTTAATGGAGACAATGACTCGTAACTCCCGAGTCAGTAAAAAGAATCTCGAGTTTTGAACGATTCGTTCATGACTCGCACATCACTATTCGGACACACCAATGTGGAGATATGCAACACTTCCTGTTTTGACCCAAATCTACAGTAAGTTGTTATTTAATAACTTGAGTATTCTTTAGAATATCAAAATTCTTTTAATAACTTTTTGTCAGGAGGGTCCACAGATACTATGTGCAAAGTTTGGTGCAAAGTGGTGAAATTGCCTGGTAGGTTTGCGACATTTCGTGAATTTGTGAAAAAAAATATAATATATAAAGATAGATAGATAGATAGATAGATAGATAGATAGATAGATATACATACATTTACTATGGCTGTGAAAGTTAACACAATAATAACATGTTAATGCAAGTTCCTCTTAACAGCCTTCACTTTTTTGACACGCAATTAATGCATTCACATGACCTTTGGCCCACTCCATAGTTTGGGAAATCAGGAAGAGATGTTGCAGTAAGGTATGGATGGCAGGGTTAGGGTTGTTTGTTTTTGTAAATATCTTTGTTTTTTTCTAAATATCTTGTGTTTTTCTATTTATTTTCTATTTAACTTTATGAATATTTTTCTGATTCTTTTTCCTGTACTGTTGCATCCCAAGCTGTAGAACAAGTGAATTTCCCTATTGTGGGATAACTCAAGACAATTTTAATCTTAATCTTAATCTTAGTTTTACTAAGGAATGTTACATTCACGTCAATAAACCCATGTTTCTTGTTGGGCTTGAGTTTGCCATGTTATGATTGCAGCATATTTTTTGAGCATCCATTACCTTTGAGGTTATTCTGGAGAATATTCTGGACAGTATTTGTTTTGGAGCAGCAGACTTGTCCATGGTTGCTCTTGGTCAAATGCTGCTATCACCTTTTATGTGAATGCTCTCTGTCATCAAGCCTGGTTTCTCTTATGTGTAAACTCACATGCATACACTCATACACATACGTGCACAAAAGTGGTTCCAGTGGGATGTTGGGAAAAGAAAAGTAGAGAGCAAGTAGAGGAAAGAAAAGTTCAAGACCGAGAGTGATTTTTACAGGGTTTGGACAGATAGATAAAGGACAAGTGTGTGGAAGAAACCGCACAACTGACAGCAGTTTCAAAGCAAACCTCTAAATGCTTTAGACTGTGCCATACCACCACAGGACTGCGTGTGACCATTTGTTATGTTGTAGATGGATAGTATTAACACATGAGCGGCACATACCATGTTATTGTGGATGGAGGGGGACCTAGAGTAGTTGTAGTGGTATAATCCTTGGTTTTGGGACCTCCTGTTTCCATGGTAATCGTACTGAAGGAAGGAAAAAAGGTAATGAGGGGAAAAAACAAGTAAAGAAATTGAGGCAAGAATGATTCAAAGTTTTTAAAGTGAAGTATATGAAAACAAATTATTATTCTCTGGTTCATTCTTTCATCCCCAATAACTTTTGAGAATCTTGTTGCGCTTCTAAAGATGATTTACCATCATATACTATTGTTATTTAATTTAACTACATAAAATTAAAACCTACATTCAGTGTAATATTGAGGGAAAATGTGGGATAAAAGCATTAAAATAAGATGTCAGACCCCTTAAGTAAATGTCGTATATTTTAAAACAAAAATCAAATAAACAATCTAAATGAAAGCAATTGTCACTTTGAGGTGAATATCCACTGTATTATGCTACAAACACATACACACTCATCGTTTCACCTTTGATGAGCTGGGGGATCCCCTCAGGCTGTAGACAGAGGGATCAGCATAAACCACATCATCCCTCATCCTTGCTGGAAACCGGTCAAAGCGGGCAGATGGTGATCGAGCCGGTGAGGCAAAGTTGGGTGGCACCGGTGAGAACGCCTCCCCCAATGTTGAGGACGGTGACCTGGGCACAGACCTGGAGCGTGGCTGAATGGATAGCCGCTTCATGGATGTTTCCATTCCATAATAGTATTGTTGCCTCCACTGGTCTCTGGGCATTGGAGGTCCATAAAACTGAAAGTGTTCATCCCTCAGTGAGTGGCGCTTATCGTCAACAATCCAGCGTTGGTCATAACCCCCCACAGCAGAAACAGAACAGATGCTGTCAGGTCGGACCCCTGGCAAGTATAGAGGGTACTCCTCCACATACTGGGGGCCACCAAGGTAACCATAGTAGTCAGCTGAGACCCCATGGCCCACTGGGTAGAAGCAAGATGGGCTGGAAAGACAGGATGGAGATCATTGCCTTCTTATTAAATGTTAAGGAAACTTTCAAACCAGAAGCGCATGCTCAGCCACAATGGCGGGTAAATAAAAGTACTGTAACAGAGTGATTTGTGGCAGACAACAAAAGCAGATTGAATCATGGATATTCTGCTTGCTCCACTCTGACACTTAAGAGCTGAGCCAGGTGGCTCTATACGCTTATTAACCAAAGGGCACATCCTCCGATCCGTGTCAATGTGTCAATGTACATTGAGCGTGTATACAACTTTGAATAGACATTCAGCATTCACATTAATAAGGAGAAAAAACAATTACAGTAAATTACTGCACAGCATTCAGGTAAAATTGTGTTCTCACTATTTCAAGCTTGATGTCCGCAAATAACAGTGATGTTAAATTGATATGCTAGCTTCACAGTACATGTCTCTTGGTCTGTCTAGGGTGAGTCATGTCCATGTATGGCTTGACTCGGTTTGAGATGGCCTGTCAGGGATTTGCATCTCATTGAACATCAACAGGGCTACCCGCTTGAAGATGACACTTTAACTCATGGCTTTAAAGCAGTGGTCTCTAATAAACACATTTAATTTCCAATGGTTCTTCACAATTAAAACCCTCCTATTTCTGTTGATGAAAAGCTTTTTTGTGAAACAGCGAACTCAGGAAATGTTGGGTTTCCACTGGCAGTATCTTGATGCCTGTAACAGCTGACTAGACTAGATGAAACTAGATGAACCAATTCAAAGTACCAACATGGACTCAGAAGAGACAATAAAGAGATTCAGTTAGAAGCTACAAAATTTCTCAGAGCTCAACACACTCTCTCTGGTGTCTTGCACAGACGTGAGTTGAGCATCACAACACACACGTGTTTGAGGGGGAGAAGAGGGTCGCTGTGTGTGGACATGTGTTCATATGTGTGACCGCAATATGAAACGTGAGTTATGAAAGTAACGTAGTATGGATTTGTGATACCAAAAGATGACCGGCACTACAGTGTTAATAGAATGATGGCCTTTGTTCTGCGTACTTTCCTCATGTAAACAAAGTCATGCCCATGACCTAGATGGTGGTCAATAAAATGTAACCACAGTAAGTAGTTAGTGACTAATGATAACTGATAATAACTGTTATAATGATAAAAGTAAGTAATGAAGGGTAATCAAGTGTAAAGGAGATGCTGAAACATACTACTCGGCACCAGTTGATTGAAATGTGCATCTACTGATTAAAGCTACTGTAGTGTGATGATATGAAGTGTGAAAATGTAACCACAAGTATAAGAACGAAATCATATAACCAAATATACAACATTATTATTTTTTTTAAAACGCAGTGCAAAGGGTGATCAGATATAATGGGATATATCAAGAAGGGGGACTTGGATGTCAAAAAGCCTTAAGACCAGAGTCTGTAAGAGCTAATGGTGTATGTTGAGGAAAAGCACCTGTTTGAAAAAAAAAAACAAGAAAGTGAGGTTAGGATCTACTGGTGTATGTGTGCTATGCACGTAGCAGAAGATACTGGAGTCACGCCAATCTACAAGCAGGTGCAGAGGGAAGAACAGGGATTTCCAGAGAAAAAATACCCTTGTCAGCAGAAATAAAGAAGAGTAGGGATTGGATGAGACCATGAAGCCATGGGAAGACACTACTAGTTTCTTGGGTTTAAAAGAGGATGCTCAATGCTTACAACCTCAGATCAGTTTGCTGTGTTCACGGACTTTGTCTGTGTATGATCTTGTGCTTTGTTTGCTGGCAAATAAAGTTCTACTGCACTCAGCCTTGAAGACTCCTGGTGACTTTTTTGACCTTTCAAATCTTTTGGACCAACCAAGAAAAGTGAAGTCGATTTACGACAGCTGGACACAACCAACGGGCACACTTCAGAAACTATCCCACTGCAGGGTGTTGACCCATTGGCAGGCCATCAGTACCCCCATGGAAAGCTGAAGTGGCAGAGGCATAAAAACCCTAACTGTACTGGTTGCCTTGCTTTGGTCCAACTGAGACTACAGGAAGTGGAGGACAAGCAGCGGAGAACAGGTTACTCGGTCAATGTTTATGCCTGAACACCAATCAAAAAAGATTCTCCATTTTAAAGTGATAGTTCGGAATTTTGGACATATTTTTTTGGACCTATTTTCCAACTCAACCGGTGTGTTGGAGATGTCTGGAGACATTTTCAAGACATTTCATTCAGTTCTCATAGTTGCCGAGTTCGCTGTGCTATGGCTAGCGCAAGTCAACAGATCTAGTTGGCATGGCATTAAAAACACTCATACAGACTCCACAGTGCACCCGAGGCAAATCAATTAAAACACTAGACTATCGATGTACATATCTGTGTTGATAGAATAATATTTGAAACAAAACTAACCTCGCATCGCATGAATCATCCATTTTTTGGAGGGACTAGTTTCTCAGCAGCAGCAGAATTTTACTTTGCTCCCGGTTCTCAGCTCCGCCAGCAACGACGGAGCAGCGACCATCCAACATCACCGCGAGCCGGGGGAGACCACAGCAGCAGAGGAGAGCGACAGAGGAGCCAGGCGGTGAATAATCCTGGGGTTGTGGTGGAGGGAGGACCAACTGAGCAATGATGGACAGCCCACAGAGTATTGAGTATGTAGGTATGAAAGTTAGCGTTGCTAGGCTAACAGCTGATCGGCGAGGCTAACAGCTGATCAGCGGAGAAAGGTGAGTCCACGGAGTCAGTTGTTCAGGTGTACAGCTTTCAAAGTTAGTAGCACAGCCCCAGAGTTTGTATGGACAACTTGGCTTTCTTTTTTCCAACAGAAAAAAGCAGTTATGCTACGGATTGAGAGGCGGCAATATTGACGCCAGCGTCCTCTTGCATCCGGTAACTTATAAGTGCTAGGTGATATCAGTCCGCTGCTGCCTACTAGGAAGTATGACACGCTGCTGCTGCTGAGACATAAATCCTTAAAAATGCAAGGTTGGTTTTATTTCAAACATTCTATCAACACAGATATGTACATCGATAGTCTGCCGTTACAACTGATTTGCCTCGGGTGCACTGTGGAGTCGGTATGAGTGTTTTTAATGCCATGCTAACTAGATCCATTGACTTGCGCTAGCCATAGCACAGCGAACTCGGCAACTAGGAGAACTGAATTAAATGTTTTGAAAACGTCTCCAGACATCTCAAACACACCGGTTGAGTTGGAAAAGGCCTTATGTCCAAAATTCCGAACTATCCCTTTAAGGAGTAATTAGCTCAAGTGAATGGGGCTCTAGCATTGTTCAGTGTCTCGCGCACAGTCTCGTCTGTTGAGAGATGGACTCTGCAGAGTCCAGACACACAGGCAGAAGGCATTTGGGTTTGGGTGCCAAATCTTCCCATCTACTCACATTAGGATGTCCAATCAAGATGGCAGTTGCCACGGGGGAACCTGTACCAACTGAAGCAAGTCTGGAAACCATTGTCTTCCCAGCCAGCATGGAGCAACCAGCAGGACTGTGTAATGACCCTTCGGAGCACTTCAGGTATCAGAGGGAGAGAGGGAAGGCGTGTAATAAGTCTGTCAACTGCCACTCTCCTTGGAGAGACCCTGTCCTGGACAGATAGTTGGAAGCTCTGTTTTACGCACTGGGGACGTAGCTGCACTCAATGAGGTCAGCCGAGGCCATGCCCATGTCAGTAGTTCCCTTGTTACTTGGAGACAGCTTAGTGACCTCATTCCACCCGGGTGATTTATATGGTAAACTGCAGAGGTGTTGTCTGTCCTTACCAACACATGCTTCTGATGTATGAATGGCGACAAACCCAACTGTCACACAGCTCCCCAACCAGTCAGTAGTTGTGTTTCAATAAAGCATTTTTATCCACATTTTGAAGGATATATTAAAATTTTATGGAAATGGCAAAATCTGAAGAAAATTCCTATAATTCTAAAAAAAAAAGTTGCTTGTGGTGGTTTTTGATAAGCCGTTTCCAATGTGTTTGTCGTCTCTGGACAGCATGCAACACTGCCAATGCTAGCTGACATGGAAGAACAATTCCAGCTTGCCCTATCTAAAGTCATCCCTGAAGACCTCTCTCCATTTTGTCTACTGGTTTGTTTACCTCTAGTCTCTGTTTAATTCCACATCCACACGTGACATAGCCTACAACTCATCCTCTGATGAAATCACACTTTACTCAGCTTAGTTAATTTGCTCAAAACAGTTTATGGAAAGGCACAAGATTAACTTTTTTTTTTTTTTTTTGCAAACTGCAAACTTAAGAAAAGAAAGTGACTTGAGCCACAGTTGCAGGTGGACAAAAAAGTACATTTCCAAAACTGACCATGACTATTGACTAACTGACTATTTATGAAATGGCCATGTTTCCCCTCAAATTACAATCCATGAGTTAAGACTGTATGCTAAAGTACACACACATAATGGCTGCATTTCCCAGATTCGATCGTTCTTAAGGACTTAAGAAGGCTCTTAAGAAGGGTTCGGCTACGAAGGAGCACTAAGATAGGGGTGTTTCCCAGACGCGTTCTTAACTGCCTTCTTAAGATCCCGCCAAAGAAGCTTCTTAAGAAGTTCTTAGTGGGAGCTGTCCACCGCCGTGGTGCTGAAATATGAATCAATCGATGCCAGGCAAATCGATCACTCCGTGAAACCGATGCCTTGCTGAGGCTGGTGCCGTCCCCCACCACCTCCAGGAAGCGCCCCACTGCGTAAAAACGCAGCGCGGCCAGGAGCTGCAACTCCGGGCTGAGGGCAAAATTGCAGCGGGTTGCCCTCTGGATGTGTGGTGACACGAATGTGATGAGGCGTTGGATCTCCTCACGGGGAAGCCGGTACTTGGACTGGAAAGCCCGGTCCGACAGCATGTTGAGTGGGGGGAAGTGCTGACGCACATAAGCATTTATATAAACCGTCTGGCTTCTCGCACGGCGACGCTGTTGGTTTGCAGCGAGAATATGCTGTATTGCAGCCATGGTGTGTCACACGCGTGGACTTCAGCAGCGCCTTTATATAGACTAGCAGGTGGAGACTCTGTTGATGAGGTTCCAGCTGAGTTCAATTACACCTGTCAGTTTCCCTCATATCTGTGAAATACCACAGGGTGGTTGATGGTTTTATAGCTATTGTAAACTCAGATGCAGATGCCGAATGTGTGTGAAAACGTAACGAGTGATAGTAATGATTATTTATTTTATTTATGTAGCTACAGGAACACAGGGGTAATTCTTTATTTTTATATCGTTATTTTTCTTCTTATGCTATTATTTTTCTTGCGTCAGTGTTCTGCAGCTCTGAGCGCACATTCATCATTACGCATGGTTTTAGTATTCCTTTGAGTGTCCAATATAACTTTCCCTGATGCGGCTGCACTGAGCGTTTGGTCGCTAAGAAGGCTGTTAAGAGTGGGTCAGGGCGATCTTACACTTCCTTCTTAGTGAAAGATCTTCTTAAGCTAAGAACGACTCTGGGAAACACGTCGTTCTTTCACAGTGCTCGTAAGCGTGTTCCTAAGAAGCTCTTAGCGCTTAAGAGCTTCTTAAGCGCGAAGAGCGAATCTGGGAAACGCAGCCAATATGATTTCTCAGAAAGCTCTGGATCTCAACAAGGCTATGGTGAATTAAATCTGTTTGAATTTAAATTATTTAAGCTGTGCCGGTTTCATTACATCAGTGCTTTTGGTGCACGGAGACAATGGCCCTCATTTATCAATCTAACGTAAAAACCAGCCCAGATCCGAGCGCAGAAATAATCTTACAACTCTTAGCGTAAGAATGATCGGGCATTGATAAATGTGGCGGCTGAAAACAATCGTCATTTAAATACCACGGCCTTAAATATTCTCAGTTTAGAGGCCTCGCCCCTAGAGTTTACGACATGGAGATGAGTAATATGTCCAAGAAAAGGAACTTGTAAGACCTTGAAAGTGAGACCATAACATCGCACGTACAATTAAACAAATTAGTTTTATTTGGCAGCCTGAGAAGTGGCTTCAAAGGAAGTCGGAAGAATGCTGTATGGAAAGAAACCACTTCTGCGGTCAACAGCGTTGCCGTCGTCAATCAAACTCCAGCTGAGGTTTGAATATTTAATACATCCATGATATGTATATTCATATGTATATGTATATATATATATAAGCGATTATATCGCAATTTATATTTAGGTCAAGAAAAAATGGTCAGACCTCAAGCCACCAAAAAGCGTGTTGCGGCCCCCAGGCACAGTACCGCGCTGACTGGAGGAGGCCAGCTGGACCCCAGCCTTGCATTGACCCAGACAGAGGAGCGGGTGGGCGCGCTGATCGGGTCTGCTGCATAAGTGGCGGAGGAGACACAGACGCACCACCTGAGTCTGAGCCGGATAATGGTAAACACTTAATAGCCTACTAATATTTTTTGTACAGGGTTCAGGTGCTGGAAATCCCTGAATGCTTGAAGCATTTTGGCCGTTTAGCCTCTGTTTAAATAAATAAGGGTTACTTTATGGTTGCAGTCAGAGTTTATTTCTTTATTTAAATGATGTTTCAGATCATTCAGAGCCAGGCACAAATGGCGTTGTTCAGGCTGTGGCTGAAGAAACCGGTCTGGAGCCAGTCCCACAGAGCCAGTCAAATGCGGGCTGTGCGTGCAGGCGCGTGTCCTCCGCCGCCCGTGCAGGCACACCACCACAACCCTGGATCCTGACAGCAGAGGTCTTGGAAAAACAAACCGAAATGTGTCGGCAATGGCGATGGAGATAAATCGCTCACTTACAGCAATAAACGACACTTTAAAAGAGAAACAAAAACCTGAAACGTGCATCACATGAATAAAATGTTTGACTAAACGTTGTGCATTGTCCGTTTCCCTGTATTGAATAATTGCCAAACATAAGTATCTAACACTTAACATTTTAGAAGCAATGAATGAGGTCCTGTCTCCCTCGTGTAGCCTCCAGTTGGGGCTCTGCTGGCCATGGCTCTCTGGGCATAGGTTCAGCTGGCTGCACTGGGACATCAAATGGCTCCCTGTTTTGCGCAATATTGTGCAGAACCCCACTGGCTAAAATAATGTTGCAAACTTTCTCTGGCGTGTACAATAGGGTTCCCCCTGCGGATCCTAGACAGAGCCATCTGCCCTTAAGCAACCCGATGCAGCGCTCCAACGTGGCCCGTGTGCGTAAATGCGCATGGTTGAATCTGCACTCCTGCTCTGTTGCAGGGTTTGCCAGAGGAGTTACCAGGTATTCCTTGAGGTGATAACCTTTGTCACTGAGCACATGAATCATTGTATGTATTGCTTGTAATTATGTCACCTGCCTCAAAATCTTTCTCAAAATGAAAGAGAAATT
This sequence comes from Lagodon rhomboides, assembly GCA_039737535.1. NCBI lineage: Eukaryota > Metazoa > Chordata > Actinopteri > Spariformes > Sparidae > Lagodon > Lagodon rhomboides. The sequence goes on along the minus strand of CM077785.1, from coordinate 3,461,852 downwards.
AATGTTACAGCAATAAACTGTTAACACCGTTAATTGCAAACTATTTGAAACTAGTAGGCTACCTTTAATGTCTGGGATATATGGTCTAATAACAATTCTCGTACTCCAGCAGATTTACTATGCCGCACCTCAAATCAACACTGACTTTAAAACTAGAGACTAGTTGAGACTTGAGATGAGATTTGAGCGTAGTCTCCACTCATGTCCAAATTGATAAGTGCCAAACTTTGCGTGGAAATGACCGTACGCCCAGTTTTCTGTTGTACGTTCGTTTGATAAATGAGTGCCATTATTTGGCTAATTCATTATAAGAGGCCCCAGTTATAAAGTCAAATAGCACCTGCTGGACCAAATATGTCCTTGTATATTAATGTTGCAAATTTAGCAACTGTGCTGGAAATCAATATTCAAGCCGCTTTGATTCAAAATTTTGTGTAATTTATGGATCTTTCAATTTTTTCTGAAAAATTAGTAAATTCCTCCTCAATGGAAGCCTGGTTCTGCAGCATTTCTTCATGTTACTGCATGCCATGAAAATAATGAACAATAATGAATAATCAAGGTGCACGTGGGAGATCACCTGCATACACCTCGTCAAATGATTATTGTGCCAGTGTAAGGTCCAATGACTCATAGTACATCAGCACCATCAGTGCCCTTATCCTCATGACTATTGATACGTCATATGAAGCTTAGTGCAAATAACAAAACAGAAGTAAGACCTGAACAGACAGACAGTATAATTCTCCTCTTCTCCATTGATGTACCTGTTTAGGTCCTCCTGGGAGGCCATGCCACGCCGCTGGTTGACCCACTGCTGCAGCTGGGCCATGGAGCTCTTCCTCTGTGCCACCCTCTCTGGTGCTGTCCTGGGAACAAAGCCCCTCCTTAGCACCACATTCTCCTGCTGTCCCTCCCTGGGATTGTGCGATGGCCTGGCATCCCGCTGGGGGTGTCCCTCAGTGGCATGATGTCCACTTCGACTCCTGGATGGAGGGTACAGTGGTATGGTTTCGCAAGGGTCGTAGTTGCCACCATTTGGATGGTGATTTGGTTGAGCGATGTAGTCAGGACCAGGTCCTCCAACATCATCATCACCTTCCTTGCGCCTTCCCTCATTGTATTTTTCCTCTTGATTTGAGAGGGGGATGAAGGGTGAGGGTGTGTCAACACTGTCAACCCCATTGATTTTAGGGTAGGGAGGCAGGTCACTGTAATTTTCATTGTATGTTTGTGCGTGTGGATGCTGTTGCGGGTCGGGTGCCTTGGTCACCATGGTGTGGTTGAGATCAGTTGTAGCATCCCAGTTCATTCTGTCATAAGAGAAAATAATTGTGAAATGGTTAATATTGAGAAAAAAGTAAATAAAAACATCTGAACAGAAAGTATGAAAGAAAAAAAAACAATTGATCAATTAAAAAATTATACACACAAAAAAAAAAAAAAGAAGAAAGACAAAAAATTAGGTATGGTCACAGTTTATATATCTCCCTTCACCCCAAAATCAGATCACATCTAGCCCAGCTGGACATATAGTCAGAGGTACATAAGAGGTTACCCCGATATCCTGCTTATTTTTTTTTTTTTTAGTGGAAGTGCGCTGTTACAGTTGTATAGCTTTACTCATAATTGTTTAAACAAATTCAACTATAATGGAAAAAAATATAAGGCAAGTGCTGCACTGGGGAAAGTTTAAAAAAGGAAGTGTTGTAGAAATTAAAATATCAGGTGCTCTTCAAGGATGCAGACAAAGGTTGAATACAAATAAAAAGGCAAAACATTGACTGTCAAGCTTACTTGCAATGAAAATCTATCGTGTGTGGAGGTAGTCTGAAAGTCCAAGGCACTCTGGTCTGGTAAATTAAAAGTTCCTTTTTTAGGTGAATGGATAACGCCTACGCATTTTGACCACAAAGAGTCTTCATTGAGGCATAAAATATACAATGAAAAACAGGTCTTCAAATGTCTTCCAGTTGTCATGTGACAGAGACCTATATTTACATGCTTATATTTAATTGAACATGCACTACTCTTCTCTGTGAAATCTACAGGATCTTGCAAATGAAATTGCCAATTTGTAGTTAAAAAGCGTAGGCGTTAGCTATTCATGTAATCAAGGATTTTAAAACTTCAGTCAGACAGCATCCACAAACCATGGATTTTCATTGCAAGTAAGCTGGGCCGCACTGTGTTGCCTCTTTATTTAAATCATAATAAATTGCTTAAAACTGGTACTGTATGCGTATTGATGGACACAGTGCGTGCTGTTCAACTGTTTACTTGGGCTGTGCTTATGATATGGTTTTGAAGTGGATTGCAGTTAATCAAACAAGCGCCTTTATAAAGTTGTAACTACAGTTTTTACTGTGAAAACTAAGGCCCTATTGTAAAACCCTTGTTTTTATAATGGAGTTTGGTTTACAGGTCTGTCCACTCGACAGACCTGTAAACCACACTCCATTATTAAAACCAGCCAGGAGCAGAGGGTCTCTTAATGTTAATATTATAAACTGAGCTGACCTCCCCTCATAATAAACCAGAATAGTAAACAGCATGGACAGATTATAAAACAGCAAAATAAAGTGTCAGGTTTGTCCACTTTGATGTAGGACATGAAAGTAGGACTGAAAGGATACCCACCATCCACTGTTTCTTTATTTTTTTCTATGCAACAATGCCGATTGTTAAAGCAACAACATAATATAATTGCTTGCCTGAGTGGCCATAATATTTCCGATCTTAACACATACTTGTAAACGGCATAAAATAATATTAGAAGTGGAGCCTAACCGACCTGTTTTCACCTCTTCTCGGCTGGTAGTAAATGGTCATGTAATTAAGCACAAACGGCTGTCAGAAAAGAGACAATGGTTCTGCTTGACCACAGTGATGTGATTAGTTTACAATAAAGTTACATTGGACAGATTATAAACCAGCAAAATAAAGGGTCTTAATGACAGAAAAGATGAAAGACAACAGAAAAATGACCTGGACAATTAATAAGGTAGTTGTGTGTGTCAGGTTCGTCCACATCATCCACTGTATATTACGGCAATGACATAATATAATTGCTGTGTGTGTGTGGCCATAGTATTTCAGATCTTAATATCTAAAGAGACATATGATTTTCTTGTTTTATATTGTTAATTTAGTAGAGTCGTTAGAATTTGTATTGACTGCCATTCAAATTATCGGATCAGCAAAGGTTTATCACCAATTGTCACCAAAAAGGACATGATGCAAGGGCAAAGTACCAGGATGGGTTGATCTCATCTACTAAACAATCCTGCTGATGGATGACGTACACAGTGATGTGAGAGGGAGCTGGGCAGGGCTGGACTTTCGCTTAGAGTCAATTTTGATTCTAACTGGCAGCTTTGGTGGTTCCTGTTTCAAACTGCATTATATTACAGTCCACTTAAATAGGTTTCTGGAAAATATTTAGGAAAGAACTACATGATAAATAGGACTGTGGTTCATATATGCTCATCATTGCCTTGTTTTACAGGCCAGAGTTTGTTTAGCCTCAGTTTTCACAGTAGAAAAACAATATGACAGAAGCTTCCGGTTCACAATGTGTCTCAACTGTTGCTAAATAGTACAGCAAATAGTACCTCACCACATTTTAGGTGAAAAAAAGACAGTACAGTAACAGACCAGGCTGCAGAAAAAAATTTAAGGGGGGGCATTACATTTTTTCAGGGGGGCAAACTTTTTCAACCTACATTTATTTGCTTCAGGCTTAACAATGGCTCTGTGACCACTCCTACAGTGCTGAGAAATAATTTTCCTCTTACTAAAAAGGGGCAGTTCATCCCAAAATCTAAAAAACAAACAAAATAGTGTAGTGCTGTGTCCATGTATTCAACTCAACCATTTATTCAAGAAGACCAGCAACAAGGGTTGTGGCATGCAGATGGCACCAAACAGCTTCACTTCTGCTAGAAACAGAAGCACTAATGTCAACCTGAACACTGAAGTAAACATTCATACTGGGAGAGGTAGCTACAGCAGCTAGGGAGCACAAGGAGCAGCACCTTGTGCTCCCTAGCCCTCTGGGGTCCAGGGTATAATTGGCCATTTTTGACTACTTTTGATTTTACCTTCATATTTCACCTCAAAAACTGTTTACTTGCCTTGTTTGGTGTCATTTTTGTCAGCACAACCTCACTTATGTGACTGTACAGTTATTTTTTAATTTTGACATACTGTATTAATTAAGGGTGTCACGATTTCGATTTTTAATCGTAATCGACCGAAATTTATCACAATCTCAAACTTCGAAAAAAAAAAAAGAATCGTCGATGCTGCCTCGCCCCCATGTCACATGTCAAAAAAAAACACATGTGTTGAGGTGTTGCGAGTCAACCTCCTCTAACTTAGCTACTAGCTAAGCCAGTAGCTATTAGCTACAGTCAGTCAAACGATAGTATGGTGTTACACCATTCCTGTTCGGCTCCCGGACCGTGGTCGGGAAGCACAGGGGAGATGATTTCCTCCAGGGCCGAAGTTTCTGTTTCCCTTCGGGGTGAACCCCCTTTCACGTGTTAAGCTGGTCGGGAAATAATACCAGGGAGCTTTGCTGTATCTTGAGGAGCCGTCGCCTTTATTCACAGCCAAACTGCAGCCTATATTGTGCACGTTATTGCTGTCGCTACTACTGCGACTAGTGGTGTGCGAGACATGAACGAATTGTTCAAAACTCAAGATTCTTTTTACTGACTCGGGAATTACGAGTCATTGTCTCCATTAACTGGTTCACTGACTCACCACTGCTACCGCCAGCTAACTGCAAAGAGGAGACGTGCCACACAACTGTTATTCTAACTGCAATTGCGTAGATGCATCAAGCTAATTGCTGTATTAGCTCTGTGCAGGGGCGGAGCTTCAGGGGGGGCTGGGAGGGCGGGACCCGGGAGCAGGGAACGGTGGGAAAGCGGGCCTCACCCTACAGGCGAGGCAGGGCCCCTCTCGCTGCTGTAGCAAGGGAGTTCTGATAAGTTTTACTATCACTTAAATTCTCAATGCTGGTCTATGTGGAATTATATAGGTTTCCCCAGTCAGAATGAGTCATGGTTGCTCAAAACTGTACAAGACTGACTTTAGTGATGTAGCCTAGTAGGTGTAAAATACTGAATAAAATGTTGTGCTCTATGACTGGCTTTATTTTCACTCTGATATTTCACTATACGACGCTAAAATTTACAAGTGGATCGCCGATTGTCTCCAAGTGGATTTTGGGTAAAATTGTCGTAAAAACGTCGTTACATCAGCAGTTACTTGGCAACAGAGTGCAAGCTAGGTGCAGGTGGACTTTTTACTGAGTTAACATGAGTGGCAGCAGCTCATATAAACATAAAAGTGGAGCGGCGAAGCGCAGAGAAAAAGAAAAAAGAGAGCAAGGAAAAGCAAAACTCCAAAAACTTGACACATATTTTGTTCGTCCTCCTGGAGATGGGCCCGACGGTGTTGGCAGCGATTCTGGCCCGCCAATTCTGGCTTGCAAGCACAGTCAGAGAGCCAGATTTACAGGTAGCAATTCTAAAAAAAATCGCTACACTAAACAATGTGTGAGTGGACTTGGCATCTTGTCCATAGAGAATGAAAGAACAAAGAAAATGGACATACAGAGATTCGTGGACGAGTTTGCGGAGCGCAAGGCTCGCCGTGTGCCCTTCAAGTAGTGGTGAGTAGTACTTCATTTAGAAATTGTGTTTTACGTGAACATGTGGGCCGCTGTGTCAGTTTTACTATTGATATATGCTACTGTGCTGTTCTGTCATTAGTTGAAATAGTTAAAGTGGGTGTCAAAATGATGTGGTCGCTATCCGTGATGCTGAACTGCTTTGATTTTGTGTTGTTGTATTATTAGGGGTCAGCTTAATGTTTTTGTTGTTACATTGGTTTGTTGTTCATGTCCGTTTGATGGACATAGTTGCTCTCCGCGGTGCGGAAGCTTGTAAGTCCCGCTGTTGCGGGCATGTGTGTGTTGTAAAAATGATTATTATTTTTAAAGGGCCCGGTCATGTGCCCCGCCCCCGGCCCGGCTCTGATATGTTCCGCTAGTGGCTCCGTGGCTGAAGCAACGGCTCTGGTCATTATTTCAACTCAACTCAACTCCCCTGTTTCCTCTCCTTTCTGCCCCGAGCTGAGCTGTATCACAGGCTGATACAGAAAAAGAACGATTGACAGACCCAGTAGCTCACAGCTCACTCGCTCTCCCTCCCAGCTCGTAGAGCCCCTCCCTTACCAGAGAAACTCGCTCCGGACCGTTCAGGGCTCAGCATCTCAGACTCACAGTTCACAGGCAGCTCACAGCTAGCTCGCTCTCCCTCCCAGCTCGTAGAGCCCCTCCCTTACCCGAGAAACTCGCTCCGGACTGTTCAGGACTCGGCATCTCAGACTCGCAGTTCACAGGCAGCTCACAGCTAGCTGGCTCTCCCTCCCAGCTCGTAGAGCCCCTCCCTTACCCGAGAAACTCTATTTGTGCACAGTTTCATACATTTTATTATAATGATGCGCTGTTCAATGATAGAATATTAATATTTTTGCACTATTGTTTAGGTTATTTAAACTTAGTTTTTGTATTCGTGCACAGTTTCATACATTTTATTAGGGTTAGGCACTGTTTCGCATTGAATGTTAATTTATTGGCTGTTTAGCTTATGGGTTATTTGCATTTACTAAGAGAGAAAGAAAGAAAAATAAATGTTTTGCCTTTGAGACTTCTTGATTTTTAGTCTTTTTCACAATGATTTGGGGACTGGAGTGGTTTGGAACTTTTTTGTACATTCCGTGGTGCACACTCTGGGTGACTGACTCAAGTGACTCGAAAACCCGATTCACTTTAGTGAGTGACTCATACAAACTCGAGTCAGTAAAGGGAATCGAGTATCCCATCACTAACTGCGACTCCTTTCGCTTCTCCTTCCTCTCTCATTCGTTCACTGTCCGCATGTACACACGCTCCCTCACTCTCGCTTGCCCACTCACACCTTCCGCATTTTACGCACACACACCTCACGCACCGCCCTATTCCTGAAAGGGGCTACGCCACTCTTGCAACAATTATCTGTGTGGAACTGTTTGGAAATAGTTTGTTAAGACACAAAATTGTTAAGAGAAGACTATGGACGTGGCTGATTTATTTTTTGTTTGTTTTGTTGTGAACTTGAATGTCATCTTCTGTGAAGAAAACTGCAGTTACAAAAGAGAAACTAGATGGCAGATTCTTTTGTTTAAATTTCCAATTGACTGAAGATATAAGTCATTGTTATATTATGTTATTAATAAATGTTTTAAATTTGAGCACTTCCTGTTTGCGGACACGTTACTGAGAAAAGCCCGTTCTACCGTTTCTTCATGCACCAAACACGTACCAAACATGACGGCAATATTCGCAAAAAAGCGTTGCGCACATTATTCATCACAAGTCTGGTTTTACTCGGCCTATCAACACAATTTAAAAACTGCACCTCGCTGCTCCATCGTCTTAAAGCGGTCACGTGTTTTGAAGCGCCGGCGCGTCCGTCGACCTCAGAGGGCTAGCTGCTATAGCTACCTCTCCCAGTATGAATGTTTACTCCAGTGTTGCTGTTGTCTTCAGTGCTTACGTTTCCAGTAGAAGTGAGGCGCTGCTTCCTGCTCACACCCGTTCGCGTCGTCACTTCTTGTCCGCATATCTTTTAAGAAAAAATTACTGATCTCCATACCAAACACCACAGCTGACTAGCGACTCTATGAGCAACCGCGACCATGAACGTAAAGTACTAACTAACAGCGTACCCTCTCATGAGTATGACTCAGTGATCCGCCCCCCACCACCTGTAATTGGCCAGCACGTTGCCTTCGTTCGTTGGTTGGATTGGTTGAATTGTATGATCGACAAACCGAGATAGGAATAATAGAGCATTGGCGACTCCCAACCCAAATAAAACTAGAAAGATTGCATTTCCTACGAAAATACAGTGTGAATGCTAACAGCTGAAGGGATTTGCGAAATCTGCTGAATACAATGCCTAAAATGCATAAAACTATAAGAATTAATGGTCAAGAATTTGCAGAAAAAGCTGAATTTTTCAAAAGCTGAAAAGGCAGAAAGACTGAAAAGTAATGGGCTGAATGGACTAAGAAAGTTGAACATTTTGAGAGCTGAACATAAAGTTGAATGTTTGAAGGAGCTGAAAAGGCAAAAAGGCTGAAAAGTAATTGGCTGAATGGGCTATAAAAGTTGAACATTTTGATAGTTGAACATGAAGCTGAATGTATGAAAAGCTGAAAAGGCAGAAAGCTGAATGTTTTAAAAAGCTGAAAAGGCTGAAAAGCTGAAAAGTTATAAGCTGAATGGACTGAAAAAGTTGAACATTGTGATAGCTGAACATGAAGCTGAATGTATGAAAAGCTGAAAAAGCAGAAAGCTGAATGTTTTAAAAAGCTGGAAAAGCTGAAAAGTTATTGGCTGAATGGGCTAAAAAAGTTGAACATTTTGATAGCTGAACATAAAGCTGAATATTTGAAAAGCTGAAAAGGCTGAAAGTTGAATGTTTAAAAAGCTGAAAAGGCTGAAAAGCTGAAAAGTTATTGGCTGAATGGGCTAAAAAAGTTGAACATTTTGATAGCTGAACATGAAGCTGGATGTATGAAAAGCTGAAAAAGCAGAAAGGTGAATGTTTTGAAAAGCTGAAAAGGCTGAAAAGTTGATACATTTTTAAGCTGAATGGGCTGAAAAATTTGAACATTTTGATATCTGAACATGAAGCTGAATGTATGAAAAGCTGAAAAAGCAGAAAGCTGAATGTTTTAAAAAGGTTGAAAAGTTATTGGCTGAATTGGCTAAAAAAGTTGGACATTTAAATAGCTGAACATGAAGCTGAATGTATGAAAAGCTGAAAAGGCTGAAAGTTTAATATTTGAAAATGCTGAAAAGGCAGAAAAGCTGAAAAGTTATTGGCTGAAATGGCTAAAAAAGTTGAACATTTTGATAGCTGAACATAAAGCTGAATATTTGAAAAGCTGAAAAGACTGAAAGTTGAATATTTGAAAATGCTGAAAAGGCAGAAAAGCTGAAAAGTGAGAGGCTGAAAGAGCTTAAAAGGGTGAACAGTTTCTCTGGCTGCACATATGCTGAAGGTGCAGAACCAAAGTTGAAAATGTCCCCATAAGAATGAATGGAAAAACGCCTCCCAAACTCCTGCAATTTTTGAAGAAAGTATAATATTTATGGCCCAATATTCATATAGAGAGTGACAGGAGACATTGCTGAACTCTGTGATGTCTTTTTTATTTATGTAGAATGAAAAATGAGGGTAACAGAGCAAGAGACAGAACAGGTACCATCTGCTCTCCTCCAGAAATTTAGGCTCAAAATTAACATTGCGGCTTATGGGGGAGCTGCTGGAGTGCTTGTCGCTCTAGGGATTCTACAGCCAAAACCGTAAGTCCTACATCTGAAATAAGACCATCAACTGAAAGCCAACAAGATTTCCTACATTTCTATGTATATAATGTCTATAGTCTACTGGAAACCCCTATATGGCCCGTACTAAACCCAGAAATGTGGTTTCCTATAAACTTTTATTATTAAAATGTCATCTATAGGTTTAGCAGATGAGATTAAGCTTGGTTGCTAAAAGTTGCATGTTGGGCAATTTGAGTAATTAGCATAATGACCTAATTAAGGGGAGACACTACAGGTGAATAGGGACATTTTTTTAACTAATATATATCACCATGAAACTTCCCCAGTTGATTACTTACATTAAGACAATTATTTTTTGTATTATGAGTTTTCTGAAATTGTATGTTTAGATATGCAAATGAGGCATTATCTAAATAAATATGCGCTAATTTGCATACATCTCCAGAACATAAATCTAAACATTGGATAAAGCCAGGTTCAAAATTCTTGTTTCATTTTGTTGACATATTAAGGTTTTTACAGAGGGAATTTTGGATATCTCTTTTCATCACTCCATAAATCAGAATTAGCATAATTAGCTAATTATAAATCAGAAAATACTGTCAACAGCCATAAAAAAAAAAAAAAAACATTTTTGCCCTGTTTTTAGGAATAAAATGTTATATAAATCAGGCTATGAATGATATATGATCAAACCCCTCTGTTAAAACCTTCAGAATATAGATAGTAATAAAATAAAATAAAATTTTGGTGTACAACTTTGACCGTGCTACTGAAGTGGAGATTTTTGGCTCAGAGTTGGTGAGTACAAGCTGACAATGAACACACCCCTTCTTGGTCGAGAAGCCGTGATGAAAAGCACATCAAACAAGACACAGCTATCGCGCCCTCTGTGCACATATGACCGCACTGCTGATAAGCTCCTGCTTGTGAACCATATGGACTGCATCATCAAGCATGAGGAGGCTGACTCAGATTTGTCTGAGGTTTGAGGTGAATGTATAGTTGTGTGTCATCGGCATAGCAGTGAAAGTTAAGGCCATGCCAGCCGATAATGTGACCAAGAGGGAGAATTCTTTTAGGTCACTGTGAGTGGCATCAGGTTCCCCAAGCACTGTATTGAGACCAGCAGGGTCCGAAATTAACTTTTTGACTCACCAGCCAAGTGGACTGGTAGATGAAAAAATCCACCGGCCAAGCATATTTTTTACCGGCCAAAATAATAAATTGCCTTTTTGTGTTGCATATATGTATTTGCTATCAACCGGAGTTAAAGCAAGAAAATCTCTCTATGTCTGAAATTAGGCATGACGTTGACACAAGCGACGTCACGGTGGGTGTCGAGAGCAGAGGCTCAGCTTGAGCCCGAGACACACCGCGTTTGGGTGCAGCTTTAGTGTGCCAATTCTCCGCCTGCGCATTGTTGGCTAACCGAACCAGTGTGAACGGATCAGCCGGCCACTCGTATCGAGGGCGTGTCGATTGGACGGTCGGTTAACTACACAGGTCCTTCACTCAACTTAATACAGAGAAATGTCCCACAAAGCAACGTTACAGGACCAAATAACAGTAACGTAGCAACTGTAACTGTCTTTGGCAACTTATATGAGGAAAACAATACAGCAGATATAGGCCTACGTGGAGAAGCGTCTGTCCTCCCGCCTGTGTGACCGACTCCTCATAACATTCTGCCCGAAAAACAGCGTCTGTCACCGGCAAAAAACTTTAACTCTTAAATCTCCGCGACCGTCCGAACTCCAGTGAACTTTCCCCGAGAAAACAGCCCCCGTCCCTGCGAGTGAGAGAGTCAGACAGCGTCCAGTTTACTGATGGCGATTTTATTCATTATTTAGTGTCAAAGCTCGACTCCTTCCAAATATCGCCACATACTTTGAAAATTTGCTTACGGTAATTAGCAGCTGTCCGGCCTAAAATGATAATCACCCTCTTATGCCACTCTGCCTCTGATTGACAGGTGTTTGTTGCTAGACAAAATGTCAGGGTCAGAGCCAATCAGAGGCAGAGTGCAGGCAGGTCTTGACACTGTTTTTGTGTGTGTGTTTGTGTGCGTCCCAAAACGCAGTACACTTTTACGTAGGCTTACTATTATGGTACAAAAATTTACCCGCCAGTGTGGCGGATAACCTCCGCGATATACTCGCCAAACATAAAATTTACCCCCCATTGGCGCTTGGCGGGTGTTAATTTCGGACCCTGGAGACCAGGCATGGTACTTCCTTGGAGTATTTTAAGTGCAGATGCCCTGCCCTTTCCACAGGGGTAGGAGACAGTGTCACATCCCGACAGCGCATGCATCCCCAGGAGACCCTGACATTTGTCACCCAACGCCCTGACAGTGGCATTTATGTCCAGGTTGGTGCCATCCCACTTCTCCATCTGCACTGCTGATTGAATGTCGGCCTTCCAAGCCCAGTACACTAACAGGACAAATATGTCAGTGTCATCACTTAGGATATGTATGGTGGGTGCCCCTGCTCCAGCTGCTTGCAGCATGTAGCTGAAGGGGGTGACGTCAGCCTCCTCATGCTTGATGATGCAGTCCATATGGTTCACAAGCAGGATCTTATCAGCAGTGAGGTCATATGTGCACAGAAGGCGTGATAGCTTTGTCTTGTTTGATGTGCTCTTCATCGCGGCTTCTCGACCAGGAAGGGGTGTGTTCATTGTCAGCTTGTACTCACCAACTCCTGCTCGTCTTCTCTCATGATCTTTGGCACTGGGCTCATCATTGTAACGGTCAAAGATGACGAGGGTCTCATCAACTCCAGCTGCAGTATAGGCATTGGCGAGGTGTGCACTGATGCTAGAGGCAATGTCCCTGATCATACCTGCCACAGGCCAGACAATGTGGTAGAGCAGCTGACTTGCATCAACTAGGACAACATTGGGAAGTCGAGCATTTTCATGAGGTACTCCCAAGTTCTTGACGAGGACAGACTTGTCACCCTTCCTCAGGCAACCAAATTCGTTGATGAGTGATGGTGGAACAGGGCTGAGCTCATGATCAAAGACATCTTTCAATTCTATGCCGCACTGCTGCCCCACAACTAAGAGTCGAGAGAAGAGGGCCTCCATGTCGTAGATGGCAGGCAAAAACATTGTTTTTTATGCACTGGTCAATTTTGAGATTTTGGGTTATTTTGCTTCCATAACATGTCTTCTTTCAGACTAGTAGAAAGAAAACATCCAAAATACACATTTAGGTGTTCATTTTACTTCACTTTGTCTATTTCCTTCAATAGATTTCTGATACAATACATATATTTAAAGGCCATTTTCTCAAAATGAGTTTTATTACTATCTATATTCTGAAGGTTTTAACTGAGGGGTTTGATCATATATCATTCATAGCCTGATTAATATAACATTTTATTCCTAAAAACAGGGCGAAAATGTTTTTTTTTTTTTGTTTTTTTTATGGCTGTTGACAGTATTTTCTGATTTATAATTAGCTAATTATGCTAATTCTGATTAATGGAGTGATGAAAAGAGATATCCAAAATTCCCTCTGTAAAAACCTTTGACTATAATATGTCAACAAAATGAAACAAGAATTTTGAACCTGGCTTTATCCAATGTTTAGATTTATGTTCTGGAAATGTATGCAAATTAGCGCATATTTAATTAGATAATGCCTCATTTGCATATTTAAACGTACAATTTCATTTTGCTAATTACGCCAATTGCCCAACATGCAACTCTTAGCAACCAAGTTGAATTTCATTCACTAGGCCTATAGATTACATTTCAATCATAAAGGTTTATAGGAAACACCATTTCTGGATCCAAGAAATTTCCAGTAGAGTATAATTTTTTCTCCACTTTTTCCAGCTGCTCTCCACTCTAGTGATGATGTCACGCACTCTAGCAGGATCTGGGTCACACAATACACACCCATTCTAGAATCAGAAGAGGAGCTGAAAATCATTAAAACTAAAACTGTGATTATTTAAAAACTGTAAAATATATTAAAAATCTTAATACAAGCCCAATAGTTCAAGGTCTTCTGAGTATTTTAAAGTTCGAATGGTGTCTCTAGCTCAAAGTATGAGGAATAAGAAGAGGTTGAAAGTTGAGGAGTTTTGAAGACGATTTGAAGATTTTCCCCATTTACTTTCATATTAATTATTAATATTTTAAAAAGTTAAAAAGCTCAAAAGTACAAGGCTGAAAGAGCTGAAAAAGCTGAACATTTGAATATTTGAATGGTTTGAATAGCTGAACGTATGCTGAAGTAGTTGAAGAATTAAATTTGAAAAATTATAAGTATAAAAGATAGAAAAAATAAAAATACAAGCAGTAATGTCCTTAAAAAGCTGCACATTTTGATAGGAGAAGAAGCGTGTCAAAAAACGTACGGAATCATGAATAATAATAGAAGAAGATAAATTCCAGAAGAACAATAGTGTGAATGCTTGTTAGCATTCACACTAATAAACAGGCTCCAGCCCAGGGCGGGCATGGCTGACTCTGTGGGCGGGCACGGCCCGCCAATGCCCGCCCATGCCGCCGGGACTGTACAGTAACAGAATCTTGGTTTATATTTCATTGGCACTGCCTAGCTTAAACAAATCGAACAGAGTTTGGCAAGACGACACTTGCACAACCAAAGAGAGAACGTGTGCCACAGCTCTCCCTCTCAACATCTGCTTTTTGTCTGTGGATAGACACTTACAGAATGCAGAAGAACAAGCTGAAGTTGATACAACAGCCCTATAGCCACCAGATGACATGTTCTGGTGTAGGCCTACTTTTAAATTGTAGTAATACAAAGCTGGTTGAAAATCGGCCAAATTCCTGTTTAAGTACTTAAAATTAAAAATTTGAATGCAGAACTTTCAATTGTAATTCTTTTTAACTGTCCTCTAATTAATTAACTGGCACTAATGCTACAACACTTAAATGAATAATTATAACTATAAATTATGTCAAGTGTTTTTAATTTATTTTTATACCATAGAGGTGCTTAAAAAATGTCTTCAGGGATGCATGAAGCTAGAGGCTGTAGAAGAACAATATGAGGCAATGACGGTTGGAATAGTAGTACCAGCAAGCACTTCACTCTCCATTCACCCCTGCATCTTAATATGTTGCATATTTGCATCAAAAGCCTTTTTCTGCCCTTGCAGAATGATGCCTGTATCTTTTTTGTGTATCAGTCACATTACAGCTCTCTTAATTGAATCAGTGAGGATTTAATTCTCAAATAAATTCAGCCATTCATGAGCATAAAAAGGGGCTTAATTTGAGGCCTAATGGCCTTGTAAATTCTACACAATAACCACCGACAGATTTTCCTGAGGGTATTGACATGATGTTTGCAATAGCTTCTCTGAAGTAGATGGGAAAATTCAGCTGTTTCTTATCCTCTTCAGACATTGAAGTCAAAGACACATTTTCTAAGAATCAGATTCAGAGGGGTTTTGTAATGTGTAAAGCTGTGTAAAGGGAATAAAGAGTTTTGTACATTTCTACTATTAACTAGGCCTGCACTAATCTGGAGTAATTTCCAGTGGGCTGGACTAGTTGTTGGGCCTCAAGGGCCATTGATAAAACTGGCCATTGATAAAACTCTCTCAAAACTTAAAGCAACACTCCAGTGTAGCATTATAGTATGGTATTTTTTGATATTTTTAATATCTTTCCTGACAATGTTGATTAGCCACACTGTTTGACAAATAGTTTTGACAAATAACTTAAATTTGGGATCAAACTTCAAATGAAAGCTGTTGCTGACATGGACCAATGCCATATGACTATAGTAAAATATGTGAGCCATATGTAAAGTCCCACGCTTGCGCAGACAGACTGAGAAGACAGATTGAGAAGCTGTAGATCACTAGCGGTGTCTCCCAAAATGCAAGTCACTGGCTTACATGTATATGATGAAAAAGTAGCATGGCTCCTTTAAGGAATAGGACAATGGACTATAATAACTACATACACTCCCATATTATTATTTTATCCCGTATCTACGCCCAGAACTGGGACGATCTCAAATTCTTCACCAGTTCATTTTCTCATTTACCTAATATGACAATGCATTAACTTGTACTTGCAATATACACTGCATACTCTACTCCCTTTTGGATCTGAGTTTTTCTAAGGAGGCATCCCTGTCAAAATCAGCACACGCTATCCAGCTCTTCCTCAAGATTTACAGTGTAGCTGATTTACGGCGGTTTGATAATCCCACCTCGAGAGCATACTCCCACTTATCCCCAGTTCATATGATGTATTCGTCTGTACACCATTTTTTTCTTCAACAAAAAAATCTTGAATCTATCAACTGAATGTGACTAGGAGCCATAGTCATCGCAGATCATGGTCCCTTAACTATGAAAATACATATTCCTAATATAAAATCTACCCACTGCATATGGTGATTTAACTCTTTGCTTCTCTCTGACAAAGAGTTCACATCTTATATATCATCTGAAATTAAACTGTTTCACAGTATCAATCAAACTCCAGATATGTCGTCATCTACTGAGTGGGAGTCATTAAAGGTGTATATCTGAGGGGCCAGTAAATCAGCTATTGCGCACATAAAAGAAAAGACAAGTACTGGATGCCTCAGTAGTTGTTAACTGATTGCTATACTGAAGGTATGTATGCTACACATCCACTAAAATGCTGATAATAAAAAAATCAACTATTATGAACTTCAGATTCACCTAGTAGCCCCTCTGCCTTAGAGGATTTTTTAAAATCACTAAATATTCCCAGAATATTATATATTGCAGAACTAGTTGCTGAGCTGGAGGGATTTTTCAGTCATGGAGATGGAGCCTCAGCAATTGGCAAAGCAAAGTGGCAAATCTCCGGAGCCGGAGAGTTTTCTAACGACTTTTTCAAAATATGTTCAACTATTTTCAATTGTCAACTAGCCCCCATTATTGCTGTCAGTATTCATAGAATGTTTTTCCTCCAAACCCTTACCTCCAACTATGCACCAAGCAGTTATCTCTTTATTACTTAAAAAGGATAAAAAAAATCCTCTCAGTTGCAATTCTTATCGCTGTGTTTCATTTTTAAAGACAGGTCAAACTTCTTGCCAAGTTCGTAGCATGTTGCCTCGAGAAGATTATTCCAACTGTTATTTCACTGGATCAGAAAGGCTTTATAAAGAAACTTTCTCTTTTCTTCACATTAGCCATTTATTTAATATTCTGTATGGTTCCACTCCACCCGATCAAAAGTATACTGACGTGATACTTTAACTATACGCTGAAAAAGCCTTTGATCGGTGGCGTTTTCAAGACCCTGTCATTTAATGTCGGACCTATATTTATATCCTGGATACAATTCTGTACAATCTCCCAATGGCTGCAGTACGAACCAACAATAATCTGTCCATCTACTGTACTTTGAGCTGCAACGGGGAACAAGACAGCAACGCCCTTTTTCGCTGCTTCTCCTCGCGGTCGAGCCACTTGCATTAGCCCTGAGACAGCGTTCCGTTATTTAGGGGAATTCACAGGGCTGGGTCAGAGCATAAAGCTATGCTTTGTGTTAATCACATGTTGGAAGAATATCTGGGTATAATGTCAACCTTCAGAAGAGTGAATTTATGCCCATTAATTGGGTATATGGGTCCACAAGGACCTGCATTAGGATAATTATCCATCTCTGTCCCCTGCCTCTTTCTCTAGGGGGAACAATCAATACCATCAAGATGAATGTGAAAGAATGTGTTTCTGAATAATCAGATACTCTATCAACCTTTACATGGAATACAAAACAACCTAGGATGAATAAAAATACAACTATTATACTGGGCAGCCAGTATAAGCCTGCTGTTGTGAAAATGAAATCACAGGTGAAAAACTCAAGAGGTTTGTTTTTTTGGGGTGAATTTATAAAACATACTGCTAATGATGAAAATCCACAGAGCAGATAGATACTGAGAGAGAGATACAGAAAGGCAAGGGATGCCAGAGCCTTAACATGGACAATTTAATACACATTATAAATACATTTTGATGCAGTTCAGAAAAGGATAGTTTTTCATATCTCTTATCAACTTGGTTGTTGTACCGAGGTTTAATTATTGGTACAACAAATTGACAGATTGTTATTAGGGCCAGAGCACAAATGATAATGTATGTATGACATGATGAGAGCTTTCCACTCACAACGGGAAAGTCTTTCTTGTCTATAAGAGCATTTTTGCCTCAGTCCTGAGTACCATAGTTCTGCCCCTTTCACCTGTGATCAAAAAGTCTAACAAAGATGGTGTAATAAATAGTGCTTAATAATATTGATGGTATATATATAAATATTCACTATTGAATGTCTGCTAACCAATTTTTTTTCTAGACGTCTGCTTTTAGAGCTAGTTATCAATTATGTTATCACGAACACCCAATAATAATCAAATGCAGAGGCAATTATTTAATATGAGAGTAGAGAGTAGATACGTTACAACCGGCCATTTGAAGGCAACCATAATGATGATTTGGCCCGTAATTAAATTGAGTTTGACAACCCTGGTGTAGATTCTGAGGTTTCATTGGATGCCGATGCAGTAGCAAGGAATTATTCGCCAATACACCAGAAGTTGTTACAACTTCTTTCCAAATTTTTACGTGTTGATCAAACCAAAACACTTCTAAATGCCAGTTAGGTGGTATAGGCATTACCCCACCTGCTAGCAACAGAAAGTATGCCTTGTCTGACAATCATTATTTCATTTACGTGTTTTCATGGTGCAGTCTATCCTTGACATACTTAAACATAACATGTATAAATATATTATACATAAAAATCCTAGACAATATAAATAGCACATACAAACCCATAAAATGTCATGACTGGTCATATTGGACAGGTCAAATCAAATGGACTAAAATATGATTGCCTATATGTGCGTACTGTAAGTCCAGTATGGCTCTGTGCATTTCTTTGTGTTGGCACCTCTGTTTTGGCTGAACGTTGACCTCTGAAGCCTCACACATGGCTCTAATCCATTCTTCTTGGTCCTCATGGCTGTCTGTGCTGAAGTAGTATGTCCTTGTCCCAGTGTGCTCTGCCTGCATGCAAAACACAACAGGACCCCTCAACTCCCCATCCTCACTCTCCTCTGCTTCTTCCTCCAACCACACCTACAAAGGGAGACAAAAAACAGAGAGGCATACCATACTGTAATTCCAGTGTAATACAACTTAAGTTTTTTCTTTTTTTTTTTTAATCAAACAGGTTGGAAACAAACAACAGTTTATCCAGATTTTCTAAACCACTTTATTTGGAGACTAAGACAAACTGACGTGATTTGAAATGTTTGTTATAATCCATTGCATACAAAAACTGTGAACCCAACTCTAGCAAACATGAAATGGGTCTTTTAAACAGTGGTTATATTTTGCAATGGGCAGTTTGAGGTTCTAAGTATATTAAAGAGGGTGTCATATGCTGTACATATTGTAATGTGCCTCAGCACCACTACCCAGCTGGCACTAGAAGTCAATTAGACGTCATAGAGACGTCTAATTGAGACACCTCCGACGTTGAATAGTCGCTAATATTTAGTTGAAAATGAAAATCGGGTTAACGTCTGAACTTAATGTTGGTCCAACGTTGGATATCAGTTATGTAGGCTATCTTAAGTCAAATCAACGTTGTTGATAGATGTTGTCCAGACATTAGAATTTTGTCATCAAAAAGGTCATTATTCAACGTCAAAGTTGTGTGAGTACAAGACATCTGACACACGTTGGGTTTTGGTTGCCAGACACCACAACATAAAAACAACAAAATATTAACGTCATTTGACGTCAATATTCCTATGTCAAAAGATGTTGAAAGTAGATGTCAATAGACGTTGGTCTTTGGTTGGATTCAAGTCATGACGTCAGGCGACCAAAACCCAATGTCCATAACGTAAATGAGGGTAGTCCATTTTGGCTGCAGCAGTGGCAGCCACATGGAGTTCCAAAAAAAAAAAAAAAAAGGCAGAGAGGTTGGTTCTTTTTTAAATTTTTTTGGATGCTAACGATCACTGTAGGACCGGAATGCTAAGGTAGGTTCTCCTATTCCTGGCAGAGGCATGACCACAGTTCATAAGCAGAGTAGACCCATGTGCTACTTAGCATGGCTAAATGCTACAAAGAGAATGCAACAGACACTTCTCGGTGTAGCACTATGTTTCACTTGTGATTGCTCAGTTTGGCTTTGTCCTTCTGTTTAAAACACACAGTAATGATGTGACTTGTGTCCTGGTTATTCCATGCCAACTCACCCAAAACCCAAAATCCCAAGCTTTCCCCAGTTCACGTCATGGATTTTTAAAATCATGTTGAAATTTCCATTTAATTCATGAGACCTTGCAAGATCCTATAGCTGTACTCCAAACACTTTTTAAGTCATTAATTTATTTTTTTTAAGCTTGGTCTACTGAGCTAAATTTCAGCTTTTTTGTGATCTTTTGTATGTGTATTGTATACTTCACCAATTGCTCAATTTTCACTGAATTTGTCCTGAACATCCAAAAGACCCAGAGGAAACTCAGCAACATTAATTAATTTGAATAGTTGTTGCTGAATTGTTATAGTAATCAAACGTAAAACAGGAAGCCCTTTTTTTTTTTTTAACAAAATGAAGAATCTGTCATTTTTAAAAATGCATATCTCCTCTAGTTTTCACTTTCTTGTAACCGCATTTTGCTTCTGTGCAATTCTAATGTAGTCTCATCACATACAGAAGCTATTTGGTCCTGCATAAAAAAACTGAGTGCCACAGATCTTGTTATGATAGCTTCGGAGCTGAAAAACCAACCTTTTGGGTAATTTTGACTATAGATTTCCCCAAGAAGAATTATTTAAATTTTCTTGACATGTTAGTTTGTTAAAGTGTTGATCTTCACTATATGTAAAAACTCAAAGATTTTATATGACATATATAAGTATAAGTTTACCTAAGCCATGGAGTGACACTCCCATACCACCCTTGGAGCGTTTTGTCACACCACCAGATTTGGTCTGACTGTACCGTGAATCCTTAAATGTTTTCAAGTGTCATGTTTCGAAACTCAAACCAGTTCACAGTTGAGTTTTAAACATTATCAGAGTTGACATGCTATCGATAACTAAACAACCTCAGCAGAGCAAGACAAGACTGTAATGCACGAATAAAGGTAACCAGCTGACATGCAGACAATCAATACAAGTGATGTAAAGATGTAGTCATGCATATTTTCAAGACAGGACACTTAAAAAGAAGGGTAGTAAAACATCAACACTTTACCTACTGTACTTTCTACAACAACAGGAGACAGCAAGGACCAGCAGACCTTACATGGGTGGATGATGGTGGAAGGGAGAGGAGACAGTTAGGAGGAAAGGTTAACTATTGTGGTGTCAGAGGTCACTTGTTACTCTTGGTAAGGGTGATCATGTTAGCTCCTGTATTACTGTATAGTCCTCAAGGATGCGGCTATGGAAAGATGGTTGAGAACATCTGGAATTTTACAAACAAGATACATGCAAACTATAAGAGGAGGCTTATGAACTTGGTAAAGACATGACTGAAAATGTAATTTCTGTGGTTACTTTAAGAATTATTTAAGTTCTTTTTATTTTATGTTTATTCACTGTTAAAGGACACAGGTTTTAAATACAAATGAATCGTGAACACCTGATGGATTAACAAAAAGAATAGCATCTCCCTATGTACATTAATTGCACATAAGTCACTAATGATATATTAGTGTATATAATGATATATTAGTGATATATATATTAATATATGTATAGTCATGTCTAAAACAATGTGTACTGATGAGCATGCATGAGTGATTGTCAGGTTGGTAACTCTGTAATGTGCTGGATATTTAAAGTATTAAGTAATCTCTCAGTGCAACAACTGCAAATCAGATACTACTTGCTTTTTAATGGTACACGGACTATACATTTTCGACTTGCCTGTGATCAGGGGCCTATTTTCTTCAGTGTTGAACGTATCTTTGTTTCATGGAGGGCAGCATGCCCAAATCAACAGGTGACTCAAACCGTGAAAACAGAATCAAGTCTTCAAGTCAACCCTGGACTTCTTTTGTTGAAAAACTCAAAAACTAATAATGAAGTCTAGTGCAATTAATGGAAAAACTACAGACGCTTGACATTCTAGACACCTTGTTGGTGAGCTTACTTGGTGGTTAGGCAGTCACTACAAATATAAGAAAGACCACTATAATGCCAGAGCAGCCTCTCAGCATTATACAGCATAATAGAGGAAAATAAGAATGACCACAGGTTACTTTTCAGCACTGTAGTCAGGCTGACAGTCATACCTCTATTGCGCCTTGTATTCCTACAACAATTATAGACAAATCCTGATACCTTGAAATACCAATCACAAACATAGGCATGAGCAAGAGGCGCCAGGACCTTCCAAAATATGAAAAACAAGATAAACACACACACACATGCACGAACAAAAACACGCACATACGCACACAAACTTACTGAGAAACACAGAACACTGAGAAGAACAAGGACAAGGTCACCGTGACATTTTGATAATGATCCAGATCATCACCACACAACAATGTAAGCAATGAACAGATCCTGAGCTATATAAGTGCTTGTCAGCCCAGGAATAAACGAATCCCACTTTTTGCAACCCCATCTCTGCGTCGATTCTTCTTCGAACCTTGGCTACAACATATACATCCTCCACAACATAATTGGCGTCACAAAACAGGTCTTGGTAGAAAAGGACAGCTCTACGAACCTGCATCTTGGGCTGGGTGACATTGCAAAGCAGCTGCAAAAAGGTGAGATATTTCTCATATATTTTCAAAAATAAAAAAAGCTTCCACAAATTTCTCCAAAAACGGAGCTGTGTATTTTTGTTATTTAAAAATAAGCAGAGAGAGGTTTGCTGAGTTGGGCCCACTCACACAAACGGCTCTCTCCCCCTCAAGGGGAGAAGTGAGCTCCTGACCTAGAGAGGACGAAAGGGGGGAGTTCTCTTTGTGTGTTTTAGCAAATTTGACTCCGGAGTCCAAAACATACAATCAGAGTCATAAAAGCTGATAATTAGAATATTGTGAAGTAAACAGAGAAAAATACTTATAGATATTACTCTTACAAAGAATCTCCAACAGTTCTAAGAGAGAACTGGCTCCAAGAGGGAGCAGAAGAGCAGAGTGTATTGAGAAGCTTCAAGAGGAAGCAGAAAACTTTGAGCCGGCGGGCTGAAAAAGTAAAGTGTTGTGAAGAAGAAAAGACTTAACGTTCTAAGAGAGAACTAATTGTTAAGTCTTAAAAGTCTCTAAGAGAGAGCAAATTGGAAGATAATTAAACAAAACCTCTAAGACAGGGAGATGCAGATTAGAGGAAGGGGTTTGAGTCTGAGGCTGAAAAGGGGCAATTTACAAGGTAAAAGACACCCTCCAGTCAGTGTTGAGAACGTTCTAAGAGAGAACTATTCCTTAAGTCTTAAGTCTCTAAGGCAGAGCAAAAAGACAATAGGTTAAAGAGAAAAAGGGGTATTTTAAGAAAGGGAGATGCAGATTAAAATACAGCCCTAAGTCCATGGACGGCAAACATTGGATAACTAAGCTAAAATCAAAGTAAATTAAAGTCTAAATGAAAGGAGAAGTAAGAGTAACGCATGCGACAATCAAACTGCAGAAAAGAACAATCTGAACCAAAATAAACAATGATAAAAACTAGTTGTTAACAAAAATGAAGACGAACCAAAATTCTCACTAAAATCAATAATACATGTTCGAACATTCTTAGGGGGGTTTAGTAGAGTCTTAATTGTGTGTTGAAAAATCTGCTGGAAAGATTTGTGTTTCTTCAAATGAATTGTGTTATTTGCAATGTTGTGTGGTTTTGTGCTGATATAACTGTCGGATGCTGGAGAGATTTGTGCTGTTCTAAAGAACTTTGTGTTGCTGTTAATAAGTGATTAAACAAGTTGAAGCAGTTAGAAACGGTGTGAAGGTTAGTAGACAAACTTTATAGTTCTGATCTAAAACGGGTGTGTTAAAAGATATATTACTTGTGAATGTGATTTATGAGATGGTAGCTTGTGTGCGTGTTGTTTTTGGCTTATGAATATTATTTGCGCAGGCTAAGAGGTTCTAAATGCATGTGTAAAGTGTTGAAATAAGGAATCCAAGTGACGGTCAGTTGAGGTGACAGCAGAGGAGACATATCACTGGGCGTTAGTTGTATTAGTTGTATAGCGAGTTTATAACTCAATGGTGGCTGAGAAGTTGTGATCCAAACTGCAGCTGTATTGCTCCTCCCCTGTCTGTGTCCTGTGGTGTGTGTGAGAGGGGGATCCAGCACCCCCCCCTGCTCTGCTGCACGTCCGGGGTGACGTAGTAGCCCTCCTTTTCTTTCCTCACTGTTGCTGTGCACAGTGAAGTGAACCTTTCCTTTTTTTTACTTTTTACTTTTGAGTACAGCGAGGTTCTGTTGTGGTTTTTCAAGCTCCTTTCATTATGCTGGTTTATTAGTGGTTGAATAAAAGTCATTGTCTGAAGCAAATACCTATATGCCAAAGTTTAATATAAATTGTTTGATGATTACATATAAGCTGCTATTTCAAGTATATTAACCAATTGTGTTGCAAATTCAAATTTTTAAGCTGGTTTATATTCAAGTAAAATGCTGTGATCTGTTTTTAAAATAAGAGGTGTGAGTTGAAGAAGGCCATTGTGAATCAAATAGTAGTTGACCAACTTACTCTGTTGCCCAAATGGTGTGTTCATAAATGAGAAATTTAAAGCTGACATTAGAATTAAAACAGGTTGAGCACTAATTGACAATAACTCGTTCAGCGTTGTACCTATAATCTATTGCAAAAAAGTTACCAAGATGCCAATACACCTTCCTGTCTGAGCTGTCTGAGCTACTCGCCTCCATCTGCTCCACGTCTGCATCTACACTCCTACTTGGTGATTTCAACATCCATGTGGACTCAACCAGCTGCCCCTCTGCCTCTGAATTCCTGTCACTCCTGGACTGCTTCAACTTCACACAGCACGTTGTTGGGACCCTCACATGGGCCTGATATCAGAACTGCCTCAATTGCACTAACAATGGAAAGTGCATTGACCCTAATGTCCAGTAGGTGGCGCCTGCTTGACACAGCCCTCCACAGGTTTGGCAACTCCCATCTCCCATTGTCTGACTGCACCTGAATGCATCGTCACATCCGCAATGACCGGATGAAAGGAGAAGTAGAAGGAGAACTGTGTGTCCATCTCTTCGCCATTCCCAGAGTTACGTGGTTGCTGTAAGCAACCAGAGTTGCTGTAAGCTACGGCTTTCGTCAGCGCAACCGTTACTCAAAGGGAGCAACCATGCGTTTGGATTTTAACCGCCGAAGGCCGCAGTGTTTCACCTCGCTGGACGAGTCAGACTGCCGTGCGTTACCAAACACGCTCCGGATCCAGGATAGTAGCTGTACAACCAGCTGCTTTCACCACCTGCAGAAGGAGGATTTTTCCCCAGAAAACGTCCTTTTTCTCCATGCCCGTGTCGACCACGCTGTTCTTAACAGCCAACCAGGACGCTGCAACCGCCAATAATCCACGCCGAGGAAGCGGGCTGGATTATGGAAACCCAACTATAAGTGAGGCTTATTTTAATTAGTGTCTGGGCAGATGCTAGGAGTTGCATTGTATGTGTATTGTATGCTTGTGAGCTACAATGTTTGAGCTTGTGGACCGCCGAGTCCCCTTCCTTTTTATTGCTGTTAGTTTTACTTTGTAAACATGTTGCTTGCTTGTTTTCATTTCGGCTCATCACGAGCCGATCTGAATCTCCATGTTGTGGAGTACCACGTATTATCGTTTCATAGTTAGCTGCTTTAGTCTAGTGATGGATTTTGTTCAATGAAAGTATTATTGATTTGATCAAGGTGCTTATGTGAATAAATTCTATTATATTGTACATAGCAGTTTTCTGTGATTATTTTGTGCATATAATTGTGATCTTTTCTGGTTGTGATGGTCAGTGCTCGGATTCACTTCCTTCACTGTTCCTTTAATTGTAAATATTTTACAAATATCTACATTTAAAGTGAACCCTTCTATTTTGAGACTAATTTGGTCTGGTTATTGGTCCCTGATTTCAGGGTGGTGCCCCGTTTTAATGATTTAATCATAATTTACATTAAATCATATTTATTTAATTTGAATAATTATTATCAGTAATTATTAATTACTAATAACCACACCTGCCCTACCATTGATGCCCAACAACATTAAAGGTCCCACCCATGTTAAAGGCCACACACTGGATCTGGTGTGCTCCACTGGCACAGCTCTCTCCCATCTACAGTGCCTGGACCTCGCTGTTTCTGACCACCATGCCGTGTTATTCACTGTTCCTGTCCCTGTGCCCAAGCAGCGCATAAGTCATAACATCGCATACAGAAACATCAAGACAGTGAACACACTGGCCCTGACCAACATCCTGGAAACCCACCTGGCCTCTGATCCCCTCGACACCTCACTGGATGGGCTGGTGGCCCACTATAATGCTGCTATCTCCTGTGGTCTTGACTCCCTTGCCCCTCTTAAAACCCGGACTGTTTCCTTTACACATTCAGCCCCCTGGTTCACCACTGAACTCCGTACCCTAAAGACCACTGGTCGCCGCCTGGAGAGGCTCTATAAAAGATCTGGCCTCACCGTCCACCATGAAGCCTACAAAGACCATGTTAGGTCTTACAAAGAAGCTCTCTCTAAGGCCAAATCAGACTACTACACCACCCTCATTGGAGACCAGCAAAATAACCCCAGAATGTTTTTCTCCACCATTAACCGGCTCCTTAGCCCTCTTGATGTCCCCCAGCTTTCTAGTGCCCCTGAACTCTGCTTCAAGTTCCTGGACTTCTTCCAAGAAAAAGTGGCAACCATTCATCAGCAACTCCTGGCATCTGCCACCACCATACCATATGCACCTCTGACACAGATATCTGTTCGCCTGCCCCAGTGTTCTCTCTCCTCCTTCTCTCCTCTGGACTCCAATTCTGTTGCTAAGTTGGTCTCCCAGGCCAAAGCCTCCACCTGCTCTCTGGACCCCATGCCAACAACTCTGGTGAAGTATTCCGTGCTTGCCCTGTGCCCCCTCATGATGAACATAATCAATTTATCCCTAGAATCTGGCATAGTTCCGTCCATCTTCAAAATTGCTTCAGTCACCCCCATCCTTAAGAAGCCAGGTCTGGACCCAGATGACTTACACAACTACCGGCCGATCTCCAACCTTCCTTTCCTAAGCAAAATCCTGGAAAGAGCAGTTGCCGCCCAACTCCATCAGCACATGTCCAACCATGAGCTTTATGAACCCCTTCAGTCTGGTTTCAGGGCACGCCATAGCACAGAAACTGCCCTCATCAAGATCACCAATGACCTCCTCATCGCTGCTGATTCTGGCCACATCAGTATTCTAATCCTCCTGGACCTCTCTGCAGCCTTTGACACAATCTCCCGCACCATCCTCCTCACCCGCCTATCTGATTACCTCGGCCTCACTGGTACAGCACTCTCCTGGTTCCAGTCCTATTTAACAAACAGAAAACTGTTTGTCACCATCGGAGACTCCAGTTCCACCCCAGCTCCAGTCAACCAAGGTGTGCCTCAAGGCTCTGTGCTTGGACCCCTCCTCTTCACCACCTACATGCCCCCCCTTGGTCAGATTATTCGCAAACACGGTCTCAACTTTCACTCCTATGCTGATGACACTCAATTATATCTTTGCACCAAACCATCCACCCAGCTACCCCCACAGTCACTTGTCAACTGCCTCCAGGATATCAAACGCTGGATGACATCAAATCTACTTAAACCTACACCAGTAAAACAGAGCTCATGGTTGTGGCATCAAAGGCGCTGCTCCAGAAGGTTGGAGATCTTCTCCTGGATGTGGACGGCTGCTCTATCTCCCCATCCACGGAGGTCCGCAACCTGGGTGTCATCCTCGATTCCAAACTATCCTTTCAATCACACATAAAATCCATAACAAAATCAGCTTTTTATCATCTGAAAAACATCTCCAGACTCCGGCCCTCCCTCTCCGAACCTATGGCTGAGACCCTCATCCATGCCTTCATCACCTCCTGCCTGGACTACTGTAATGGAGTCCTGTCTGGGCTCCCTTCCAAAACCCTGGACAGGCTCCAGTGTGTACAGAACTCTGCTGCCAGGGTCCTCACCCGCACCAAGCCTTGGCAACACATCACCCCCACTCTCATTCGCCTTCATTGGCTCCCAGTCAAATCACGCATCTCATACAAAATTCTCCTTCTGACCTATAAATCCCTCCATTCCCTTGCCCCCCAATATCTGTCTGACCTCCTCCACCCCTATACCCAATCTCGGACCCTACGCTCATCAGGCACACACCAGCTCTCCATACCTCACACCAAACTTCAAACCCTCGGCAACAGAGCCTTCTGTGTGACAGCCCCCACTCTCTGAAACACTCTCCCAGCTGAAATCCGCAAACAGACTTCTCTGGAGACCTTCAAAAAAGACTTAAAAACCCATCTTTTTAATAAGGCCTATCAGCGCTAGGTCCAGCCCCATCAATCAACTTTCCTATCTCTTGATCTTATTGTATTTATTGTGTTTATCCATTTATTCTTTGTTTGTTACTGTTAAGTCTCTTGTCATTGTAAAGTGTCCTTGGGTACCTTGAAAGGCGCTATATAAATAAAATGTATTATGATTATTATTATTATTATTATTATTATTATTATTATTATTATTATTATTATTAATACAGTATAATCATAGTAAGTGCAATTATTTGTCCATAAACACTTACAATTAGTCACAGCTGTGTCAATATAAACAAACCATCAATATGCTCCCGACTGCGGTGATGATTTTGAGTATGAAATAACCAAGCAAAAAAGAGGAGATAGAGAAAACATCTAAAAAATGGGAGAAACGCACAAAAGGGTTGGACTCAAACTGGCCAGAGGGAGGTACATTTGATACAGGAGTATGTGAGGATATGGAGGTCAGAATTAAAGATTACAAGCCAAAAGACAAAAATAAGAAGAGAAAACAGAAAAGAGAAAATGAACTCGAGATAATGAGGCTGTTTAGAAATGAAGGGGTCGCATTTAGGAAGAAGTTAAGAGACCATCATGAAAATTTGAGGAGACAAAAGATTAACACAGAAAAGAAACACGCTGATGCACCGGAGCTTCCAAACAAAAAAACGACCGGTATCTATCCACTGATCTCTGGGTTTGTTAACATTACAGGAGACGCTGAGATAGCGAACGATGATGGCACCTTGCCCGTACAGCCCCCCCAGTCATGTAGTACAGCAAGAAAGGGAGAGAATGCAAAGAAGTCACAAGTACTTGACTGTTTTGCAGAAAGGAGAAAGAACGGAGAAGCTAGAGGAGCATCATACTGGATAGAAGTAGACCAGGGAGAGCAAGACAAAGACCCAGAAAAGACAAGGATTTTAGAGTTAGAAGAAGAAACAGGGAGAGACTTTCCTGCATGCATTGAGAAATTGCGGGAAAGTATGGAAGAGAAGCCAGCTCAAGCAGCAAGGAGTAGGGTAAAGATTGTTGAACAGGCAGGTCAGAAAGAAAGAGAAGAGCAGGTAGAAATGAGAGAAGTTTTGGGAGGCAGCCTTACGTTTGCCATAGGAGGGGAAGGAAATAGTAAAAGCCTAAGAGACCGACATACACTGCGTGCCCCAACCAGATACCCTAACACTGGCACTGATAGCCAATGCCCAATCCTAATAAGGGGGTCAGAAGGACACTACATACCATGGCAGGCGCTAGATCTTGAAGGGCTGATTTCCAGACTACCTGACATACATGAGGGGGCAAATAAATAGATAAAACAATTTGAGGAAGAAACAGTGGGCAAAATACTGGCACTGGGGGACATCAAAGCCTTATGGGCCCGGGTAATGTGAATTCCAAAAATGGAACACATCCTTCGCCTGAGTGGCAGTGCCTGGATGACAAGCCCACAAGCTGATGGCACTGAGTTTAACCCGTACCGTCCTGATTTGTGGGCGGCTCTAAGGAGAGAACACCCAATAAAAATCGATCATAAAGCGCTCAAAGGTGAGCCACTGTCGGACACCGAAAACCGAGAGCGTACATCAGTCGCCAGTGGAAAAGGTGGAAACAAGAGACTGAGGACGACCCTGAGGCAAGTCCATTGTTAACTGCAATGTTCAGGTCATCAATAGTAGAAGCTATGCCCAGCACAGTGAAGAGCAGGCTGGATGATGTAGTGGGGCTGGAGTCAAAGCCACACAGAGAGTTTGAGGACCATGTGGCACATGCAGTGGCAAAATATAGAAAGGAGGAGCAGAGACTGGCAGAGCAAGAAAGAGACATTCAAAGAAAAGTTACCCAACTGCAACTAACTGAATTGACAAACAAAAACAAGAAAAGAATCCAAGCTCCTGTCATGGACAATAAAGCGCCTGTTGAAACACATGTTGCTGTGCCTCCAGCCCAGCCCATCTATGCTCCCCAATACCCCCCAACCAATGTCAGTACCTATCAAAAGCCACAGTGCTCTCAGATGAGAGGAGCACAAATGACATGGGGGCGGGGACAAGGGGGAAAACAAATGCCAAGAGGTCCTCCAGGGGTCTGTTGGGGATGTGAACAACCTGGACACACACACAGATACTGCCCATCAAATCCATGGACAAATGATAACTGGGGGGAACAAAGTCAGGGAGGTCAGCCTGTTCAACGTGGACACGAAGGCCCAGCCAATCCATGGGGAGGGCCAAAACAGGGTTACTAGGGGTGCCCAGAGAATCCTAAAGGGGAGAGTCAGCTGTCAATTATTTCATCCAAAGCTGATAAAGAACCCATATTGGAGGTTCAAATTGAGGGCAGACCAACACCAATGATGGTCGACACTGGAGCCACTTACACTTGTGTAAGTCCAAAATACGCCTCACACCTCCCCATGTCTGGCAGATTTGTCAAAACAGTAGGATTCTCGGGACAAATGCAAATGATTCCAATCACGGTTCCAGTTCAGCTATCAATCAAGAATGGCACGACTGCCCTGCCAGTGTTCGTGTCTGACCAAACCCTGATAAATTTGCTTGGGAGGGACGCACTGCGTAAATTGAAATTAAAAATTTGGTGCTCTCCATAAGGGGTATACATTGATGATTCGGGAATACATTTTCAAATGAACTTACAAGCAGATACAGCAAATGTGTATTGGCTATATAGGGGACATATCAGATCCAGTGTTACAGGTTTTCAACAAGTGGAAAAAGTTAATCTGCACCCAAATCCCAAAAGCTAAGAAACCACACTCCGAGTATCATTGTACTATGTATTACGATCCATCATGTAGCACAATTTTAGAGGATGAGTGAGAAAAAGTGACAGCAGATTTAAAAGTTGAACTAATAAATAAAACCATCGAAGAGTTAATAAATGCAGGAGTGTTAGTCGAAACTCAGAGCCCATGTAAAACCCCAATATTCCCAGTGCTAAAGGTAGACAAGTCCAAGTACCGTCTAGCGAACACACTATTTGGCAGCAGAGAGGGGCGTCTAAGGATGAGAAGGGACTATGGCGGTCTCACGAAGGTTTGTTGGTTGCACCAGTGTCATTGTTGACTGTGTTGATATCTGATTCGCACGGTGTGGAACACTGTACGAGGGGGGAAGTGATGAAGAAGATAAAGCAATTAACCACCATACACAAAGCTGTCTAACGACAGGAAAAAAACAGAGCTCCCGAATCCAGTCCGGTGACGGAAGGCACAGTGGTACCTGGAGACAAGGTCTACGTCAAGGGGTTTCGGAGGAAGTGGAACCAACCTAGATGAGAGGGTCCCTACACGGTGGTACGGGCAACACCAACAGCCGTGCAGGTGGAGGGTTTCGACCGCAGGAGCAACAGTCAATGGAGGGCAACAGTCAATGGAGGGCAAGCCGCCCGAGAAACACTCACGAGAGGGGCAGCTGCCAGCAAGGCTGCACAGCAAGGAAACCAAAAGAGTAAGGACTGAACTTTGAAATAAGAAATTAAAGGATTTCAACATGTGCCTGTGCTGTGACCTCTGGACACCCATGATGAAGACAGTGGAGTAGGAGTAGTTGTCATCGAATGGACTGATCAGAAAGTATAAAAGGGACGAAAGCAATATAATCAAAAAATGTATTATGTGTATTTCAAGGTTTAATCAACAAATTAAATCTGAAAATTGTGTTAGTTTTGAGTGATTTCACAATTTTTGTTTTTTATCATAATTGTCATTTAAGTTTTCTATAACAATCTGAATTGTATTATTCCATTTTATAACTATCTATGTTTTACATAACTGCACACCACAGGCAAGAAGCTAGAGGTAATGTTGGCCATGCTTACATATCATTTATAACAAAGAAAATGTGTATATGAAATATGTATAACCAATGTGTGATCAATCCATGTAAACAATGTGAGCCATAGGTGATCGTCCAGATCATTTAAAAGTACAAAGCAGATCTGGGGGCCGTGAGGGAATTTTTTAGTCCTTATAAGTGTTAAGGTTTTTTTCGCCCTCACGCACGTTGTTAAAATTTTGTGTGGGATTTGTAAACCCACAGAGGGGGGATTATATAGACAAATCCTGATATATTGAAATACCAATCACACACATAGGCATGAGCAAGAGGTGCCAGGACCTTCCAAAATATGAAAAACAAGATAAACACACACACACACACATGCACGAGCAAAAACACGCACATACGCACACAAACTTACTGAGAAACACAGAACACTGAGAAGAACAAGGACAAGGTCACCGTGAGCTTTGATAATGATCCAGATCATCACCACACAACAATGTAAGCAATGAACAGATCCTGAGCTATATAAGTGCTTGTCAGCACAGGAATAAACGAATCCCACTTTTTGCAACCCCATCTCTGCGTCGATTCTTCTTCAAACCTTGGCTACAACATATACATCCTCCCAGTGGCGAACCGTGGCCCTGGACCCTGGGCCTTCACTCGGACCATCGGGCCACAATTTGCAATAAACAATCAAACAAAGCAATAAAAATAATAGCACTACATGTAACATGCAAGGTCAGCATATCCTCCTGAGACCAGGGAGAAAAAACGGTTTCAATAATTAGATTTTTTTTTTTTTTTACATAATTTAATTAATTGAGATGTAATAAACATATTACCAAGATTATTTTCTCAAAAATGTTGTTAATTTATTGTTAATAACCTGTCTCTTGTAATGGACATCAGGGTCATTCTTTTCCACAAACAGTATATTACAAGGCACGATTTGGTAATGATAGATGGAATATATATATATATATATATATTTTTATCATTTGAAGAATATTGGAAACAAATAAAAAAACTAATTTGCAATTCCCACCATTCTGAAAAGACAGAGGATGAGCTCAAGCAAATCATATTACTTTTACATAAACAGTACCAGTCAAAAGTTTGGACACACCTTCTCATTCAGTGATTTATTTATTTATTTTTTTTTTTATTGTTTTCTACATTGTAGATTAATACTGAAGACATCTAAACTATGAAGGAACACTTGTGGAATTTTGTAGTAAACAAAAAAGTGTTAAACAAACCAGAATATGTTTTATATTTTAGATTCTTCAAAGTAGCCACCTTTTGCTTTGATGACAGCTTTGCACTCTCTTGGTATTCTCTCAGTCAGATTCATGCACTAGTCACCGGGAATGGTTTTTAATTAACAGGTGTGTCTTGCCAAGAGTTAATTTGTGTTATTTCTTGCCTTCTTAATGTGTTTGAGACCATCAGTTGTGTTGTGCAGAGTTAGTGTTGGTACACAGTTCTATACCATGAATAGCCCTATGACTACTATTGTAATCCATATTATGGCAAGAAGCACTGGACTAAGTAAAAAGAAATGACAAAATACCCCCCAAAGAGAGTGTAGGTTTGCTTCTTCCACCTTGTCGATAAAAATCCCACGGAACTATTATGTTATCATTTATTATTATAAACATTAGCCACGCTGTATGTTTAGCCTGATTGGCGCTCTGGCTGGCTGGGCTCTACTGCTGCCTTCAGAAATATAAACTTGCTGTGTTTCTTCAACAGTACTTTCCCTATTTTGTTACTGTGCAGGTAGTTGTATGCTTCTGTGCTTTTGCGTAATTCTTCGCCGTCAACACCTTCAGAAAATACAAGATAATTAACTATGTCGATCTAACGTTGGCTAACGCCGGGCCATTGCTTCATGTCATCTGCCAACTCCGTGAGAACTGACGGGTGAGGCACTGTTACAGAAGGGTCCTCACGACTTTTTAAAACATCCGTACTGTGTATCCCCCTCGATTTTTGTCCAGTTTGTCGCTTTATTTTTGTTTAAAAAACGTTTTTTAGAGCGAGAATGACAGCTACGCTAGCGTAAACACAGAGTTCAACCGACTACCACTATGAACCATGGGTAAACTTGCAAAGTCGGGTGAATATCTATGGTGAATATGCTGGGTATTCGCGAATGCCCGGAAGATGCCGTGAAATGATCCCGCCCCCAACTCAATGAAATATGATTGGCTAAGACACCTGTCAATGTCAAATTCATGCCACAATCACTTGAATTACACGGGCCTTCGTTGCTGCTACCGAAGGCCTTGCAGGGGGAGTCATTTACCCAGATACCAACAGAAGAAAAATTGTGATTGGTCCATTTCTCGTTCCCTAAAAACATGGAACCTTAAAAAACAACTGTAAAACTGGATAAATCCAGACTGCTTTTCTCCCATCGACTTTCACCAGTAAACTTCAATAACTTCATCTAAACCAGTGGTCCTTTTTTGGGCCAGCTCTACTGATTATTTCCCCTTAGTTTAATTAATTAAGCTTTACTTTTTTCCATATTGAGTTTTACACTTCACGTTTCCCTTGTCTAATTTTCATCGCTCATTATGTTTAGTTTTCTATTTGGACTTTGAATTTTAATAATGAACAAAAATATCTTCCGTACAGAGGATGCTCTGAGCATTTTTTGAACAACCATTCAGACTGAATGTATGATTGCACCATATTTTAAGCTAAACAATCAGTGGACTAATGGTGACTCTTAATCATTAAGCTTAATGATCTTTATATAGTTAACAACGCAGCACACCTGAGGCGGTTGAGGAAACCAGAGATGAACTATGAACAGTGTTTCTTTGTTTTTTCGGTGGTTTGTAGTTTTGGAGCTAAATACATTGACCTTGATTTAGAGGTTTAAGCCAAGTATAGACTAAGATCTAACCTTCCTCATTTATCTGAGATCCTTTATAGAACATTTGCAATTATTTATGTGACTTTCTCCATAACAATAGTTTGTATATGGAAAGTAACAAATGACTTTCTAATTGCATCTGACAAAGGACTTGTCCCTGTACTAGTCTTGTTAGATCTTAGTGCTGCATTTGACATCACTGACAGTGCCTTTCAATTACAAATCGCGTAACGTCTCAGCAGCATCCCAGCAGCGGCTCTCCACTCTGCAGCACTATCAATCCGTAGCACTTCTAATTTTTGTTGGAGCCGTTGCTAAACCACGTGAAGCTCAACAGAGCAGATTGCACCAGACAGGAAATCCGACACAGAATCAATGTAATACACTTCCGCCCCCTTTCAAAATAAAACACAATACGCAGTTCATGTAGCCTATCACAACTTCACATCAGCATTATGTCATGACGGGGTCACCAGGTCAGCAGTCGATCAATCAAAGGGTCTCAGAGGGTCGGCGACATGGCCAACAAGAGACTGATTGTTGAAGTGGAACAGCATACAATCATTTATGACTAGGGGTGTGACGATACCCTCAGCTCACGAGACGAGACGAGACGAGGCACGATATTGGGTTCACGAGAACGAGATGAGACGAGACGAGATTTTAAGAAAACTACAATGACAAAATATATGACTGGACCAACAGACTTTCATTTAACCGAGTTCCACATGCATTTTGAAATGTTGTGTTTTGAAATGTTTCTACACAGGTGCAGTTGATGTGAGTACTGAGTTGTGGTGGTGCTGTATATAGCCCCTTTTAGATAGAAAAGGTGGCACATTTGCAGCAAGGTAAAGGCTGCAATGTGCCACCTTGTCTATTTGAAAGGGAGGTGTAATATTCCTCCAAGGCAGCGCTACGCTGCTGTTACGCACCCGTTACATTTCTGGTGGGGATTAGAGGTAGATTTCATTGTTCCATGACGAGATTCAGTTCCCGTCGGTCAGTTCGGCAGGAAGAATCATTCATATCGTTCGTTCGTTCGTTCGTTCAGTCGTGTTTCCGGTACAACGTCATTTAGCGGTGAATCATGTAATGCACACAGTTATCAGCTCCTCGTTCTCAAACGATCATGCTAACAGTCAACATAACGCTGTAGTTCAAGGCTAATCCATAGCTGCAACTTCATGATTATGTGTACTTGTAGACAACACAGGACAGTGGATAATGTGTATATTCACCTCAACATTAACTTGACATGTCTTGAAGGTAAATAGAGAGTAGACTACAGTTAAATCAGCTAATTTATTGTCTTAATTTCTTTTGCTCATTGCTGACTGACAGAGGTGGGTAGTAACGCGCTACATTTACTCCGTTACATTTACTTGAGTAGCTTTTTGGATAAATTGTACTTGTAAGAGTAGCTTTTATGCAGCATTCTTTTTACTTTTACTTGAGTATATTTGTGAAGAAGAAGCAGAAGGCTACTTTTACTCCATTGCATTGGGCTACATTCGGCTCACTACTCGTTACTTCATTTTTATCGATCCGTCCGATGCCTGGTCTGTTTGTATGTTTTATTGAGACTTCCGGCAGAGACTCACACATGACTGCGTCTCACCAATTAATCAAATGTAGCCACTAGCAATGTTTAACTCCGTTTCACGAATCAAACAGAGCCAAACCGTCACGTGACCGGCTGCACACAAAATCCCTGCGGCAATCACAGGCGGCAGAAAAGTGCACAGAAGAAAAATACAATGGTAGAGACAACGGCATGCGTCTCGGAACAAGCTGAGGACGAGGAACAACAACAACAAGTTTATGGTTTATATAAACTTTTTCCTCTTCTTCTTATTTGTAACCTCTACCTATTGAGCCCATTGTTTCGTTATTAAGTTATTGTGGCTGAATTTAATTTATATTACTTTGTAAAGATTTCATTTATTATTTTAGTTGTTTAAAAGATTATCTGGCTCTGAATTTGGTCATTGCTGTTTTATATTTTTGTATCAATAAACAAAGAGGTTACTCAGCAGATACTTAGTACTTAAGTAGTTTTTTCTATCAGTACTTTTTACTCTTACTCAAGTAATTAATTAAGCGAATACTTTATACTTTTACTTGAGCAATATTATTTTAAAGTAATAATACTCTTACTTGAGTACAATTTTTGGCCACTCTACCCACCTCTGCTGACTGAACGAGAACGCCAGGCTCGTTCTAGGCTGACCACTTTTTTTTAGTAACAAGTAATCTAATGCATTAATATTTCCAAACCAGTAATCAGATTAAAGTTACTTATTCAAGTCACTGTGCATTACTATTTTGTCATTTTCCTCAGTAAAAATATATATTTTTGCTGTCTTCTTGCGTCTTGGCGAGTGATGTCACGAGTGCGACAAGTCACGTTTTCAGCATGAGGACAACTCACGTGTAACACCACACAGTGACACAAACACAAACAACATGGAGGGAGGAGAGAGATGCGCGTTTTCTAGTTGGAAATACAGTAATTGTTTTGTGTTATTAAAAATAAATTAATTAAAAAAAACACAAATGCTTGATCAAGGGCCCCGGCCCAGCGAGGATAGTGGCGGCCGGGTTCGGCTCTGGCTCGGGCAGAGAATCTAAACTCTAGGCTGGATCATGACAACCAATTAATTGAATGTATTGTGGAAAATGTGCTAATGAGCAAAACACAATTTCTTCCATTGACCACGCAACAGTGTGTGCCATTTATTTAACCATAGGCTACAGTAGGCCTATTCCTCGACACTGAATGATACTGTCAACTGTGGAACACACAGACTTTAACATCTCTTTTTTTGACCTGAAATCATTCTGAGATCAAACAGATTTGAATTAAAAAAAAAAAAAAGTTTTAATGATCATTAAAAAGAAAAAAACAAACATTGCCATTTAACATTTGTGTCCTTTGAGTTAAACAGTGATGGCGAAGAAAACCAAGGAACCTCACCTCAAGCTCACTCAAGGATTGCATTGAGGAACATGAGATTTTGCACCTTGGAGGCAGACAGACAGCTGCGCCTTTCAGAGATGAGCTGCCCCATTTTACTGAAAACACGTTCAGATGGCACAGATGTCGCAAAGACACAGAATCTGTCCATCATCAGACAAGTCAGCCGAGGATAGATGACCGATCTACTTTTCCACCAGGTCAGCGGATTGCTGGACCTGGGGATCAGTGCCTCTTGGAGGAAGGACCGGACCTCAAGTGTAGCTTCCGTGCTGGCACTAATGTGACTCTCAGGCCCTGAGACCTGTTCATCAAAGTAGCCACAGACCATGCTCTCCTCTCTGGGTTGTCATGCAGCAGCTCCTTGTTCCACTAGAGCTTCCTGCTGTGGAGTTAAGATGGTCACCTCTGCTGCAGCATGTGTGAGCCTTTGGATTGCCTTGTTGGCTGCCTGGTCATCAGAAAAGGCCTTCATCTTGAATCTATGGTCAAGGATTGAGGATTCTGACAGCAAGGAATTTAACTCAATGCTGTGAAAATGCTTGGCCATCTCAGCGTTTAGCGCAGACAGAAGGGACACCACCACAGGCTGCTTTAAATGGCCAGTCCTCAGGTGACTTGCAGTGACCCTCTGCAGACCCTGTGCCAAAAGAATTATTTTGGAGGCAGTCACGTAGCTACAGAAAGGACACAGCTACAGTGGGTCAGATCATCAGTGTGGAACTTTTTTTTAAATGTGTTTATGAAATAATTATTATTACTATGTTTATTATATATATATATATATATATATATATATATATATATATATATATATATATATATATATATATGGAGTGTATGAATGTATTTATGAATTGTATGAATGTATTTATCTATTTGTCCCAAGGTGTTATTCGACACAATTAATCCATGCACTTCTGCTCTGACTGATGTCTCAACAGCCACTTGTGAGAACTTTCTTCGTTATTTTGTTGATAAGGTCGATTCCGTCAGACAAGACACCAGCAATGGTTTTATTTTGAGTTTTAATAAGGATTTGCTTGTTGCCCCTACTCATTCTGCTGTGTTTGACCAGTTTGACTTGGTGTCTCTCTCCTCTCTTGGTGACATAGTGAAATCTTTGAAGCCTACAAACTGCCTATTGGATATTGTCCCTGCCAAAGTCCTGAAAATGGTTTTTAATACTGTGGGGTCTAGTCTTTTGGTTTTAATTAACTCCTGTCTCAGGTCAGGAACCCAGCCGCTTTTAAACATGCCGTGGTCAGGCCCCTTCTTAAAAAACCTAATCTTGACCCCTCAATGTTGTCAAATTTTAGACCTATTTCTCATTTGCCCTTTCTTTCTAAAGTTTTAGAAAAAGCTGTGTTTTTACAATTACAGTCTTATCTCGAAAACAACTCTGTTCTAGAGAAGTTTCAGTCTGGGTTCAGA
This sequence comes from Lagodon rhomboides, assembly GCA_039737535.1. Lineage (NCBI taxonomy): Eukaryota > Metazoa > Chordata > Actinopteri > Spariformes > Sparidae > Lagodon > Lagodon rhomboides. Next base: position 3,422,769 of record CM077785.1, on the reverse strand, counting down.
TCTCGTCACACCACCGAGTCTGCACTGCTAAAGGTCCACAATGACATTGCTCTGTCTATGGATGCCAAGTGTCCTGTTGTCCTGGTGCTGCTTGACCTCACAGCGGCCTTTGACACGGTGGACCATTCAGTCCTCCTGTCACGCCTGCGCGATCATGTTGGCATCCATGGCACTGCACTGAAGTGGTTCACATCCTACTTTTCCAGCAGAACCTTTTCTGTTATGGTCGGTGACTCGTCCTCTTCCTGCGCTCCACTCCCCTGTGGGGTCCCACAAGGCTCTATTCTGGGCCCAATCCTCTTCTCATTATACATGTTTCCACTTGGGTCAATTATAGCCAGGCACAACCTTTCGTTTCACTGTTATGCAGATGACCTCCAAATCTATCTGCCAGTGAAGCCTAACAGTAATAGTGCACAACGTGCCTTGAATGATTGTATTACCCATATTAAGCAGTGGTTGGCCCAGACTTTTCTGAATTCAAATGACAACAAAACTGAATGTGTTGTGTTTGGGGACACTGTGACGGCTGACCTGGGCATTTTATCCTCAAAGGTCAATAAAACTGTCAAAAATCTGGGAGTGATCTTTGACAGCCATCTAAGCTTTGACAAACAAATTAACAATGTGGTCAGGAGTAGTTTTTTCCAGCTACGTCTCCTGGCCAAGTCAAAATGTTTTTAAGCCATCAAGACCTAGAGAAAGCCATCCACGCTCTAATCAGTTCAAGATTAGACTACTGTAATGCACTTTATATTGGCGTCTCCCAGTCCTCTCTTAGTCATCTTCAACTTGTACAAAATGCTGCTGCTCGCCTTTTAACTAGCACTAATAGACGAGAGCACATCACCCCCGTTCTTTGCTCCCTTCATTGGCTTCCCATCAATCACAGAATTGATTTTAAACTTCTTATGTTTGTTTTTAAAGCTCTTAATGGCCTCGCCCCATCTTATTTATCTGAGCTTTTAACTGTTCGTGATCCTGGTAGAGCCTTGAGGTCATCCAACCAACTTCTGCTGGAAGTGCCCAGGTCAAGGTACAAACATTGGGGTGACCGAGCCTTTTCTGTTGCTGCTCCCAGGCTCTGGAACAAACTCCCCACCGAAATGCGTCTTATCTCTGACCTGGGCCTTTTTAAATCTAAATTAAAAACGTATTTATTTAGGATGGCTTTTAATACCCAGTAGTGCTGTGACACATTTTATTGTTTTTATCATTGGTATTATTTTATTCTATTTTAATGTTTTTATTGTTTTTATTTTTTACTATGTATTGTAAAGCACTTTGGTTCCCCGAAAGGGTTGTTGTAAAGGGCTGTATAAATAAAGCACATTACATTACATTACATTACATTACATATTTATAAATTAATTGTATTAATTTATTTATCTATTTAATTACTATGTATACAATGTCCCACTCTCTCCTTAACACTCTCATGGCATCTCAAATATAATTGAGGATTGACCTTGGAGAGGGTCTTCCTGGTAGGGTGTAGGAAGGATTCAGGGTCTTTGTAAAGGCCTTAAAGCCCCTGTGTATATCTATTTTTTACCATGTATTTATCTATTTATTAAAAAAACTATGTATTTATCGATTTAATTACCATGTATGTATGCATTTGAATATGTATCCATAATTTCTTTATAATGCCCGAATGAATTGAATTATTTATATATTTCATACCTTTCCCCACTGATCTCCACTGTGACTTCCTTGAATGGCTGCAGCACCTTGCATGCCTCTTCAATGGTCTCCCACTCCTCATGAGTTAGTGTTGAAATGGCTGAATTCACCAAAGCCAGGGTGGTGATGATGGCATCCCTCAGCCTTCCAAAACGCTTCAGCATGAAAAAGGTGGAGTTCCATTGGGTGGGGCAATCCTGCAGAAGCTTCAGGTCTGGCAGACCCATTTGTGCGAGTCTGGCCCTTAGCTTCTGTGTACAATGCAGATGCTTCCATCGACACTTCTGAATCACCAGGGTGATGTTCGACACTCCATCTGGCACGCAGGCGACCACCTTGTCCTGGATCTCCCACTCCCGCATGATCCTCAGCAGATGATCAGACAAATTGCCAGCTGTGTGACAGCTGACCATGTCATAATGCTCCAGGAAATGGCAGGTCACGGACATGTAGCTCTGGGTCGTCCTGGATGTCCAACAGTCTGTTGTGAGACAAGCAGCTGCAGCATGTCCCACTCTCTCCTTGACACTGTCATGGCAGCTAGTGTACAGTTGGAGAACCAGGACCTTGGAGAGGGTCTTTCTCCTTGGCAGGGTGTAGGAGGGACCAGATCACCATTTTTGCCAGTTTTTCGTCCAGGGTTTTCTGGCGCCGTGGTGTCATGGGCTCGACATAAACTGGGTCAGCCTAGTTTGCCCCATAGCCTGGCTTCTGCCCCTGGAGTCCCTGAAGACGGTTGGGAGCAGGATCTGGCATCTGACTCCTCAGATGGTGCCTCCTCCTCTCTCCTCACCTCGAACAGCCGTACCCCAGGGTGCTTCTTCTTCAGGTGCTGGTGCAAATTGGCAGTGGACCCTCCTTTAAATTAAATGTTGGCCTTACAAATGCTACAGGTACATATTGTACCTTCAGTTCTTGGACTGAAATAAGTCCATACGTAGGGATGCGTAAGGATACGGATCACCTCTGCAAGCGATGAAATACAGTGCGAGGCCCAGTTGCGCTAATGCGTAGGGATACGGATCACCTCTGCAAGCGGCGAAATACAGTGCAAGGCCCAGTTGCGCTAATGCCAGTGGCGGCTGCTGGTCTTTCAAGGAGGGGAAGCTCATTTTTCCGGCCTACATCATAAATGTGTTTGTTTATTTATTATATATATTATTATTATTCAGGACACCTGAAAAGACCTGTTACTTTTCCCCACCTTTTGCACTAAATCAATCTTAGGAGCTGACCTGCCCTGCTCTTTAACTCTAACAACATTCATATTATCTGCCATGATGTGCAGCTTGCTAATGCTAGCAGCTGGAGCTGCTGCGCCAGGCTACTGTGAAGTGTGACCGCCTGTGAGTGTGAGTGATCGTGACAAAGTCGCTGGGGATCGGTAAAGTCTCCGGATCAGTTCAGAACAACGGAATGAAAAACTTGGAAAATGCTCCGGTGGATGTTTATTCTTCAAGATCGCTGATTCGCTCATTTAGCTGTCAATCAAAAAAGGATTCCGCCTCAGACAGCTCATCCAATCATCATGCAGAAGCCGAGCGTCCGGGCCAGCCCACTGCCCCATAGACCCCCAGAGACGCTGAGCGTCCGATGGGCGGGACAAAGCCCAGCATTTATCCAATGACCGTCTGGTTTCGCTGCAGTGGAACAACCCGCTCTACGCTTCCCCATTGAAGTCAGTAGAAGCTGAGCGTCCGACTGTGAAAAGCGCTGTGGCGCTGCGGGGATGAATGAGAAGGAAGTTGCGCCGGTTACCTGTGATAAGTAGCTGATTCTGAACAAAAGATGAAGGCTTTCTAGCGCGTATTTAGTCAATGAAATGTACACACAGCAGTACATATTTCACCACTTTTTTTGGTGACATTTTAGGGGAAGCTGAGCTTCCCTTGCAGTCTTAGAGCAATCGCCACTGGCTAATGCGTAGGGTTACGGAGGTTCTATGGTTGAGAAAATGTAGTGCCAAAAGAACGGGCGGTCTGACGGCGTTGTAAAGCGGTATGAATTATGTACACCTGAACTGATATACATTTTTTTAGGTGGGCCTTGTTTAGGTAGTTAAAATTCGCTTTGCATCTGGTCTCCATTCAACCTGCTGTAGCCACTCAACTCAAAGTCCACCTCACCTCCAATGTCCTGTTTAAACCATTTAAATCTGTATTGATTTGCTCACAGCACAGCACAAAAAAGTCACCAACAACCTCCTCCTCTTGTCTGACTCTGGCCACCTCAGTATTCTCATCACCCTGGACCTTTCGCCAACATCAACCACACCATTCTCCTCTTCCGTAACTTTTGGTATTTTTTACTAATACTAGTTTATTATTATTTCAAAAACGTACAAAAATCCCACAACAACATAACTATGTAACCTATAAAATTGGCCCTATTTTCTAAGTGTTCTGCAGAAAAAGGCAAAATAAAAGGTCCAAAGTTTGGAAACATTTCATCCTGGACACAACAAAGAAAACAGTCACATGCAAAATTTGTAAGATGAAACTCACGCACCATGGGGCCACCTCAGCAATGCATAAGCATTTGAAGAGGAAACACATTTTAGAAGACTCAGACGCACCTCGGTAAGATAGCTAGCTCCCATGCTAGTAGCTAGCCCATTGCTATATGTGCAGACAGAGTTGTCTTGGCGTTAAGCCAAGGGAAATTTAGTCTATATTATTTCGGTGAAGGATCATGACAGTTTAAAGTCTGACAATTTCATAATACAATTTATGCAGCGTAAAGAAGAGTACAGGAACCAGCGATGGCTTTGTGCAGAAAAAGCAGACGTGTACTCCACAACAAGCAACTGCTCTCACCGAGTCAATCCTAAACATGATGGTCAAAGACATGAGGCCACTTTCCATGGTTGATGGGGAAGGATTTCAACAAAGTATTCACTAGTTCAACCCTGAATATACATTGCCATCCGAGCCCATTTCACCCACTTGATGGAGAAGAACTATGAGACAACCTTTACAAATGAAAGTGATCTCTCTCTCTCACACACACACACACACACAGATATTTGTTGCAATAGAATGTAAAGACTGACTTAGAGATTCAATAGTGATCAATTTATAAAACGGCCACAACAATGTAAATAAACACACAATAATAGAGATGTATTTTTATCACAAAAAAATCGTAAATAAATTATATCAAGAATTCTGATAAATAAGTAATTTAATTCTGATTAAATCATAAAATGACCACAATAATGTAAATAAACATTGAACATGGTTGGGTCTCTGTCTGCTGTGCTGGGCAGACTTTCCAGCTCCTGGTTAAAAATGTTCTTAAAGAGCCCAGCATCAGTAGAGCTGTAGGTGCTGCAAGAAGCTTAGTCGAACACTTCAAGAGTGAATTGGCCTATACAAAACTGAAGTTAAAACAGCAGCAGATGAACACAGTTCAGCACAAGCTGATCCAGGATGTCAGTACAAGATGGAACAGTACATACTTAAGCAATATTACACGAGGGGGTGTGCTTTAACATCTGCATGGTACATGGTACATGGTACATGGTACATGGTAGAAAGACTCTTGAGACAGCGCTGGCCTGTCACTGCAACACTGTCTGATCAAGAGGTAACTCCCAGGGGCAAACACTACTTTGATTTGAAGCCAGATCAGTGGGTGCTGCTTGAAGAGCTGGTGCAAGGGTTGCAGCCTTTTGAATATGCTACAGTTTTCCTCAGTGGACAAGAGTATGCAACTGCTTCATGTCTTCCTCGGCTGGTCAAAGGGCTGCAAAGGTCTATACAGCAAACTCATTCTGAGACAAGCTCAGGAAAAGCCTTTCTGGCCAGTGCGAAAAAAGGGATAACAGAGAGATGGGTGAGTCCGAACAACATCTCAGCAGAGAGAGATGCCCCACTTGTTCTTGCAGCTGCCATGGACCCAAGGTTTAGAAAGCTGATATTTATATCAGCAGATGGCACAAGAGTAAAGGCATGATTGAAGTCCTTGCTATCAAAGTAGCCAAGGAGAGTGAGATACATGACTGTGACTCCACACAACAACATGGGAAAGGAAGGTCAGTGTTCCAGCGGAAAAATCAACACTTGATAGCTTCTTCTCTCTGACTCGGCCAGTTTGAATGAGGAATGCACAAACACCAAGGAGGACCAAAGATCCAAATGATCAGAAATGAAGTTCAGGTTTACAGAGCCAGCAACACCCAAAACAGGAAATCCTCTCAGATGGTGGAAGGAAAATGAGGGTTGTCTTCCCCCTATGTCTATGCTATCAAGGTCACTTTTGCGCATTCCGCAACATCCACCCCAGCAGAGCGAATCTTCTCTGCAGCTGGTAATATCTGCTCTCAGAAGAGAGCAAGCCTCACTCGAGACCACTTGGAGATGCTGACTTTCCTCAGTATGAGGAAAATGCACTTTTGTTAAAGTAAAAAAAAGTTTATTTTATTGCTGCTGCCACTTAAATAAATATAATAAATAAGAGCCATTGTTTTTTGTGCAATTCATAATCTGACTAGTCGACTTGTCATTACAGTAGTCGATGACTAGTCGACTTTCAAAACAGTCGTCAGTTGCAGCCCTTCTGTATTTCATCTTTTTTTAATTATGTGTTTCCATCTTTTATCTTCTTAAGCTAATGCAGTTTGACTTGAGGGTTTTTCAGCAGTGTAGTATATTGCATCTTAGTTTTATAATATTTCTGCCAACTGATTTCACTTTTCTGTATATTCAGCAATTTTTTCAAAATCACTTCAGCTGTCAGCATTCCACTGTATTTTCACAGTAAATATGTTTTTTTCTAGTTTTTATTGGTCCTCCACCGTTTTTTAACACTAACACCTTCCATATTTTCAACATATTAACTCCATTCAAACATCAAAATATTCAGCTCATTTAGGACCATTATGCTATTACTTTTCTCATTGAGGCTTCCAACTAGAAACTCCACTCATGTTGATTTATGTCACAATTTGTTGACATTCATTCCCTCTCCGGGAACCATCACCTTATTGTGGTGGAGAGGTTTGCGTGTCCCAATGAACCTGGGAGCGAGGTTGTAAGGAGACATGTGCTCCCGATAGGGTCTCCCAAGGCAAATTGGTCTCAGGTGAGGGGCCAGGCTAAGTATGGTTCAAAGAGACCCCATGAAGAACAGAGGTGAGAGGAAAGGGATCCTGCCCCGAGGAATCCCAGGGCCCATGTCCGGAGCCAGGCCTGGACAGAGGGCCTGAGAGCGAGCGCCTGGTGGCCGGGTCTGCCACGGGGCCCGGCCGGGCACAGCCCGAATGAGAAACATGGCATACCCCCCATCCTGTGGACCCACCACCCGCAGGAAAAAAACATTCATGAAGTTCAGATCATTATGAGAGGTGCAGCAAAAAGCTCAAGTTAAAGTAAATGTCAGGCATATCAAACAATAATACAATATCAAAAACTTGTTGTTCCAAGTTATGAATATCCAAAAAAAACCCTTATCTTCCTTTTAACTTCCTGCAGAAGAATGCATTGTCTTAAAATAACATGCTTGTCAAAAAAAGAATCTGAAATGTACCACAAGATGGCAGCACAAGCAGAAGAGTGAGATACCGCTATGTAACATTCAGCCAGCATTACTGGCTTTTTCTACAAATCACCAACCACAAAGTGATCAAAATGTATTACAAATAGACCTCAGATTAAGGTCTTGAATACTGCCGCATATGAGCTTCAAACTGCTGTAAGACAGAACATGTTAGATGATAGACTTGTTGATGTTTGTCATTCTGCAACTACAGATATTTGATAAATGTAAAGGAGGAAAAGTAGAAAATCCCTCTGCATGAAAATAACATACTTGAGTAAATCATAATGATGACCGTTGTGGTGTATGTCATGCAACACAATAGTGTTCACATCCATCACAATTGTAATACTTGTTTTATTTACACATTTGAAATCCTGTATTTTTCTGTAGTGTGTCCATGTTGAGAATGGCCTCAATCATAACATCCTTGATACAAGCTTGATCTTCTGTGATCTACTGCTATATTGTAATATTGTTCATTGCAGAATTTTCTTTTCAAAACTGCCATGAGGACCCTGAACAAAGCAAATATTCATTCTGGTCAATACACACACTTCATCACTCTACTGCTTTCTCTCATGAGATCTGATTCATGTTGATTAGATCCCATTTTAAGCTCATGTCAATGATTCTGATTTGGAAGTAGTTCCTCACAATCAGGCTAATACTTGTGTATTTTACACTGTGTGCCAATAAGTATAAAATGTGTGTGTGTGTGTGTGTGTGTGTGTGTGTGTGTGTGTGTGTGTGTGTGTGTGTGATTGTTTAGGAGGGAGTGATCAGACTGCAAGAGGAAATGATGTCACAAACAAAAGTCACTTCCTTCCACGGTGGAACACTGAAGCGCCGCCTCCAGCTGTGATGCATGATGATGCAGTTGGTTGAAATGGCTGTATATAACTGGCAACAGTAGCCTAGCAACAGAGGCGGGGCTCTGGGAGGAGTGTCTGTGTGTGTGTGTGTGCAGCCTCCTTCATTGTCCTTCCTTTGTCCATTCATTCACTAGTCAGAGAGGGAAGGATGGATACAGTAGAAGGGGGAAGTGAAAGTTATCAGCATTATCTCTGACAAAAAAATGCATTGGTTACAATGTAACAACTTACATTATCAACAGTGTCTTTAAAACACACCTGTAAATTATTCTGTTTTATTTACTTGTCTGCTTGACTGATCTAGCATAAGTGCATGAAGTATTTAAAGCCCTAATAGCCAAAGCCAAAGTAAAAAGAGTTTGTTTTCAGCTGTGTATGTAGCAATATATAGTATTTCCTCCTTAACTGATCAGAGTACAATTCATTTTTCCCCTTAGTTAATATATGTGTTAGTAGACCCACTCTTACTCTCCAATTATCAGGTCACTTCGCTGGTTGAGTGATCAACAGTACGTAAATATAAACTCTTAATAAGGCAATATTAATACTGATATTTTTAGCTATAATTTAATCTTACATCTGGTGTAGAATGCAAGTAGACAACACAGCTATTTCATCAGTCATGTTAAGTTACTGCTGGTTAAAACTCAACATTTCCTGAATTAGCTGCTCAATAAAAAGGCTTTAGAATAACAAAATGACATTTGACTTGTGTTGTGAATTTATAGGCAATTAAATGTGCATTCTACAAAATTAGCAGAGCTTTGTTAGCACAGATTCTTTGATAATTTCTGAAGCCGCTTATCTGACCGCTAGTCACAGCCATGGACCAACCTGTTGATTTTAAATGTCTTCTGCTCAAGACAAGTGCTTATTACTTAAAGACACACAGCCCTGTTGGAATGGAGGCATAAATCCCAGCTGAGCTGGCCTAATGTGCCGAGTCATGTCAAGTCAAGACAAGCTAGCATATGTGGAAATGCTCTATTAGTTGGTTAGCTGCATCTCTCTGACTGCCTTGTGTAACAGTTGGTCCAGTCTTCTTTTTCCAGCTTCATAGCCATTTCCTTGCTGAATTGGTATCATGGTAAAGATTCATTAACTTCATAAAACACAGTTAGTTTGAGTCTGTCTCTTAATTCATGCCTAAAACAAACACAAACAAAGTGTTCAGGTCATGTTACTTAACTGTGCTTTAGGTAATCTAAAGCTCATCTGCCTAAAACATAGATTATGGATGTGAGATTCCTGTTACTTCATGCTAAATGACGTGGTTCAGATGTTGCCCTGGCAACCATGCATCCATGTGGATTTGTTGTTGTCAGGGGCTTTGAGGTTGTCTGAATTATTTATATGGTCTTCTTATTTCATTTACATCTATCAAAAGTGCCACCACCATTCTAAACGTTTTTCAATATAACTACATTGGTTCTAAAGCAGCAACAGAAATATTTACAACAAATGAACTCTATAAAATCTCAGTGGAAACGGACCAAAAATGTAAACCAAATACAGTTCAACAGTGACCGCCCACTTTTTTAACAGCTCTGGTTCTGGAAGTTAATTTCCCATTCATTCACTCCATCAACGTTTCACCAAAAAAACAAAAAACATTTAATTCGGCACAAAAAAATCTCGGAAAACAGAAAAAAATAGCAAAGGTACAAGACTGTGTACATAATTATCTTAAGAGTAAAGGAACTCCTCATCCCATAAACCATTGCGAATGTAACAGTGACGTCTCTGATTGGTGGAGCTCGCTGTTACCATGGAAATTTTTACCGAACCCTATTCAGACTATACAGAAAATGAATGGCATATTCACTTCCGGAACCTCACTGTTGAGCTCTATAGCTTACTGTTCCTGTCATCAAAATACTGAGTGAAGTTAAAAAAGATTGAAGGACACAGACATCAGTAAGCATCAATCCCCCTCCCTCTGATAATGAGAAAGGAGGTGATGATTTGTCTCAGCCAGCAGCCAAATTTACAAGTGTTTGCTAAACTTTAAGATACTGGTAGGTGATAAATTAAACCTAAACAGACAGCTTTAGTTACTACTATGTTGTTCATAACAGTTTGCTATTAAAACAGCAGCTGGGATCAGACCACAGACAGAGCAGATTAAAAAAATGCTGGTGTTGATGATTTCAACTCAAGCTAACTTCAGTCATCATCACCTGGTCTTCATCACAGCCTGTCTGCTCTGCTGTTCACTGACTTTGCGCAACAACATCACAAATTACACCAAAACATTAAAAAGATACGATTAAGAAAACTGCTAACGTTGGAGCTTAACAATACTGCAGTATTACATAATTTACATAATTTAGCCCTGGGGTCTGTTAAATACCAGGGTCATGGTATATATATATATATATATATATATATATATATATATATATATATATATATATATATATATATATATATATATATATATAAAGTGTCTCCAAATTCCCTAGATCCCAATCTGATCGAGCAGCTGTAAGACGTGCTGAGCAGGTCTGATCCATGGAGGCCCCACCCCGCAACATACAGGACCCAGAGGATCCCCTATAAAACACCCTGGTGCCAGACACCACAGGACACCCTCAGAGGTCTTAAGTCCATGTCTTTACAGGTCAGAGCTATTTTGGCTGCACAAGGAGAACCTTGGTCTCCTTGGTGGTCATAATGTTATGCCTGATCGGTATATATATATATATATATATATATATATACATACACACTCTCAGAAAATAAGGTACAGAATTGTACCTTAAGGGGTACAATGGCTTGTCACTGGGGCAGTACCCTCTGAAGGTACAATTGACACCCTTGCACCCTTGTACCCTTGACACTGGGTACTTATTTGTACCCTTGTGGTTTGTACCTTATAAAGACCAATCTTGTACCTCTGGTGGCAATTTTGTACCCTTGTACCCAGAATGTATTTTTTATTTTCACATTTCAATTTCATTTAACTTTAAACAATGTAAAATTGTCCATTGCAGGCAAGTCCATTCTCCACCAACCTTAAAACTGCATACATGAAAACAGTGGCGGCTGCTGGTCTTTCAAGGAGGGGAAGCTCATTTTTCCGGCCTACATCATAAATGTGTTTGTTTATTTATTATATATATTATTATTATTCAGGACACCTGAAAAGACCTGTTACTTTTCCCCACCTTTTGCACTAAATCAATCTTAGGAGCTGACCTGCCCTGCTCTTTAACTCTAACAACATTCATATTATCTGCCATGATGTGCAGCTTGCTAATGCTAGCAGCTGGAGCTGCTGCGCCAGGCTACTGTGAAGTGTGACCGCCTGTGAGTGTGAGTGATCGTGACAAAGTCGCTGGGGATCGGTAAAGTCTCCGGATCAGTTCAGAACAACGGAATGAAAAACTTGGAAAATGCTCCGGTGGATGTTTATTCTTCAAGATCGCTGATTCGCTCATTTAGCTGTCAATCAAAAAAGGATTCCGCCTCAGACAGCTCATCCAATCATCATGCAGAAGCCGAGCGTCCGGGCCAGCCCACTGCCCCATAGACCCCCAGAGACGCTGAGCGTCCGATGGGCGGGACAAAGCCCAGCATTTATCCAATGACCGTCTGGTTTCACTGCAGTGGAACAACCCGCTCTACGCTTCCCCATTGAAGTCAGTAGAAGCTGAGCGTCCGACTGTGAAAAGCGCTGTGGCGCTGCGGGGATGAATGAGAAGGAAGTTGCGCCGGTTACCTGTGATAAGTAGCTGATTCTGAACAAAAGATGAAGGCTTTCTAGCGCGTATTTAGTCAATGAAATGTACACACAGCAGTACATATTTCACCACTTTTTTTGGTGACATTTTAGGGGAAGCTGAGCTTCCCTTGCAGTCTTAGAGCAATCGCCACTGCATGAAAATAACACTCATGACAGAAGATCTTCACATGTCAGTTTTGTACATCTTTAAATACTATGAAGAAGTGTGACATACAAACTGTTATCCACAGAATAAGTGTCAAATACTTGGAACTTGGTATAGACGAGGCATGGTGGAGTCAATAGTGGTTTACTTGCCTAGTGACAGTTATTGGCAGAGGCGTATCATGTATCACCAAGGATCTAAATAGGTACTTTCTCGCATAAAAAAATATTAAAACTTAAGAAAGTGATGTATTAACAGCGCTAAAGCGAGAATTAAAACAGCTTTTAGCAGCTCTACCGCTGCCGGTTGCCGCGAAATGCATTCTGGGAAACTTGCATACTGTATACTGCGGTGTGGACGGGCTCTTTGTCTGCCAGGCTGTAGGTAGCTGATTTTACTGTGCATCCATGGTTGGCCGTTTGTGAATATCATAACATACAATATTGACTGGATGATTAGTAATTTTTCATACCTGCAAATCTGCTAAAAAAAAAAAAAAATTCAAGGCTACTCAAAAATGGCTTAGAAGTTAAAATCTTCATTGAATACTTAAGGAAACAGTGAAACCTTCACATTTAAAAAGTATAACTACTACTGAAGAAAGACTAAATAATTATTTAAACATATTAATATTTAGGCTACTGCCATTTGTAGAGCCTAATACAATTGTACCCCAGCATGTAGAAGAAAAGGTACATATATGTACCTTTTACCACTGGGGTACATATATGTACCTTTTGGGCCCTCAAAAGGGTACAAATAGTTACCTTTAGGTCCAATAATGAGCTCTAGGGGTACATTAGTGTAGATTGTACCTAGGGGTACAAAAAAGGACTCGTACTGTACCCCTATTTCTGAGAGTGTGTATATATATATATATATATATATATAAGTGTGCTACACCTGCCACACCTCCTGACCCAGTATAAATCAGGACTGAGGAGACAAACCTAACTGTGGGCCCAGGAGGGGGCTTGCATGAAAAAGCAGCATGCCAACAAAGGATCAACTTGACACTTCCTACTCATTCTTTTCCCTTAAAAGCCATCAGACTTGGTCAGGTACCACATGCTTTCTAAGTTTACACTTATTAAACCTTTAAACAACAACCTTATCCAACCCTAATAGGAAGTACTCGATCAAACCTAGTATTACATTTTTTGGATACAATGCACCTGCTGATATCCTGATTACTAATTTTCCTGCAAACAAAAACAATTATACACATTTCCTCCAGACTTATTTTGATGAGCCCACAACAAGCTCAAACTGTGCCTGTGATTTTCTATCTATCTATGAATTACAAATCACAGTCTGTATTTATACTGTGAAGTGTGTCATGCTCAGAGAAACAGAAACTTTTCAACTTGCTGAGGCCGCTTTTATTTTTTGATTATCATTTTCCACTGTATTCATTGATATTCTGGTTATGAAACAATTATTTCATTTTTCAGAATATGGTTATGGTGTTTTCTGAACAATAGAAACTATTTTCAATTTACTATTTAAGGAAAAATGTAAATGATGTACTCTATCTAACCCAACGTTCAATGATGAGATGATATGTGTAAAAAAGACCTTGAGAAGGAAAATGTTTGTAATTAATGAATAAAGTTGTTTCCGGTCCCCTTTTTCACCTACAATCAGGCTGACACATTTTTAACTAGATGGTGAATCAGAAAACAAAATATGAAAAGTTTGACCAATGTCAACGAAGTGACAATTAATATAACTGAATCATTTCTAATTACTATAACTTTGAGTAAGAACTATTTTATAATTGAACTACATTTAAAGACAAAAATGAGTTATTTGAAATAAAAGCAACAATAACAATGTGTTGGATTATTAATAATATGCTAAATGGTGACATATATAGCTAAAACATATTAAGTAAATTCATAATAATTTCACAAGACTAGTCATTTAGAATCATTAGCTATCTGAGCGAATGCCTTCTCCCAAAAAACTATTCATGAAATTTTGCTAAATAATTTATTTATTTTAGGTCCTCTCAAATTGTGACCAAATTTGCTTGGTCAAAAATATACATACAATAATTCTTATCTTTGGTTTAATGTCCCTTGGACATTTTCACCACAATTAGGTGCTTTTGATAGCCATCCACAAGCTTCTGGTAGTTCCCCTGGGGAATTTTAACCACCTTTTTAACCTATCAACTTAATTTATTAGCTTCATGGCATGGACTTGTTATTCAGCACAGTCCACATGTTCTTGATGGGGTTCAAGTCAGGACACATTCTCCTAATCCTCCTTCTTCATTGTTCCATTTATTTGTATTTAGGACACCAGATCCACTGGCAGCACAACAGCCCCACAGCATTATACTGCCACCAACATGCTTGACAGTAGGTATGGTGTTCTTGGGATCAAATGCCTCAACTTCTGTCCTCCAAACATATTGCTGGCCATTGTGGCTACACAACTAATTTTTTGTTTCATCTGACCACAGATTTTTCCTTTTTTGGCCCATGTGGTCAGCAGCAAACTTCAGTTGAGCTTTAAGGTGTCGCATCTGGAGCAAGGGCTTCTTTGTTGCATGGCAGGCTTAACTGTGGATACTGACCGCTGTCTTCTAAGCAGCTTCTTATTCATTGCAGACTTACTTTTTGGTTGTTTTTAGTTGACTCTTAACCATCCTGACCATTTTTTTTTTTCAGCAGCAGTCTTTTTCTTCCTGATAATGGCAGTGACACAACTGTGACATACACTTAATACTTACAAACAGTTGTTTGGACAGTTGATCTTGGGACCTGTCATTGCTTTGAAATGGCTCCAAGTGACTTACCTGACTTCAAATAAATAATGTACTCTCTCAGATCAATGCTGAGCTCCTTAGGTTTTCCCATTGTAGTGTTTTTGGCTGAGTCTAGTGGGTGTATCAAACATGCCCTATTAAAATGGGCCCAGCAAGGTCACTAGCTGTTACCAATCAGAATCACTCAGAAGAAGTTAAGAGGCCATACTTCAAAAGAAAAATGTGATTCACACTATCACCAAAATTGATTTTTCAAGTCACTGTATGTATATCTTTGACCTTACAGGTTTGGTAACATTTTCAGATGACCCATAATAAATTCAGTTTTGAAGCAAACCTCATGAATGTTTTTTTTGTGACAAAGTAGTATGTCTCCCTCTCATTACATCAAAATTAGAGCAGAAACATGAGAGCTGTTCAAATCATTGGAACTGAAGACTGCCATTATAAACAGATATGTCTTCTCTACAAGTGTTTGTAAACTTTTGATCATTACTGTATTAGGCTGTCAGATAAGGCTGCCATCAGAGGAAGGCCAGCTTAACACAGAGTGGAAGGTACAGATCAGTGAATCATGAGAGTAGTTTTGGTAGCAGCGGAGAGTTTCTACAGCCAGACAGGGAACCTCTATATTTTCTAAAAATCACAGTTTCACAGTTAAAAAGTCAAATGCATTCAGCTTTCTGTATTTTGTTGAGGCTTACTTCTTTTTTTTATTACTTACTTGTGTGGTACACACAGATGGCATACTTTAACCATGAATTACATAATGACAGATAAGTGGCAATGACATGAGTGGTAGAGACATGTATAGACGTATATGCTGGCTATTTGTGTTTTGAGGTGTGCTCCTCATGTTCTGTCTCATAGGACGAGCACCCTCAGAGCAGTGAAGAGGTGGGGCTATGACGCTCTGTGGTCCTGTCCCTGCACGCTGCATTCAAAGCTGTTTGGTGATTCCTGTCCAACCACTTCTTTTTACGGTAAGTGTCTGTAGCATACGCCCATAGCTTCCAAACCCAGTGGTATCTGTCTGAATAAACAGCATGGACTGTGGTTTTATAAGATTGTTTTCTTTTGTACATTTCTGTATAAATTGTACACAAATTAAAAGAAGTGTAACTCAATTTAGAACTTCTAATTAATATAACTATGATAACAACCATTTCCGAGTTTTGGTCCAAGCTTTTCTGTTTTTTAATTAACATCTAATTAGTTTGTACATAAATGTTTCTCAATATTTTTCCAAATGCATGGCAGACTGTTTGTCCTCTAACTGCAAGGTGTAATGTATGATTCTAGAGACTGTCCTATGTCCTTCTGCAGACACAGTCTCATTGAGTAAGGTGCTATTTGTAAGAAAAATAGATTTTTGAGTCTCATTCACAACTCATCAATTAATGACGCTCTGGGATTGTAGGACAGTTTGTCTGCCATCCCAAATTGTCAGTTTTTGAAAAGTTGGGTGACCCAGAGCGTCATTATTCCCGAGTTAGGAATGAGACTCAAAAATAAACTTTTCTCACAAATAGCACCTTGATGCCTGTTAATACACCTATTTTTAATAAGCTAATGTTGATAGTGTGGTGGGCCGTCACAAATAAATGAATTCATGGGCAACCTAAGGTTGGTTTGTAGGACCTGAAAATATGTAGATATATTGCGATACACATACATCTCAATATTTTGAAGTATTGAATAAAGCAGAACAGTCTGGTAAGTTCAGAAAACGACATCACTTTCCTGTAATGCATCCTTTAAAACCAGGAAAAGCACTCATGCCATATAACAAAATAACAATATCCAAAATCTCAGACAAGAACTATTTAGAAATCAGATTTCTCCCATATTATCCCCTCCGCACTGGCTTCCTGTAAAATCCAGAACAAAATTTGAAATCCTCCTCCTCACACAGAAAGCCTTTAATGGCAATTCACCTGCATATCTTAAAGAGCTCATAGTACCCTATAACCCCACTAGAAAACTGCGTTCCCAGGATGCAGGAATACTTGTGGTTCCTAGAGTCTCCAAAAGTAAAATTGGAGGCAAAGCATTTAGCTATCAAGCTCAACTTCTGTGGATCTGTCCGCCAGTCTTGGTCCAGGAGGCAGACAAACTCTCTATATTTAAGAGTGGGCTAAAAACTTTCCTTTTTAATAAAGTTTTTAGTTAGGGCCTGCACGGGCCCTTAGCTATGCTGCCATAGGCCAATGCAGTTTATACACTAGCAGCTTTGGCCGAGTCAAACCGAGCCACGCTGATTTGCTTTTCCATTGCCAGTTTTACTGCGGCAAGTTGAGCTGAGCCACATCGGCGATGGACCTGCTTCTGAATGGGGGCTGCTCCGGAGTAGCGCTTCCAAGCTGGCCACTGTGACAACTCATGACTGTGACCAAGCCGTTACAAGCACCCGTCTCCCCCTAAAATCTACACTCAATTCATGTCTGTGCAGGAAAACTGAGAGACAGACATTTTTAAAAGTCTGTGTTCAGCTCTCAGTTCTTTTGTAGCCTCTAACTGAATCTCTTTATTTTCTATGGTCCTGTTAGTACTTTCAAACATCTACTGTGTTTTACTGTTTTTCGTGTTCGCTTTTAGCTGTTTTGGTAGTCATGTTAACTGTTTTGTTACTGCTGGTGAAAATGCAACGTTTCCTATAATGCAGCTTCATAATAATCTACTTAATAATGGAGGCTATTATTGCGATTGTGCCGAGTCAAACCAAGTACAGCCAGGCTGCAGATGTAATTGAAAAATGGCATTAGACTACCAGGTACTTCCCATGATGCATTGAGCTCCGCTCTCTCTTTCTCTCTCTGGAAACATTCATGTCTAATTAATGCATGTTGCTAACTTGGGTTCTTCCCCAGGATCTCTGTACTTTCTTGTCTTGCAGGTTCCCATGGATTGTTGTTGGCCCTGCTGCTGTGGTCCTGCGTGACTACGAGGATGTGGGAGTGATCTCGAGGGATTTTTGGGAGAAATCAAAATATCATCCACATCCACACAAGGAGATGTGTGTAAATAATAATAGTGAAGATAGGGGACTCCCCTGACAAGAAGATCTGTAAACTGAAAACCTAGATGAGTAAATGTTGCCTGTTTGAGCTGGGGTTGGTAATACTATAAACCAGTAAATAATTTGAAAGTATCAAACTGAAAAAAATTCCACCTACGCCCTTCAGAGCCAATTCTCCGAATCACATCAATGCACACTGCCTGACTACATAGATTGGCCCATAGCTCTCACTGGCTAGCAGGGAGTGGCTCCTTTTTAAGAAGAGGAGAGATAACAGTGATATTTGAGCTAGTGAAAGAGGAACCTTTACTAATCGAAAAATTAAACATATTAAACAACAACAGAAGAAAATATATAATTCAGGAGAATTCCTCCAGAATTCCTCTGAGAGAGATCTGCCTTTATTCATTAATATAGTGGCTTTTCCAGCTGTTCTAGAGTGATAGGCGCCTCTAATACACACATAGCCTTTGGTGGCATCATAGGTAAATGTAATGACAAATCGATGCGGAGGAAATTGTTTTATTTTTGATGTATGCAGTGTCTAGTCTTAATGACTAACGCCCTGTGGCATTCACACCCATTCTGATGAAGTGTTTTGAGAAACTGGTTCTACAGCTTGAACTTTCTCTCAAACAGATCGGTCTACCTCAGGGAGCATATTCATAGCACACACACCCATGAAAGACCAATGTTGAAAATCTTTATGCCTGACTGCAACAATTGATGTAAAAAAAAAAAAAAAGTGCATACATTCTTTTCTCAAGTAGAAATAAAGACAGTTAGAAAAACTTAAAGGTAGAATCAGTAGGGTAGTCATAGGTGTTCGAAAATTAACCAGAAAGATAGCTGATTGTTAAGTCTCATTCCCAGGACGCCGAAACTCACATTTTTGGTTGGTAAAGCGTCCCAGGCACATCCAAAAATGTATCAAATGAGAAAATACCAGCAGAGGGCTGGAAGATCTCAAGACACTGATACAAGACCCTAACACCTTTTGTCCCCACTCATGTTTTCCTCCCTGTTAGTTTCTGTCTTGTTATGTCTTTTACATTATTTCGTCTTGCTACGTCTGAGGTGCATGATATGTACTGATAGATTGAAAACAGTCTTGTGATGTTGAGAAGGCGGCAATGATGTGAAATAAAGATAATCAATTATTATCCTCAAATTAATTTAAACTAAAGATACAAGTCTGTTTGGAATTTGAAAAAGGGACTTATCTAACCAACTGAACAGACTCCATGTTTTGAAAAGTGAAGAGACCTATCTGAAGGATATACACAGAGACCTGGAGAGAGAGTTGTCACTTTGTGTGTGTGTGTATGTGTTTTGGGTGTGGGTGTTTATTACCATTACAAAAACTGGCAGCAGTTTCATAGACACCATCTGAAGGAGGACACGGGGATTCATGCACCCCAAAAGTTAAAGATCTGGAGGATTGCAGAGGCCAGGAGAGAGCTTAGCCTATTAAAGCCTTTAGCCTTTATTCTTATTTATTATTCTTAATGTTACATTTCATTATGAAGCACTGAAGGTGATTTTGTTGCTCTGAACATGTGCATTACTTGCCCAGACTAGTGTGTAGCTGTGTATGACGCAGTCAAGCATGTTTATGGATGAAGTGAAAGAGTGTTTGGGCAAGTACCAGCACATTGCTGCAGCCACAGAAATGGTGCATGGCATTTGGAGTATGTTTGTCATCTGTAAAGTGTCACATACTACAATGGGAAAGTCTAATGAGCTTAGCATTGATCTGAAAGAGTGCATCGTCGATTTGAACAAGCCAGGAGAGTCACTTGAAGTAATTTCAAAACAGTTACAGGTCCAAAGATCAACTGTGCAAACAATTGTTTCTAAGTATAAAGTGCATGGCACAGTTTCACTGCCATGGTCAGGAAGAAAGGGCAAAGCTATCACCTGCTGCTGAAAGAAATCTGGTGCTCTAAAGAAAGTAAATGGAATAATGAACAAGGATAATTATCACCATATTCTTTATGAAAACTTAAAAATCTGTTCCAACAGGACAATGATCTTAAACCCATTAGCCCTTTTCACATAGACACGCCACGTTATGTACGGTTTTATGTGGATGCTGTTGTGATGTGTTGTGGTTGAGATACTAACCCACCAAACATCCTGGTAAGTGACAAAGTTAATTTTTCACTCCAAATTACATAATTACATAATCGCCCTTAGTAAACAGGACGCTGTCTGATGCTCTCACTCGCAGGGAGGGATACTGTTTTCTGGGGGAAAGTTTACTGAAGTCTTGGTCGGGAGGGCTAACCATCACTGTGATTTTTTTTCAACACAAAAATTTGGTGAACTCTTTTGCTGGTGACGGACGCTGACTTTCCTGCAGAAATGTGACGAAGAGTCGGTAGGCCAGGCAGGAGGACAGGCGCTTCTCCAGGTATAAATGCGGTATTTTATTTCTCATATAAGTTGCCAAAGACAGTTACAGTTACTACTTACTTTTGTTTGGTCTTATGTTGCTTTGTGGGACATTTCACTTTATTTTATTGAGTGAAGGACTAGTGTAGTTATCAGACTGTCAGACCGACAATCCCCTGCTCCACGCCACGCTTATCCATTTACACAGGTTCGGTTCGCCAATGCTGCGCCTCTGATACTACCTCCGGAGGCGCATCAGCACCGCAGCAAAATTTCACACCTTGTAGCCTCTGAGACTTTCACACAGAGGAGGGTGGGGAGAATTGCCGCAGGAGCCCCGCACTCAAAGGGCAGTGTGAATGGGGCTATTCACTGTGGTAAAGGAAAGGCTAGAATTGGTCACTTTTTTTTTTATAAAAATGTATAATTATAATTTTTTTAACATTTACACCTGGTTGGCAGATCAAATATATAATTCTAATAAATCTAACAACAAAATACTAATAAAAATACAATCACAACTCTGTGAACCATTCCTGGAAAAGAGGACATCCTCAAGTTCCTCATAATAAATTTTGTATCAGTATAATAGTTTTCCCACTATTATACTGGTATGAATAAAGTCCTTGAATCCATCCTGAGATATCATTTCAACAATGTAGAGCCTTGGGCTGAAATCAAAGTTAGATCGGATGATGTTTCTTTTCCAACCATGAGTCTTCAACCAATAGTTCTGAATCAAAAAGACATTCCCATAGTAGTCTGAATCCTTTCAGAGTTGCAACACTTCCAACACTCAGCCTTAGACATAAGGCAAAGTTGAACAAAGTTTAAGCCTATAAAAACTGGATTGGCGTTTAGTAAGAATCTTAAATTGGGTTTATCTAATATTGATGTCTCTTGATACCCTTGCAACAATCTCACATTGTTTTATCCCACTCTTTCTCTGTAAAATTGATGTTCAAATCTGCTGCCCAAAATTAACTTCAGTGTCTAAGAGGCCTCAGCTTTCTGTTCAAAAATCATTGTATAATGCCTCCTGTCCCAAGCCGATTATTCTAGTAGTCTGAAGGAGGAAATCTGACTGTTGAGGTGGGGTTCCTTTCCCTGTAACATTAACATGTTCCAGTTGCAGGTATTTCCAGGAACTATTTCTGGGCAGATTATATTTGAAAACCAGTCTCTCATATTTCTTCACCTTATTCCCTTCATTCAGATCTGCTAATGTTCTGATTCCTTTTGCTAACCAATTCTTCCATAAAAAGCATGCTTATTAATTTTAAACTTTGGGTTATTCAAAATACAGGATTCAGAGTTAAGATAAACATTCCAATGAAAGGCTTGATATATCTTACCCTCTTACACTATAAAGATTAGCTATGATATGGTGAGATTGTAATTTAGAGGGTATTTTACTAAACAGTACATTTATAGGGGTAAGTGGAGAGAGCAGATTACGCTCTATTTAACCACGGTGGGGCCCTTTCAGGTGGCAGCATCCACTGAGCTATTTGCCTTAGACAGAAAGCATAATAATATAATACCAATTTGGGGAGGCCTATTCCACCCTTCTTGACTGACACTTGAAGCTTTTGTAACTTTACCCTGGGTTGTTTACCATTCTATCAAAACATTTTGCAAAAATGGTCAAACCTTTAGCAATGGGAAGACTCTGAAGCAAATAATTTGCCCTCAGAATACAATTCATCTTCAGGACATTAACTTTTCCCCCATTATAACAAATATAATTGTGACTACCATTATCATTACCAGGGTCCAAATTATTTTAAATTATTTTACTTATTTGATGAGGGAAAAGATGTCAAGATATGTTATGCCTTCAGTTGGCAATTGAAACAAGCCTGTATGAAATAAAGGTTTTGGGCAGTATGATGTTAGTGGAAGAGCATCCGATTTTGAATATTTGGGTTTTTACAGATAGCTGCTGCTAGAGGTTCATGAGCTAATCAGAAGAGCCCTGGTGACAACACAGATTCCTCCCGTGTACCTCTGCCTAATGAAAAGTAGGATGAAATGAGACCATTAGTGTGCACTGCCGCCTCTGGGTTTGTATAAAGGATTTCTGTCCATTTCATAAACGTCTGTCAGAAATTCCTCCAAAATAATGCTTGACACCTTATAAATATTATCAAGACTCTAACAATCCAACAGCTGCTATCTCACTTGATACTGAGAAATCGCTTTATAGAACTTTTGGAATTTATTTCTAATTCAGCCAACTTGATCTGGATGAATAACTGATCCAAGTACTTTATCCAATCTGTTCTGTAAGTATTTTAGAAAGCAGTCACCAGTCTACTGAGATCAAACTTATTGGTAGGTAACTTTTACAGTCACTCAGGTCCTTGTCCTTTTTAAGAATTAATGTAACAATTGCTTGGTATAAAGAGGGACGTAATCTACCAACTTCAAATGTCTCTGCAAGCATCTTTTCAAATATGGGCAGAAGGTCTTCAGCATAACACTTAAAAACTCAGCAATAAAGCTGTCTCGGTCAGGTGATCTGCTTGTTTGTAAATCCTTGATCACATCCAGTATCTCCTGTGAACTAATAGATGAAGCTAAGCCCTCTTTTCATGCCTCACAGATTCCTGGTATGGGGTTATGTCCATTCATTCATTCATCGTCAACCTCTGATGGTCGCGGTAGCCGCTTTATCCCTTTTTTTCAAGGGGTTGCGGGGAGGTTTCTGGAGCCAATCCCAGGTATCTAAGGGTGAAGGCAGGGTACACCCCAGACAAGTCACCAGCTCATCGCAGGGCCCTTTACTGATGGCAGAGGCCGCCTCGTAAGGTGCCAAGTGTACATTCTGCACATCAGGAGCGATTTTGGGGTTCAGTATCTTGCTCAAGGATACTTCGTCAAGTAGCTCAGCACAATACAACACAATATTAAACTCTCCACCTAGAATCATGCTTCAATTTCATCTAACTTGCTTTCTAAATTTATATAAAAAAAATAGGATTATCCATAATGGGAGCATATACTTTTTCCAGAATCAGGGAATCCTTGTATATCTGCCAGTATTGTAATTACTCTGCCCTCCTCATCCTTAACCTCTTTCCTTACTTTAAACTGTAGACACTTGTTAATTAAAATATTGCCATCCCCAGCTCTTTGATGAATCAGCATTATAGGATACATGTCCCACCCAATCCCTGCATAATTTAGTTGATTCTTGTGAAGAAATATGTTTCCTGTGAAAAAAAACAAACTATATGTTGATTTTTGGTTTTGAAATGCCACAAAATTGTCTTCCTTTACATTGTACAACTCAATCCATTCACATCCAGGTGGAGATGCACAATGCCCCCCCATTGCTATTCATCAGAAACATTATTATTTTTTATTATATTATACAACATATTGTATTGACCATAGAGTAATCATAGGTCATTTTCATTTTGTAGGGGCCAACCACATGGTTCTGACATCAGAACGGCCTGCGTTTAGACTAAAGCTTAAATGCGGCCTCCTGACACTAAGCCTGGTAAGCAAAGGAAAGTGCACTGACCCTAGTGTCCAGTAGGTCTTTGCTTGTCACAGTCCCCCCAGGTTTGAAAACTTCCATCTCCCATTGTCTGTGATCGCACTGCAATGCATCAGTTCCACCACGACTGGAGAAAATAAGTACAGCTGCAGGTTTGTTCCAACGCTAGTCCCATTGTAACTTATTGCTGGAAGCATCAGCTTTTGATTGTTCAACTGTTACTAAAAGGAAGCAAACAAATATTTGGATTTTACCTGCCTACATGCTCTGGATCTAGAAAAGATCTGCCTGCAGAAGGAAGATTTCCCCTCAGAAAATGCCCGCTTTGCCCATTTTCTAATACCTGCGTCGACTCTGGTGTTTGAACAGCCACTGCAGGACGCTCCAATACCTTTAACCCATGCGGAGGAAGTGAGCTGGATTAAAGAAGACACGCATGTGAGGCTTAATTAGTGTCTGGGCAGATACTATGTGAGTTTACTTTTTATTTGCTGGTAGTTTTATGCTGTAAAACACTGTTTGTTGCTTGCTTTGCTTTGTGCTCACCATGAGGTAATTCGTGCCTCTACAGTCTATGGAGTTTAAGTGTTAGCTTAGCCCACGCTAAGAGCGTTAACGCTTTGTCTTTGTCTCTCTTTCTCTCTCAACTAACCCACATGTACACTTACAAACACATTGGTGGTTATGCACACATACACACGTAATCTTATGAGCGACCTGTTGGAGACTAATGGTTAATGACCTCTCTATAACATTTGATATGTGTGTCTTGAGGTATCTCCCTTTAATATTCTATGTATACCTCGTGGTAGCACCTCTACCTTTGTGGAACAATATCCTGTGTGTATCCAAAAGTGCACATGAAGCCAATGGTGTTGTAACCATCGCTGTTGTTCAAATCCTGCCTGTTCGTTCAATTGACTACCTTTGGGTGACATATTCAGGTCCACCATGATTCAGCAAAATCATTGTCATTTTATAGTCTTATGAATGTCACCTTTCAAGAGATCGTGACCACCATTTTGGCTCTCCGCCATCTTGTCTCTTTGTCTAGGGCTGCCACCTTGGCTCCTTTGTCTTTGACTCTCTGACCCACACGCATGCATGCACACACACACACACACACACACACACACACACACACACACACATCGCATGCTTGTCTGTTTTAATTGTGCTTGAGTTTGTCTTAGTGTTTTAGTTTCAGTAGCTGCTGTAGTTGAATGATGGATTTTTGTTGATTGAAGTATTATTGATTTGATCAATGTGCTTAAATTTATAAATTCTATCATATTGTACAGAGCAGTTTTTCTGTGATTATTTTGTGCATATGTTTTGTAATAATTACTGGCTGTGATGGTCAGTGCTCAGATTCATTTCCTTCAGTGTTCCTTTCATTGTAAATATTTTACAAATATTAACATTTAAAGTGAACCCTTCTTTGAAACTATTTTGGTCTTGTTGTTGGTCCCTGATTCCAGGGTGGTCCCCCGTTTTAATGATTTGATTATACATTTGTATTCATTTCTATTCATTTAATTTTCATAATTATTATCAATAATTATGAATGTCTAATAATCACATCTGCCCTTGAATGATCCTAGGAGCTATGTTGTCCAGGGCTTAATGCCCCTGGTAGGGTCTCCCAAGGCAAACAGGTCCTAGGTGACAGGTTAGACTAAGAGGGGTTCCAAAGCCCTTAATGATAAAGATTACAATGAGGACGTTCACGTCTCGGAATGGCGTCACTGGGGCCCCACCCTAGAGCCAGGCCTGGGGTAGGGGCTCGCAGGCAAGCGCCTGGTGGCCGGGTCTTTACCCACGGGACTTGGCCGGGCGCAGCCCGAACGAGCGACGTGGGCCCGCCCTCCAGTAGGCTCACCACCTGCAGGAGGGTTCAGAAGGGGCCGGTGCTATGTGATTTGTGTGGCGATCGTGGGCGGGGGCCCGGGCGACACAATCCCCGGACGGTGACTCTGGCCCTGGGGACATGGAATGTCACCTCGCTGGGGGGAAAGAGTCTGAGCTAGTGCGGGAGGTTGAGCAGTACTGGCTAGAGATAGTCGGGCTCGCCTCCATGCACAGTCTGGGCTCTGGAACCCAACTCCATGAGAGAGGATGGACTCTCTTCTACTCTGGAATTGCCTGTGGTGAGAGGCCGCGAGCTGGTGTGGGTTTGCTTATAGCTCCGCAACTCAGCCGCCATGTGTTGGAGTTTTCCCCAGTGAACGAGAGGGTCGCCTCCTTGTGCCTTCGGGTCGGGGATAGGTCTCTCACTGTTGTTTCGGCTTACGGGCCGAACAGTAGTGTAGAGTACCCGGCCTTCTTGGAGGCCCTAGGAGGGGTACTGGAAAGTGCCCCATCTGGGGACTCCGTTGTTCTGCTGGGGGACTTCAGCGTTCACGTGGGCAGCGACAGTGTTACCTGGAGGGGTGTGATTGGAAGGAACGGCCTCCCCAATCTGAACCCGAGTGGTGTTCTGTTGCTTGACTTCTAGTTAGTCACAGTTTGTCCATAACAAACACTATGTTCAAGCATAAGGGTGCCCATTAGTGCAAGTGGCACCAGGACACCCTAGGCTGGAGGTCAATGATAGACTTTGTAGTCATGTCATCTGACCTCTGGCCATATGCCTTGGACGCTTGGGTGAAGGGAGGGGCTGAGGTGTCAACTGATCACCACCTGGTGGTGAGTCGGATCCGCTGGCAGGGGAGAAAGCTGGACAGACTTGGCAGACCCAAACGCACTGTGAGGGACTGGTGGGAACGTCTGGCGGAACCCTCTGTCAGGGAGGCCTTCAACACCCACCTCCGTGTGACCAGATCCCGAGGGAGGTTGGGGACATTGAGTCCGAGTGGACCATGTTTTCCACTTCCATTGTTGACGCGACTGTTTGAAGCTGTGGCCGTAAGGTCTTCAGTGCCTGTTGCAGTGGCAATCCCCAAACCCAGTGGTGGACACCGGAAGTAAGGGATGCTGTCAAGCTGAAGAAGGAGTCCTATCGAGCCTGGTTGGCTTGGGGGACTCCTGAGGCAGCTGATGGGTACCGGCAGGCCAAGCGTGCGGCAGCGCGGGTGGTCACGGAAGCAAAAACTCGGGTCTGGGAAAAGTTCGGGGAGGCCATGGAGGAGGACTACCGGTCGGCCTCGAGGAAATTCTGGCAAACATCCAGCGCCTCAGGAAGGGGAAGCAGTGTTCCACCAACACTGTTTACAGTGGAAGTGGGGAGCTGTTGACCTCAACTGGGGACATTGTCGGACGGTGGAAGGAATACTTCGAGGATCTCCTCAATCCCACTGACACGCCTTCCATAGAGGAAGCAGAGGCTGGGGACTCAGAGGTTGATTCATTCATCACCCAAGCCGAAGTCACTGAGGTAGTTCGGAAGCTCCTCAGTGGCAAGGCACTGGGGGTGGATGAGATCTGCCCTGAGTACCATAAGTCTCTGGATGATGTGGGTCTGTCTTGGTTGACACGTCTCTGCAGCATCGCGTGGCAGTCGAGGACAGTGCCTCTGGACTGGCAGACCGGGGTGGTGGTCCCTCTATTCAGAAAGGGGGACCGGAGGTTGTGCTCCAACTATCGGGGGATTACACTTCTCAGCCTCCCTGGGAAAGTCTATTCCAGGGTACTGGAGAGGAGAATTTGGCCGATAGTCGAACCTCGGATTCAGGAGGAACAATGCAGTTTTCGTCCTGGCCGTGGAACACTGGACCAGCTCTATACCCCCTGCAGGGTGCTCGAGGGTTCATGGGAGTTTGCCCAACCAGTCCACATGTGCTTTGTGGACTTGGAGAAGGCTTTTGACCGTGTCCCTCATGGCACTCTGTAGGAGGAAATTCGGGAGTATGGGGTTTGGGGCCCTCTGCTAAGGGCTGTGCGGTCCCTGTACGACCAGAGCAGGAGTCTGGTTCGCATTGCTGGCAGTAAGTCAGACCTGTTCCCAGTCCATGTTGGACTCCGGCAGGACTGCCCTTTGTCACCGGTTCTGTTCATTATATTTATGGACAGAATTTATAAGTGCAGCCAGGGGCCGGAGGGGGTCTGGTTCAGAAACCACTGGATTTCATCTCTGCTTTTCGCAGATGATACTGTCTTGTTGGCTCCTTTGAGCCAGGACCTCCAGCATGTCCCGGGGCGGTTTGCAGCTGAGTGTGAAGCAGCTGGGATGATAATCAGCACCTCCAAGTCCGAGGCCATGGTTCTCAACCAGAAAAAGGTGGCTTGCCCCCTCCGGGTTGGGGGAGAGCTCCTGCCTCAAGTGGAGGAGTTGAAGTATCTTGGGGTCTTGTCCACGAGTGATGGGAAGATGGAGTGCGAGATTGACAGGCGGATCGGTGCGACAGCCACAATAATGCGGTCATTGTATTGGTCTGTTGTGGTGAAAAGAGAGCTGAGCCAAAAGGCGAAGCTTTCAATTTACTGGTCAATCTACATTCCTACCCTCACCTATGGTCATGAATTTTGGGTCATGACCGAAAGAATAAGATCCCGAATACAAACGGCCGAAATGAGTTTCCTCCGCAGGGTGGCGGGCGCTCCCTTAGAGATAGGGTGAGGAGCTCTGTCACCCGGGAGGAGCTCGGAGTACGGCCCCTGCTCCTCCACATTGAGAGGAGCCAGTTGAGGTGGCTCGGGCATCTGTATCGGATGCCCCTGGACATCTTCCCCAGGAGGTGTTCCTGGCATGCCCCACTGGGAGGAGACCCCGAGGAAGACCCAGGACAAGCTGGAGTGACAATGTCGCTCGGCTGGCCTGGGAACGCCTTGGGGTCTCCCCGGAAGAGCTAGGGGAAGTGTCCGGGGAGAGGGAAGTCTGGGTGTCCCTGCTCAGACAGCTGCCCCCCTGACCCGGCCCCCGGATAAGCGGAAAAAAATGGACGGATGGACATCTGCCCTACCATCAATCCTAACAATTTGATATTTGATCCATGGTGCACAAACAAAAAGCATATGGAAAGCAAACTAATACCAACATAAAGCAAAATACCAGAATGACCTCACTGAACACAAAACACCAGAACAGTCTGCCAAAATCAAGCTAATAACCAAAAATGTGTCCAAGTAAAACTTAGCTGTAAACCACTTAGTTTTTGACCTAACCCTCTGGGGTCAAGGGTATAATTTGCCGTTTTTGACTACTTTTGATTTTACCTTTATATTTCACCTTAAAAACTGTTTACCTTGCCTTGTTTGGTGTCATTTTTCTCAGCACAACCTCACTTATGTGACTGTGCAGTTATTCTTTAATTTTGACATACTGTATTAATACAGTGGACCTAAAATCACACAAAAATCATAAAATCCGAGTAGGAAAAAGTAAATTTACTGTGAAAACCACAAATATGCTTAACGAACCATTTTTATTACTTAGAATGCAAATTCAATTTGTTGTTTGCTAATTTAGTACAAAAGTTTTTGAAATTTACAAAGTTATATGCAACTATTTACATTTTAATACAGGCAATGCCTCAGACTCAGGCCTCCCTCAGGTCCTCACTGCACTACACACTAAACACACTACACTACACACTATCTATACACTCAAAACACGCTAAATGTCACAAATCTCTCAACTCTCAAAACTTGCTGTCTCTAACGCTGCCTCTGTCGCTGTCAGTATTGCCATATAATTTTGTGATTGGTTGATGTGGTGGCTTTTTCCACCAATAAAGGGGAAAGGGGGTATCACATGATTTTTTTTGTGCTTGCAAGCACTTCCTGTTTGCGGACACGTTACTGAGAAGAGCCTGTTTTTACCGCTTCTTCATGCACCAAACACGCACCAAACGCAGGTTCCGAAATTAACTTTTTGGCTCCCCAGCCAAGTGGACTGGTAGATGAAAAAATCCACCGGCCAAGCATATATTTTACTGGCCAAAATAATAAATTGCCTTTTTGTGTTTCATATACATTAATTTCCATACATTTCACTGAGATAAAGTATTAAGTTGAATACAAACCTAAAGAAGAGGCCACAGCAAAGTTGAAGTGTAATTATTTTTAAGATATTGATGAATGTATTTGCTACCAACAGGAGCTAAAGCAAGAAAATCTATCCATCAGTTGTTTCTGAAATTAGGCATGACGTTGACACAAGCGCCGTCACGGTGGGTGTCGAGAGGAGAGGCTCAGCTTGAGCCCGAGACACACCGCGTTTGGGTGCAGCTTTCGTGCGCCAATTCTCCGCCTGCGCATTATTGGCGAACCGAACCAGTGTGAAGGGATAAGCCGGCCGCACGTATCGAGGGCGTGTCGATCGGATGGTCGGTTAACTACACAGGTCCTTCACTCAAATACAGAGAAATGTCCCACAAAGCAACGTTACAGGACCAAACAACAGTAACGTAGTAACTATAACTGTCTTTGGCAACTTATATGAGGAAAACAATACTGCAGATATACGTGGAGAAGCGTCTGTCCTCCCGCCTGTGTGACCGACTCCTCATAACATTTGTGCCCGAAAAACAGCGTCTGTCACCGGCAAAAAAAACTTTAACTCTTAAATCTCCGCGACCGTCCGAACCCCAGACCGAGACTTCAGTGAACTTTCTCCGAGAAAACAGCCTCCGTCCCCGCGAGTGAGAGAGTCAGACAGCGTCCAGTTTACTGATGGCGATTTTATTTATTACTTAGTTTCAAAGCTTGACTCCTTCCAAATACCGCCACATACTTTGAAAATTTGCTTACGGTAATTAGCAGCTGTCCAGCCTAAAGTGATAATCACCCTCTTATTCTACTCTGCCTCTGATTGACAGGTGTTCATTGCTAGACAAAATGTCAGGGTCAGAGCCAATCAGAGGCAGAGTGCGGGCGGGTCTTCACACTGTTTTTGTGTGTGTGTTTGTGTGCATCCCAAAACGCAGTACACTTTTACGTACTATTATGGTACAAAAATTTACCCGCCAGTGTGGCGGATAACCTCCGCGATTTACTCGCCAAACATAAAATTTACCTGCCATTGGCGCTTGGCAGGTGTTAATTTTGGACCCTGACCAAACGTGACAGCAATATTCGCGAAAAAGCGCTGCACACATTATTTATCACAAGTCCATTTTTACTCGGCCTATCAACACAATTTAAAAACTGGTATATAGTTTGAAGTCCGCACTTTCGCCACAAGTTGAAACGGAGAATCGGGGGGCTGCATCTCGCTGCTCCGTCCTCTTAAAGCGGTCACGTGATTTGGACGCGCTGGCGCATTCGTTGACCCCAGAGGGTTAAAGAACAAAAAAAGTGCCCGAAAGCCCTCTGCTTTGGTTATTTATATGTTATACACAGTTATAATTCTAACCATGTATACTTAAGTTGTAACTTTCAACTTAACTTAAAAGATAAAATTGTTAATAAAAAAGTATATAAAAAAATAACCCTTACATCAGAAGGGAATGGAAAGGCAGCATCTCAGTCCTCCTACATCTTATATCATCATCTGGATAAATTGTCTTGTAATTGTGCACAGTCTAGAGTGGAGTTCGGTTACCTCAGTGTTCCTGGATAAAGTCCACTGCATGTTCTGGGTTGTCAAATACAATTTCAACCAGTGAACATCTTCAGGCGTACCAGGTATAGCATGCCGAATTTAACATTATGCTGGTGAAGGGCCCTTTTGCAGTCATTAAATGCCTCTACCCGTTTGCCATTCCACATCACCTGTTTCTTCTACCGTGCTGCTTGCATGATGTTTTGGCAATCCTTACAACGCAGGAAGCAAGCGATGATCGTCCAACTGTTGTTGTCTCCAGCTGCCATCTCTTTCTCGAGCCCATGACCTCGATCCATTTCAATTCCCTCCAGTGGCAAAATGGAGAAGTTGAAATACATTTGTTCAGGAAGGCAATAATGTCGCATTTCTCTGCCCCTTCTGGTATGTTGACAAATCTCAATTACATTTACATTACATTTACAATTACACCTGGACCCTTCTTCAGCTATAGCCAGCCGGTCTGTCAGTATCTGTATGTCTGTTTTCGTGGCTACATGATTAGCCATCTTGCTAGCTTGTCCATCTTCCAGCCTACTCACTCGTTCTTTGGCCTCCATTATGGGAGCGATGAGGGAGGATAACTTGGTGTCCACCGAACACACAGATCATCATAGCCTCTTTGCTAGCTGTTGCTTCTTTATTCCATATGACTACAGGCAGCCGCACTTCTTCAGTCTTCTGACATATTTCGGTTCCACTTACTTAACCTTTGTCCACCGAGTACTGATATCTAAACGTGTTTGACGATTATTAAAGGATATAAAACTTTCTAGGTTCTTCTTCCCCTGCTTGATTTGGTCTCATTTGGTCAGAACTATAATACATTCATTATTGGACCAAACTTCATGAATGTTTTTTGCGACAAAATAATATTGTATAGTGTTCCATTCATTCCATCACAGAAAAATGAGAGTTGTAGAAATCACTGGAACTCAAGACGGCCATGATAAACATGTACTTTACAAGTGTATGTAAACTTTTGACAATGACTGTATAACCAGAGGTTTCTCAATTTGGAGTTGTGGATCTAGAAATGTAAGCTTCTCTTCCAACAAATCAGCTACTTCAACGTAGACAAAACAAAGCAGCTGGATGTGCCTGAGGAGAAGGACTGCGTTTGCAAGTGAGAAATTAAATATAATTGATTAAAAAAGCGGTGTGAACCCGTGCTTTTTTTTCAAAAGCTGAGAATATTTAAACTGATAAAAACAGCTAGAAAACACAAAGCACGATGCAAGAGAGGGGTGCATACCAGGAAAACAATGGTTTTGCCATTGTCTCCAGCTGCTTAAATTCATGCTATTATTGGATCAAACAATACATCAGAAGGCAATCATTACGTTGCAGTATCCCTACTTCCATTCTATTTAGTATGCCAGAAAAAAAATTAATGTGCCTCATTACACAGTATGTAAATCCAGTGAAAAAATACCATACTGTCCTACAGCATCTGGTTTCTGTCTGTCTGTCTGCCTGTCTGTCTCTCTCTCTCTCTGTCTCTGTCGCTGTCTCTGTCTCTCTCTCTCTCTCTCTCTCTCTGTCTGTCACTGTGTTGCACCTATTCAATCACTTCCTGACCATATAAATATAACCATGTTTACTATGGCAACAGTTAAGTTACAGCGTCCGATAGCTCCTCCAAATTTTGCTAGATGTTTGTTTTTTCAGCTTTATTGTCGAAACGTGTATTGCCTATGGCAGAAATACTTATATCAGCATTGGGGAAGAAAGACAGTTGTTTGATTATGAATAGCAGACTTTGGATGATCACTGATCACGGCATTTCTTTTACCGCCTAACCTTACCAGGTTGCCCCAGGGAGTAAGAGAGTTGGAATAAAAGCTAATCCTGTTTGCTTTTAAGGTGGCAGGAAAAGGAAATAGACAAATGGGACTCAGGCTGGCCAAGCAATATCAAATCAGAGACTGTTGTGCCCAGTGGCGAGGCTAGCCCTTTTTTGGATGGGCTCAAGCCCATCCAAAACTTGCCTTAGCCCATGCTATCGTTTAGTCCTCAAATCGTATATCCTTTTTTTTCCCTCAAACCTGTTTTGTTTGGAGATAGGGAAAATGGTAACAGGCTCTAATGGGCTAGTAAAATCAAGCACAACCTCCCTCGATGCATTTCTTGTCTCTGATTTTTGAGTGGGCGCCTCCTGTTTTACAAAACAAAAAATGCAGCCCGAGAGCACCAAACGTGGCTCCTAGAGGCAGGGCAGATAAACTGCGGTGCAGCTGAAGAATCATACGAAATGGACAATTGGCAGTAGTGTGTTATAACACTTATGACCAGGTAATGCTTCATTTTAGGACCTTGACATGATCTGTCAGATGTCTGTTAAAAGGGCGGTTGACCACAAGAGGATTTTATCAATGCCTCTTCTTACATTTAAGTTTGCAGAATAAGCTTGTAATGATGCATAGCATGATAAGCTCGGGCAGTAGGAGCTATTCAATTGCAAAGAGTTAACTGGTTCCCCAAAGGCAAGATATGAAAAATATGAAATGTCACTGTGAAGCTATGTCTTATGCCAAGTTGAAAAGTCTATCAGTAAGTTAATGTGGCACAAAATAAGCTATAGCCTAGTCTCTAGTCAGGTTGGTGAAGCATCGTGGCAATAGTATAGTGCTAGCAGCTTAGCAGCTAATAGACTAAACATAGTGCTAGCGTTTGAATAGCATGAATCTTCTTTTTTTTTTTTTACACTACATAAGCCTGCTTTTCATACTCGCTGTTGATAGAAAGGAGATTATGGTCACTGTAGGCTACTGTAGGATACCACAGTGGAACATTAAACCCTTTGCTTTATGTATTATGTATAATTATAAAGGTTTATAACTACTTCCTTACAAAACGTTTGTATGTATATAAAGCGGGAGAAAGGAGGATGGAGAGAGGGCAAGAGCAGGATAGAGAGAGAAAGGAAAGACAGATGGTGCAAGACCTGGAAGAAGCAGGTAAGAAAAGGGCATTTATTGTTAACCACCTCACTAATTAACTAAACATATTACTCATTGACATTTCTTTGAAACCTCTTTAGTTAATACTTATGTTGAGACAATTTTGTTTTGTATCACAAGTTTTCTGAAAATGTAAGTTCATACAAACAATATTCCAATATCAATAACACAATTTGTTTTGAAGTTCATATTTTACTTTGTCTTAAATGTTTTACCGTTCATTTCACATATTTACCATTTGTAGTTTACATTGAAAACCAATGTGTTCCAGTAGTGTGTAAATATGACACAGAAATACTGTACTGTCCATGGCATGGAGGAAAGTGGTTCATGTCTCAATACATATTAAATCCTATTTAGAGGGCATAGGCTTTTAAAAATAGCCCAAAATAGTCTAAAGTTCAAGACGGTCTTTTATCCCTTAATAGGCCAAAAAAGCTGAGACACAATATTATAGACAGACAGCTGTGGAGAAAAGTTGATCATTGTTTATTCTTAATCATTAATATTATACATTATAGGTTTAGGAAGATATTAGACTCTCATACGGTGAAATGGCTGATTTAGTGTGGGGATTGTATGTCAGTGGAACTTGTACATAGATCATGGTTGGATAATCAAAGATTCTTGTTATATATGCTTTTATGAAAAATCTTAGCCTTTTCTAAGAATTTAAAAAACTGGATTTAATTCGGTAGCCTCATAATTCCTTGTCAAGAGCGGATGTGAGCTGCTTCCTTGGGGCTGAGCTTATTGAGGCCTTGAGGCAGTGAAAGTTAGCACCCAGCAAGCTCCTTTCACTTGTATTACAGCAAGTGAAGTCCACGTGTACAACTTGATTTTTTCACTTTTCATTTTTTTTTTTTTTCTAAACAGCTTCAATAGTAATCTGAACTTTACAATGGACTACAGTGGCGATAAGGTTCATTTTATAGATACGTGGGTATTAAAAAATAATAGCACCTTATCCACTACTCTATTTCGTAAGGAAACTGATAGAAATACTCTTCTGTTGGTTAGCAGTTTTCATCCAACCCCACTGAAGAGAGGTCTTCCCAAAAGTAATTTTTTTAGACTAAAAAGGGTTTGCAATACAACAGAAGATTCTATAGAAAAAGCTGAAGACATGAAGGCGAGATTGGTCCAGATTGGGTATCCTATTGACTGTATCGAAGGGGCTTATGAGACTGCACTAAAAAACCCTGCTCTGATTTGTTGAAGAAAAAAGAAACAAAAGGGAAAAGTTTCTCTGTGACCTGTATCACCTCCTATTCTCCTCAATCACATGCCATAAAATCGTTTTTTAAAAAGCACTGGCATATTTTAAAATCTGATCCTGAACTTGCCAAAACCTTTAAAGAGATACCCTGTAATGCCCGCCAATGTAATAATGTCCACAAACGTAATAAACCACAAACTTAATTAAAATCTGCAGCATTTAATGTAATAAACCCACAAATGTAATCCATTTTCCACAAACATGATAGCTGCTGCCTCCTACAAACGTAACACGTGATTTCCCACAAATGTAATAACTATTACGTTTGCAGAGATTTATTACGCTTGTGGGAAAGTGAAAATCTTTAATACAATAACTTCCCACAAATGTAATAATACAATGAATAATGGTCGTTGTGGTTGTTGTTTGTTTGTTTGCCTATACACCTACTAATACTACTGACCGTGGGTGTAAAATCCAGCTGCTGACTCTCCACTCCACTATCACACAACGGACCCCCCCCCCCTTTTTTAAATTGTTTTGTGGCATATAAATATCTAGTTTAAACAGATTTATTTCTTTGCATAAGCAAAATGCTTCTTGTTAATGAGGATCGTTTCCATTCACACTGGCGTTTGGATGTGGCTTTAGAGCACCAATTCTCGGCCTCCTTCTTTTGCCGGTGACAGACGCTGCGAGCGAAATTTCACCCCTCCCCACATCTGAAATTTTCACACAGAGGAGGAGGTGGAGGATTGGCACAGGATCCCCGCATGCAAACGGCAGTGTGAATGGAGCTACTAACTCACCGAGTGTTTGTGACAAAAATAAATCACCGCAACCTCAGCCCTCCAGGCCGAGACTTTAGTGAACTTTCCCCCGGAAAACAGCCTCCGTCCCCGCGAGTGAGGGAGTCAGACAGGATCCAATTTAAAAAACGTAACTTCGTCACTTTCCAGGATGTTTGGTGTGTCAGGATCTCAATCACAACACATTATAACAGAATCCACATGATTATAAACTGTCCGCGGATTTAGATTGACAGGGGGGACACCGGGGAAACACCTTGAAAACACACCTACGTCATCATCATGACGTGTACCGTCACGCCTCTTTAGGAGCTGCAGCGCTGGCTTGCTGTGTGAATTACACAGTGGTAAGGCGGAGATGCTTCGCTTTGTGTGAATCACCATCGGCGGAGAATTGGTGAACCGCAGCTGCAGCAGGGAGAAGCTCCTTTCACACGGGAGAAGACGCATTCTTCTATCGTGTGAAAGGGGCTTCTCTCTCACCACTGTGCTGAACCAAAGAAGCCCTGGCCCAGCATCACTATTTGCCAAGTCTATTGATTTTCACCCTCCACTCAAAAATGTGTTTTTCATATTGTTCCTACACTTGAATCAGGGTTCCTACACATTTGAAATTTCAAAATTCCATACTTTTTCCAGACCCTAATTTCCAGACTTCTCGGTAAAAAAATTCAAATAATTTGTGACATTTCAGTAAATAGATGTATCGTGTGTATCATGTAAATAAATCATGCAATTAATCCTTTGTTTTCATTAGCTAGATAATATAGCGCATACAAATGAATTAAGACCAAACCCAGATAAATTCAGTGCACTGCATTTTATTTTAAGATGCAGAAAATTTAACAAAATTAAACAAATTATAAATTAAAATAAATGACTAGAAAAGGCTTTGCCTCGTTGCCATCAAATGCTTCAACATAAAACATACTTGTAAATACTGTTTAAGTAAAATAAATAATACATTAAAAGAATGGCTTATAAAATGTAATGAAATGTAAACAGCAGGTATGACATACCTAAACTGACTTTTTAATCAACAACCCACTACAAAAGTGCTGAGAACCACTGAGGGACTGTGAAAAAGAACACTGACAGACACAGACACACACAGGCTACTTGAAGCAGAAGCCACTGACAAGATCTCTGATTTCTACTGCATGGCTAGGGCTACACCCTCAAAGTGACTTAATTTCAGAGATTTTCTTTTCTATGCATTTGTCATACTGCATTAGCTGTTGTTCTTTGTCTTTAGCAGCTTTCCTGAGCGCATTTGATTTAGCAAGGACAGAGATCTTGTCAGTGGCTTCTGCCTCAACTGCGAGTTCATCTGCTGATGTCAGGAGTGCATTTATGTGTGTCTGAAGCTTTATTCTCTTCTTCTTGAGTTGGTCAACTTCATCCTGCACGACCCTCCGTTTCTGAGTTTGCTGTGTTTGCTCCCTCTTCTTCTTCTCCTCCTCCAGGTACAAATGGTATCTCTGTCGTGCAAAGCGTGCAGACTGTAGTAGTTCTTTGGTCATCTGAACCTTAGCTACCCCACCCACATGGTGCAAGTGGTCTACAATCACCCGCTGGGCAATCAAGGTTCTCTCCTTTATGTTTTCGACAACAATGTTCTTATTAATAGAGAACCCTCGTTCTACGGGAGCCTGGCCATGGGACAACAGAAGGATCTTTTGGACAATTGCCCACAGATCTCTGAATTGATGCTGTTTGGCCAGCTGTGCATACAAGAAGGTGTCCAGTCTGGAGTGGGCACCTGCAGGCCACTGTGAGGCATCCTCGCTCGTTTTGCACATCACAGCGAAGTCCCTGAACTGGTTGAGGATTCTGTCACATTTGTTCTCTCTAACTCGTCCAGCACTGGAGATGATCTGCAAGCAGAGATTCAGCTGTTTCTCACAAGTGTCTGGTTTCTCTTTGATCTTCTGTGGATCCAGCCATGCTAGGTTTCTCACCAGAGTGTACTTAAGGGGGCATTTATTCAGCAGCTTTGTCACAGCTGTGACAAGGAATTCCTTGGTTTCCATCCTAACCATGAGAGCATCTCGCTCAGACACCTTCTTCATCAGTTTCAACTCTGAAAGTAGTTTGTCTGCAACAAATCCTATATTGATAATGGAGACATCTTTTTGATTTGCTTGCTCCTTGAAGTCTTCTGAGAAGAGCTTCAGTGGTGTCTTCACCCTCTCAAGTGTTTCGTCAGTGACAAATCTCTGGAGAAGGTGCTTCAGTGTAGTGAAAAGATCTGCCAGGAAAGGTAGCATGGGCTGATCAGTTTGATATTTTATTAGATAAGGCGTGCACTCTTGTGCAATGGAGAGGAAGATGTTGGCCTTTACCAAAAACATGGGGTCAGAGCATTCCTTTTCAATCTAGTCAAAAGACCTGTTTTTTGGATGTGGCACTTTAGAGGCCTTAACATTAGCCACATATATCTGGACCTGTGGCCATATGTGGCCATAACTGTGCCATTCTCTAGCCATCTATGTTGACAGTACAGTCAAGTACAGTTACTTTTACATAATCATCACGTCTGGCTGGGGAGTCCTTAAAAAGTCAGTAAAGACTATTTAGAGTGTGCTCAATGTCCCAGGTGGTTTTGTTGCTGCCAGCTTTAAATGCATTGTGCATTACATGTAGACCACAGCTCCCTATGTTGAGGAGTTTGGAGCCAATCTCCTCTTCCAAGTCCCTGGACAGTGTGTGAAACAGTGTCCAGTTTACATTTGGTCCATCCATTGCTAGCTGCAATACGCCATGAATGCCAACACTGTTGCAGTTTGTGCGTAGTGGACTGTAGAGGTCATTAGCACATGCATGTCCAAGAAAATGAGAGTCATAAAACCTTATGTTTACACAGTCTCCATCCCAAAAGCATATGTGCACATCTAGTTGTTTTGACTGGAGGGGGCGGTTCAAACTCTCATCAAACAGTAGAATATAGTCACTAGCAGATTTCACTTTTGACAAGAGAAGTGATGAGAAATGTGGCGCAATGCCAAATGTTGTCAGGTAAGCAGCCTTGTCATCCCCACAGGTGAACTTTGAGGCAATGTTACTGTCTGGAAACATAAGGCGGAAAAGTTCACTCTTTCCAGCACAGCTGTTGAAGGATCCATGCTTCTCAATGACATCAAGTGCCCAGTACACTTCCGCAGACAGAACCTCTGGCCCACTCACAAAGGTCCTCAACGAGCTACTGGATGTAGCTGCAGCTGCATCACTGCATGTAGTTGGAGCTGTGTCACTGAAAAAGATAAACAATTTTGACTCATTGAGAAATAATAATTACTATATATATCAACTTCACATCCAGCAATAATGAACATTTAAACACCAAAATGATTGAATTGCCTTTAAAGATAATAATACGTGTTATAGGATGATAGAGGGCAAGTCAGTAAACTTACTATAAACATGACCGTTAACTTAAACATAATTCATTTCAGGATGTAAACATTTGAAATTAACACTGTAAACTACCTAGTCTGTTTACAAGTAGACTGAATTCAACTGTAATGCAGATAAGCCTAGCAGTTATATGTACTGATGCTAAAGGGTGGCGATACTTAATTTATACTCCGTCATACGACGGTGTTGCTTGACGAGTATAGCAGATGTATAAGCTAACAACGCATTGCATCGCGAATGTTTTGAACTGCTGCTATACTTGGCATACAACACCATTGTACAAGTGAGTACAAATCAGTTCCTTTACTTTAGCTTGTTTGGCTAATGGAGTAACCTTAGCCCGCCACTCGCCAGCCACTGCAACAGCAGCATTAATATAGCTAATATTAGCTAGCCATTTGAAGGATATACATATTAGCATGTTCTCACCGTTCATCACTCGATGTGTGGGCAAGTTCATTTGTTGTAGTCGGACTCGGTCTCACGCTGGGTTGAGCCAAAAACGCTGTGACTCTCGGTGCAGAGGATGCGGTGACAAGACGACAGTGCTTTTTCCCCTGCATGTGATTTACAACTGCCGCCTCCCCCATGTTGGAGATGTCAAACGTTTTCACACAAAGTCTGAATTTCGCCTTCTTAATCCATTGGGGATCCTTAGCCAACCAGTCTTTATATTTGGGATTTATGAGCCAGTCGTCAGAGAATTTACATTTACCCATTATGAGTTCTGTCAATGATCATACAAGGCATTTTGTATAGCTCGCTAACGAACAGCGTAGACATCACCTGTCTGTCGAAGCAGCAGTGAAACTTGATGACACCTGGGCGGGCCTTAAAGTGAGTTGGAGGAGGATAAGAGAAGAGGGCTGGTCATTCCTCTTGTCAGTTGATCTGCCCAAAAAGGATGTATGTTTTCTGGGATGCGTACAGTGTTCACACGAACATTCTCACAGCTGCGCTGCCAAGCGCTTTGAATATCAGATCGATTAATTTTTAATTAATTTTATGTTTTAGAAAATATGTAAAGTGGTAATAGTCTTGGAAACCTAAATATTTTTCCATACAACAGTTTCCATTTTCCATACTTTTCCAGACCTGGAAATTTATAAAATCAAATTCCATACTTTTCCATACTTTCCATACTTGCGTAGGAACCCTGTTGAATGTTTGAGTTTCAAGTGTAGGAACAAGCTTTTGGGATGCCATATATTTGCATATTTCTTGATTCTGGAATTTTATATATATTTATATGGCACAAAGCAATTAAAAAAGAGGGGGGGGGAGTCCGTTGTGTGATAGCATAGCGGAGAGTCAGCAGCTGGATTTTGCACCCACAGTCAGTAGCATTAGTATAGGCAAACAAACAAACAACGACCATTATTCATTGTATTATTACATTTGTGGGAAGTTTTTGTAATAAAGATTTTCACTTCCCCACAAACGTAATAAATCTCTGCAAACGTAATAGTTATTAATTTGTGGGAAATCACGAGTTACGTTTGTAGTAGGCAGTGGCTATTACGTTTGTGGAAAATTTATTGCATTTGTGGAAAATGTATTACATTTGTTTATTACATTAAATGCTGCAGATTTTTATTAAGTTTGTGGTTTATTACGTTTGTGGACATTATTACATTACAAACAGGGAAAAAACTTAAAAGGTTGGTTTATGCAAATTTTGCACGTCAGGCTATTAAGCCCTTTACCTGACGGGAACTACTGTTGTGGGAGCTGCGCACAGTGCAACAACACTCACAAAACCTATAGCTTTTCTCATCCTCACACAAACAAATCATTTTCCATCAATATTGTCATACGTAGAAATGACCGCGATTATCCAGTTGCTGTACACTTTAACTTCAAAATATGACATTTTCACCTTACGGTTTTGTGGCATTGAAAAAGTTAGTCTGCAACCTAAAAGGGGTGATCTTGACCTGCTTTCAAAAAACATGAGGCTTATTGGATCTTCACCTTACAGAAGTTGTTTCCCAGGGGTCTAAATGAAGAACTACTGCTTAATGTGATATTATGAGCTGGGGCTGTTCTGTTACTTTTGAGATATTTTCAGTGGGTAATTGAAGAGACATAGCCATTGTTTATAGTGTGTATTTATACATATTTTTTTTACTACATTTCTTCATTTTACGGTTGCCTTGAATATGTTATATTCTGTCTCAAACTATATATATATATATATATATATATATATATATATATATATATATATATATATATATATATATATATATATAAAGAAATGTTTGCCTAATTGTATGTCCTTTCATTTGTCTAGGGACAGGCTCTAGAAGATTTTACAGAACTGAATCTAAGAAATTCCTATTGTTTTATGTGAATTTCTACCAGTTCCCACAGTCCTTTTATTTGAAGCTCTAACCTACTTTTGTATTACATTTATATTGTTATATTATTTCTATTGTGTACACACGTGCATTGATTGATATCAGTGCATTAGTCCATGTGTGTTTGATGGCACTTTGAGGGACATCTGCGCAGATTGGGCTACGCAAGTCCACAATCCTACTTAAGACAGCCTCCCCCATTGTCTTGTAAGACAACCTGATGAAAGTCTAAGTACCGAAACGTTGTCAATAAACCTAATCGCAAGTGAAGTGGACAGCTCACACCTCACCTTGGACATCACAGATATGATGCTACTAAATTTATTGTCAACGGAAGGTAATGAACAATAGTCAGACTGTTGTTGATGCTCGTTTACTGCATGTTATTCAGAGTTCAGAAGAACACAAACAAGTCCATGAGTGTCTGAAAAAAGTGCATGATAGTTCCAACGCAATATCTAGACTTTGGGTTGCAAATAATTGCAGGTGGTGTAGAGTTTAGTAGAAATTAAGACAATTATAACATAAATCTAATTCTCCCCCCAAAATAGACCAAATCAAGGAACTGTATTAAGAATCTGACCAAACATCAAAACTATACTACTGGGAGTTCTAACTTACTAACTACATCCTAACCTGAGACGTCAGACTCAATGGGTCTATTTAACAGTCATAAATATCATTATGTGAATCAGCCATTAAGCCATTACGTTTGTATTAATCAATTATAACCAAACCAACACCCTTTACTAATCCACAGCATTGCAAACAAGGAACAAGTTCAAACTGCACAAGAAGGAGTCCTAAACAGTTGGAACAATGGTTCTTTAAGGAATTGCTGTCACTCCAACTGCCATTCAATAACACTGTTACAATCTGAATTAACCCAAATTGTTACATAAAACCCATTTGTGTCCCACTAATGTATGTTAGGCCTGCACGATTAATCGTATTTTCATCGTCATCGCGATGTGAACGTGCGCGATAAACCCATCGCAATAGCTGGTCTGAAGTGCGATAAGTTTTGTTTACATCCGCAATGCTTTCACACTCAGAGTGCTGACATTTGGCCAGTCAAATGCAGCCCTGGACACATGGGTCGTGCATGCACACCGTTTAGCCAATCAGATGAGGCCCAGCTCTGCTTACATTCCTGCATGAGGATTGGTAGCCAGAGTAAACAGTATGGCGGAGGCAGAAGAGTAGATCGGTGAAAATGCAGACGAAACGCTTGTGGCAAAAAGAAATAGCAGCTCCGCAATTTGAAGATATTTTGGATTCAAGCCAGAAGACAATTTACAGACCCAGGTACTGTGCAGGACCTGCAGAACAGTTGTAGCAACATCCAAAGGTAACACCACCAACCTCCACCACCACCTGCTGCACCACCATTAAGAGCTGCACAAGCAATTTAAGGCCAGTCAGTCTAGAGCGCAAACGTCGAGCAGTCAAGTTATGCGACCATTACTGCAGCAACAGTAACACGTGTAAAGTAATGTTAGAAGGGTTTTGTTCAATAAAAGCATGCTCAAAAATATTTGTTTTTTCTATTTTTTTATTTAATTGTCATCAGCTATTAAGTGTTTAAGAGTACCTAAAAGCAGGGAATCTATTAATGCAGAAAAATCTGAAAGATGCAGCAACTGTATGCAAACTTAAATATTTTCTTGTGTATCGCAAGTCATATCGTCATCGCAATACTGAAGGGCGTCATCGCACATTTTGCTCATATCGTGCAGGCCTAATGTATGTATTGCACAATGAGAGTTATACGCACTCATTTACGTCCACCAATCCCTGATGCATCCCCTGCATGAAATACAATCAGACATATACCTCCCAGCACACATAGTCCCCAACCAGGGTGCTACTGACCTTAAAGGCAAACTTGCGGGTGATGTTATCCAAAGGCTCCACTCCTCCGATTTGGAAACTCAGTAGGGGCAAACTCCCTAACACTGTGTCCTCCTTCTCATCTGTGAATAGGAAAGATGAAAGTTGGAACATAGGAAGAATCAGAGAAACAGAATAACAATCTGGTACATTGGTGCAACTGCTGTGTGAGAGAAATAACAACCTGAGCCAGTTCATTGAACCTGCAGGATAAAAGACAACAAAAAGAGGAGGAGTGTCCAAACATGAGAATGGAACAACAGCTTCTCTCCTCTCAGTACATTTTTTGCTCCCATGGTGACAGCTTCCTAGAATAGATATCCATTAGGGTCCGACATT
Source organism: Lagodon rhomboides (assembly GCA_039737535.1). Lineage (NCBI taxonomy): Eukaryota > Metazoa > Chordata > Actinopteri > Spariformes > Sparidae > Lagodon > Lagodon rhomboides. Next base: position 3,378,585 of record CM077785.1, on the reverse strand, counting down.
ATTGGCTCACACACTCACACAAACGCCATGCTCGAGTGGTGATTAAAAAAAGGAACAATGTGGAAGGGGAGAACCAGTACTTACTAAATAATGGAAGGAGGCATGAACATTTTAGAATACTGAAAAGGAATACACTTCTTTCTCTGTGACCTCCTACCTCTTATTTCCCGAACATGGCTCTGTACCGATACTGTCTCTGCTGCTCACTGAGTGTGTTTGTGTTATGTGTGGGTGTGTACATGAGCAAGCTAGGATGGGAGAGAGAGTGAGAAAGAGAAAGAGAGAGAGCAAATGAGGGCAAGGGAGCTGGTAGAGGAGGGGGATGGGAGGAGTAAGAGAGAGGGGGTGGGGCTTGTGCAATAGTACAATATGCTGATCCCTGCTCTGTGTTGGTGTGTTTGCGTGAGATAATAATCAGCCCATGTGACTAAGTGTTGCAGGAATGTTGACACACAGCCAGCTGTACCTGCTGCTCGTCTGCGCCAAGGAGACTGGTAAACACACGCGCGCGCGCACACACACGCACGCACACATGTATAAAGGGACAGCAGGTAAATAGACACTGCCTCTTTCCTTCTTGTGTCTCTCACACGCATTTGAATGATTTACTGATATCTTCAGTGATTGTCCATCCAGATGCTTTTGGTTTTATTTATCCAGATCAATATGCGACCCTTAGAGTATGTCATCTAATTGTGGCTATGTAAGCTTAATAAATGTTATATGGTAATGGTGAAGTTGTTGCTTTAATGCAATTAATTAAGTATTGCTAATTAACTTGTTCCCATTATATGTGGATAGTTTAAGCCCTTTATATAATATTTATTGATCTATTTGTTGCCTCTAGTACACTGTCTGGCCAAAAAAAGTCACCACTTAGATTTAACCAAACAAATTGGTAAGAGCTCTCCATTAGATAATTACTGCAGTGATTAAGTTATTTAACCCTAACCAATGCAATGAGTAGCTCCTCATTTCTTAAAAAAACATGAAACACATAATCTGTGGTCGTGGACATGATGTTACTCTGTTCCAGAAGGGTCAAATTATTGGACTGCATTAAGCAAGGAAAAGTGGTCTTCATGTCTTACTTCTTATTGCGATGTCATGAGTCCTGTAATCTTTGAGATGAACCTGTTTATCTGGCCAGTTCCCACAGTCTATTTTTTTGAAGCTCCAACATACTTTTGTATTACATTTATATCGTTATACTATTTCTATTGTGTACACACGTGCATTGATTGATATCAGTGCATTTGTCCAGGTGTGTTTGATGGCACTTTGAGGGACGTCTGCGATGACTGGGCCATGCGAGTCCACAATCCTACTTAAGACAGCCTCCCCCATTGTCTTGTAAGATAACCTGATGAAAGTCTAAGTACCCAAACGTTGTTGTCAATAAACCTAATCACAAGTGAAGTGGACAGTGAGTGCGCAGGAGTCTTTTTCCTAGTCTAATATAACCTAGAAATACCAATTGTTAAGACCAGGTTATTACCATTGCAATGTTATGTGCCCAAAAAATTAGGTCAGCTGACTACCTCAAAAAACTGAATGACCAGGTTTTAATGGCACGGGCATATTGCAAGTTGACAATGCCACGATTCATTAGGTTCAAATTGTAAAAGAGTGGTTCAGGGAGCATGAGGCATCATTTTCTCACATTGATTGGCCACCACAGGCCAGACCTTAATTAACAATCTTTGGGATGTTCTGGAGAAGACTTTACACAAAGGCTGAGTCATCATCAAGACAAGACCCTGACGAAAATGAATGCAACAATGGAAATATATGCTGTGACATGTGGTATTTTTAACAGTTTTTACCACAAATGAATTACAAGACTTGGACAGTGTGGATATACACATATGATGAAAAAATATATATATATAGGGACACTAATATTTGATATATCTGGAGGATATAGTTTTTTGTGTTTCATGCTGTATTTTTTTTTTCAGTCTTTATGTTGTGGTCACACCGCTTTCACACTAAGAGACCATCTTTGGGTAGTTAGTCACAGATGGATTCCATCAGCTCTGATTCTATTATTATTGATTTATTGTTATGTTATGTGTATTGTCACGTCAATGAAGACTTGGAGCTGAATTGCATTGTTTTTTGTCCACAAGAAAAGATAAGATGTGTTCTTTGAGATTGCTGTAGTTTTGTTGCTATACAGTGAAGTGTTATCTGAAATCCAAGTACTGTTATTCTTCTTTTCAGATATTTACCATCATATGTGAATCTGCTATATACTATGCTGACTGCATATATGCAACGTTAATTATTGAGTGTTTCCATAATCATAAACTGTTGACATTCTGATTTAACTGTGGCAAACAAAATATTGCAGACAGGAAGTCACACAACGAAACACCAAGATAACATCCTGTTAATTTTCATAATAAAACACTCCATGTTGACGCCAGCACAAAAGTCTCAAAAAAGAGACAAATTCAAGCACTTCTTCCAATCCTTGGGAACACTTGTTGTTGTTGTGGTTACAACACATACCTATAACTGCGGTCGTGCGTGATTATGTAATTAACTCCTCGGTCTCGCAACTCCAGCTGTTGGGGGGGGGGGTTGCGGACGATGGAGCAAAACCGCACCGGAGCCGTACCGGAATGCACATGTATCCAGTGGAATTCCTACCACTTGGCAAAATAAACATGGCCACAGCCAGGGACCAGGCCAGCTAATTTCCGGTTTAGCGCCCCGCTAACTTGAATGGGGATAAAACGATTGTCCAAATGTTACTGGACCATATGGCTCAAATTTTGAGGCTCAAAAACAATTAAAGATGCAAGCAGCGATGAAAGGGCCCTCGCAGTCTGCGCATGTCGGCAAGTACTGGTGTCACGGTGTGCAGCAATTGTGGCCTGCTGCATGCTGAATGTGTGGGCTGTTGCAAGCGTGGGCTGCTACAGGCGAGACGAAAGGAGATATCCAGAACTTAGAAAAAGTTCCTGCAAAGTAAATGTAAACCAAAGTATATAGAGGTTTGTATCCATTAGCAAGGCAGCACTGCCCTGTGGTGAACAAAGCCTGAATGTACAATCAAAAGTCAAGGCAAGTCAAGCTCTTCTTTCATCATTTCACAATAAAAGCGCCACCTATTGGCCGATTTGCACCAAATTTTGCACAATCCTTCATCTAGCCATGGAGCACAATTAGCAAAAGTTTAGTGGTAATCAGACTGTTTTTAGTCAAGATATGCAAGACCGTGTGTTTGACCACAATGTGCAGGAAATTGTAGTTTTATATTTTGGGCGTTTTTTGAACGATCACAATTCTTTTGATAACTTTTTGTCAGGAGGGTCTACAGATGCTACATGCAAAGTTTGGTGCAAATTGGTCAAATCGCCTAGGAGGAGTTTGAAAAAGTACATTTTTCATTTTATGTGATCTTGCAAATGGAAAAAAGTTACTGTGAAAGTCAACATGGCCTACATCACATAATTCAGGAGTTATTAGCCAAAAATCCTTTTGTGTTGGTAATAGCACCACCTGCTGGTGATTTTTGGTATGTGAGTTACAGTGGCCATTCTTTACCACCCCTATGAATTTCATTAACATAAGTCCAATGTTGTGGGCACAGTGCCAAATATTTAATTAGACTGCAACCAGAGCGCCACCTAGTGGCGGATCGGTAATACCTTAATCACATATCCTCAGGAGGGCATTGACAATAATTCTCTCTTTAAATGGAAGTATTTTATATCTCCACATTGGTTGGTCAGATTAACACAAAACGTACCAAATACTTCCATTTAAAGAGCGCCACCTAGTGGTCATCCCCTAAGATTTCCCATGAGACCTTAGGGTCTCATGGCAAAGTAGTAGCCAAAGTTTCATGTCATTCGGACACACCAATGTGGAGATACGCAAAACTTCCGGTTTGGAACAAAATCTGCAGGAAGTTGTTGTTTACTAACTTGAGTATTCTTTTTTATATCAAAATTCTTTTAATAACTTTTTGTCAGGAGGGTCCACAGATGCTGTCTACAAAGTTTGGTGCAAATCTGTGAAATAGTGGCGGATCGGTAATACCTTAATCACATATCCTCAGGAGGGCATTGACAATAATTCTCTCTTTAAATGGAAGTATTTTATATCTCCACATTGGTTGGTCAGATTAACACAAAACGTACCAAATACTTCCATTTAAAGAGCACCACCTAGTGGTCATCCCCTAAGGTTTCCCATGAGACCTTAGGGTCTCATGGCAAAGTCGTAGCCTAAGTTTCATGTCATTCGGACACACCAATGTGGAGATACGCAACACTTCCGGTTTGGAACAAAATCTGCAGGAAGTTGTTGTTTAATAACTTGAGTATTCTTTTTTATATCAAAATTCTTTTAATAACTTTTTGTCCGGAGGGTCCACAGATGCTGTCTACAAAGTTTGGTGCAAATCTGTGAAATTGCCTGGGAGGAGTTCGAAAAAGTAGGTTTGCGACATTTTGCGAATTTGTGGAAAAAACGGTTGGCAGAAATGGGCATGTCCTATACCATGAGAGTCAACACAATTTAGTGAATGCGTGGATATATTTTGTATGTGTGACAAAGTATATGGGAGCTATAAGCCAAAACGCACTTTCCTTGACTATAGTGCCACCTAGTGGTGGAAATTCAGGATGACAATAGATTATCAAATTCTTCGCCAGGTGTGACTTATATTCCAAGTTTGGTGAGTTTTGGGGTATGTTCAGGCAGTGAAAAATTGGATCATTTTGGACAAAGAAAAAAAAAAAAAAAAAAATCACGAGAAAAACAATAGGGACATTGCAGGTCTACCTGCTCAGGCCCTAATAATTAAAGCTGCAAGCAGCGATGAACAGGCCCTCGCAGTCCACGCGTGTCGGCGAATACTGCCGGCGTGGTGTGCAGCAATTTGGCATGCTGAATGCGTGTGCTGTTGCAAGTGTGGGCTGCTACAGCGAGATGAAAGAAAATACCCGGAAGTTAGAAAAAGTTCCTTCAATGTACATGAAAACCAAACTAGACAAATTGCATTTCCTGGAAGGAAGAATCCAAAAGAATCACACCCCTGATAAGTTGAAAGAGCTTGAAAAGGTGGCCATTTTGAAAGCTGAATGTTTGAAAAAGCTTAAACTGCTGAAAAGGCTGAAAGAGCTTAAAAAGGTGAATATTTTGATAGCTGAACAGTTTCACTAGGTGATCATAAAGCTGAATGTATGAAAAATGAGGATGCCAGAGCAAAAGACGAGACAGGTACTATCTACTCTCCTCCAAAAAATTTAGGCTCAAAATTAATATGGCGGCTTAAGGGGGAGTTGCTTGTTGCTCTAGGGTTTTAGTCCAACAAAAGTTTGAGTCCTACATCTGAAATAAGACAATCAGCTGAAAGCCAAGATTTCTTACATTTCTATGTATATATTGTCTATGTGAAGTAAAAGATGTGGGATCCACATCAAGCTGAAGAGAATTTTTTCCGCAGTTTTTCCAGCTGGCCGATTTTCACCAAATTTTAGACACATTCATCCAGCCATGGAACACAATTAGCAAAAGTGGTAATTGTGGTAATGCAACTGTATTTGGTCAAGATATGCAAGATGTGCAGGTAATTGTTATTTTATTAGGGCCCGAGCAGAGAAACTGCAAGGTCCCTATTGTTTTTCTAGTGATTCTTATTAGGGCCCGAGCAGGTAACGACCTGCGAGGTCCCTATAAAGAAAAAAAAAAGAATAATCATTAGAAAAACAATAGGGACCTCTCCCTATTGTTTTTTTTTCTTTGCAACAAATGATCACATTTTTAACTGCCTGACCATACCCCAAAACTCACCAAATTTGGAATATACGTCACACCTGGCGAAAAATTTCACATTCTATTGTCATCCTGAATTTCCACCACTAGGTGGCGCTATAATCATGGAAAGTGCGTTTTGGCTAATAACTTCCGTGTGGTTTATCACATATTCAAAAACCTTATATCCACGCCTTTCCTGAATTGTGCTGAATCTCGTGATATAGGCCACGCCCATTTCTGCCTACCGTTTTTTTGCAAATCTGCGAAATCTCGCAAACCTACTTTTTCGAACTCCTCCCAGGCAATTTCTCCGATTTGCACCAAACTTTGCACACAGCATCTGTGTTATCAAAAGAATTTTGATAGTCCAAAGAATACTCAAGTTATTAAATAACAACTTCCTGCAGATTTGGGTCACAACAGGAAATGTTGCATTTCTCCACATTGGTGTGTCCGCATGACATGAAACTTAGGTGACTACTTCCCCATGAGTCCCTAAGGCTCTGTGCAAGTTTTTGGGCCATGAACACTTGGTGGCGCTCTTTAAATTGAAGTATTTTATATCTCGACATCGGTTGGTCGGATTAACATGAAACATGGTACACTTGTTGGAAATGGGCTCCTGAGGAAAGCTGACGGAGATGTTACCAATCCAACACTAGGTGGTGCTCTGGTGGCAGTCTAATATAATATTTGGCACTGTGCCCACACCATAACACTTATGGCAATGAAATTCATAGGGGTGGTATAGACTGGCACCTGTAACTCACACACCAAAAATGACCCGCGGGTGGTGGTAGGCGCTGTTATCAACACAAAGCGTTTTTGCCAAATAACTCCCACACAATATGTCACACATTGTTAAACCTTATATCTATGTGTTCCCTCAATTGAGCTGAATTGTGTGATATAGGCCACGCCCACTTTTGCGGTAAATTTCAATTCACAAAATCGTGAAAACTGAAAAACTTACTTTTTCGAACTCCTCCTATAGGCGATTTGACCGATCTGCACCAAACTTTGCATGCAGCATCTGTCGAGGCTCCTGACAAAAAGTTTTCAAAAAAAAATGCCCAAAATATAAAACAACAATTTCCCGCACAATGTGATCCAAACAGACAGTCTTGCATATCTTGACCAAATATAGTCCGATTACCACAAAACTTTTTACTAATTGTGTTCCATGGCCACATGAGGGTTTGTGCAAAATTTGGTGCAAATCGGCCAATAGGTGGCGCTTTAATTGCTAAATGACGAAAAAATGCTGCCTTGCAAATGGATACAAACCTCTGTTTAACAGTCTGTAGTGTCACACTGTGTCCACTGGCATGTTTAGACAATATTCAGCTGTACATGTGTCTTTGAGGCTGAACTGTCAAGATGGCGGGTGGCAGTGTGTGGGGAGAAACCACTGCTTGCCGAAGTGCTAATCCTGAAGTTTTTAAAAACCAATATGGGAAGATAATTGTAGTGGATGAGCTCTTGAACTTCATTTCCGTCAAAATGAGGACTCTTGACCACAATGAAATCGTGCTGTTGGCTACAAACAACTTTCCGTCGGAATGGATCACGAAATCGAAGGGCTTCCTGTTTGAAGTATGTCCGACGACAACACAACGAAAAATTAATCACACGGGAAAAGACAAGGACGCTAAAAACGTGAAGGCATGCCTGAGCTTGCTTAATGAATTTGGGGAAGATGTGCCTATGTTTGTCTCGCACTGTTTGGACAAGCTCCCACCTGTTGGCTTTGGCAGTATAGACGCCTCTGCCCTGCTCAGGAGAATAGAGCAACTGAGCAGTGAAGTTTCTGGGCTACGGAGGACCATTGAAGCACAGGCGGATGTGAATGAGAATCTGACGGCAGCTACTGCGGCTGTGAATCGCTGGGTGACGGCAATGGAGGAGAGCTGCACCTTGGACCTGGGCCGCAGGACTGCTGCTACGGCTGCTGCTACGGCCTCACGGGAGGTAGAGAGGAAGACAGACCCCGCTCAGCAGACAGAGATGGAGTTACCCCCTCCGGCTTCAGCGGCTACAGAGAGCGTTCAGCCCCGCACACCAGCCATGCCACTGCCGTGGAGCCGTGTCGTGAGCAATGGACGTAAAAAGCCGAACATTAACGTTACATCCAAGATGCGACCTGTACCCACACGGGGGAAACGAGAGCAGAGGAATAGGCCTCCCGGAATTATTGGCACTGGCACAGAGAGCCGCATTTCAGTAATCACGACTAAGAGAGTGAGTATATTCGCCACTAAATTCTCTCCGGAGGTGGATGCTGAGACTTTGCGCAGTTATCTATCTGAGAAATTGGCCAATAAATCTGTGACATGTAGCAAGATAGAATCGCATGGTAGCAGATACGGCTTATTTCATGTCACTGCAGACTGTAAGGAAGTGGCTGACATGTACAGTCCCCAAATCTGGCCAGCTGGGGTGTATGTTAGGAGGTATTTTGAACCCCGTGGGCACAGAGTCTGCTGGAAATTGTCCAGTGGGGAGAAATGAACTGCTGCACTCAGAGAACAATGAAGCTGTGGCTACATCCTCATAAACTGTGATGCGGGTTGTCACTTATAACTGTCGCGGGTTGCACGTAGGTAACAGTGCAGGGGACAGAGCCTGATGTGTCGTGGTGGATAAACTACTTCAAAATTGTGACATTCTATGTCTACAGGAGACATTCCTCTCCAAACAGGATTTGGGGGGGTTGAACTCTGTTTATGATGACTTTCACGGCGCTGGGGAGTCAACCACAGATCTCTCTCAGTGCATTATCAGGGGGAGAATCCCTGGGGGTGTGGCCATTCTGTGGCATAAAAGGCTTGATTCAGTGATTAATGTTGTCCGACTTGAAACTGACTGGTGCATTGGGGTTCAGGTCAGGATGAATAACACAGAGTTTATTATTCTGAATATCTACACACCGTATGAGTCTAGACATAATGATGATGAATATGTGAATAGGCTGGCATTTATTAACTCTTTTATTGCTGATAATTATTGCACGACCATTTATGTAATGGGAGACATGAATGCTGATATTTCTGATAATGCTTCCTCCTTTGCCAAGCATATGATCAAGATGTGTGAAGACAATAATCTGGTTTTATCTAGTCAGGTGCTTCTACCTGCAGACAGCTTCACCTATTATAGTGAAGCCCACAGAACAACTAGCTGGCTTGATCATCTGATTTGTACTGCAGATGCTCATGCAACACTTGGGCCTATGAAAGTATTGTATGAGGCTACCACAACTGACCATTTTCCAATTGAGATCACACTTGACACCGGCAGTCTCCCTGAGATGATGAGGGAGGACAATAGCACAAGTGAGGCTAAGATAGACTGGACTAAACTCTCCTCAGAGGATGTATTATTTTATTGTGGGAGATCAGATGCACTCTTGAGCAAAATACATTTACCTATGCATGCCATTCTATGTTCCAATGTCAACTGCAATGACACCTCTCACTGTGATGACCTCTGTGAGATGTACAGTGGTATTGTGTTTGCCTTACTAGAGGCCAGCAGACCTCTACTCACTCACCTTAATAAAGCCATAAACACCAAACCTGGGTGGAACAGGTATGTTGCTGGCCCCCATGCAGAAGCTAAGGCGGCCCATAAGGCCTGGGTTATTGCTGGCAGTCCTAGGCAGGGGCCTGTTCTGGAGAATAAAAAGGTAACCAATACTTTATATAAATATGCAGTGCGCTTTGTTGGCAAGCATGAGCAAGCCTTGAGAGCTGACTCTATGGCTGGAAAACTGCTTGACAGCAATGGCTTCTGGAAAGAAGTTAAACATATAAATAGGGGTAAAACAGCAGTGCCATGTAACATTGAGGGTGTATCTGGTGGAGAAAATATAACTGAACTATGGAGGCAGCACTATGCTGCTCTGTTCAACTGTGTCAGAAGTGAGACCTACTCTACAGGCAACATAGAGGAGGAAGTGGTACACATCAGCCCCTATGAGATTTCCCAAGTCATAAGGCAACTAGCTGATAACAAAGCATGTGGCATGGACAATATTACTGCAGAGCACCTGAAGCTTGCCAGCCCTAGGGTTGCTGTGCTGCTGTCCATCTGTCCTACAGGGTTGGTAACACATGGCATCCTGCCAGATGCTATGCTGACAGTTATCTTAGTGCCTGTCATTAAAGACAAGGCTGGTAAGGTAGGGAGTATGGACAATTATCGACCCATCGCCCTAGCCAGCATACTGTCTAAGGTGCTAGAAACTGTGATAATTGACAGAGTTGGGGGTCTTATTTACACCACAGACAACCAATTCGGCTTTAAGAGCAAGCACAGTACTGATTTGTGTATTTATGCATTAAAAGAAGCAGTAGAAAAGTACAGAGGGCAGGGCTCAACAATGTTGGTGGGCTTTATTGATGCCTCTGAGGCATTTGACGGAGTCAACCATCACAAGCTCTTTACCAAGCTGAAGCATAGGGGTGTTCCGGGTATCATCATATGTATCCTGGAATATTGGTACGGCAGGCAGACTATGCAGGTAAAATGGGGGAGTATTTTATCTTCTCCCTTCAGAGTTGGAAATGGGGTAAGGCAGGGTGGGCTTCAATCCCCAAGCCTATTCAGCCTGTACATGGACAACCTGTCAAGGCAGTTGAGAGATTGTAGAACAGGGTGCATAATGGGTAACACCTTAATTAATCACTTTATGTACGCTGATGATCTGGCCATTATATCTCCCAGTAGTGCAGGGTTCCAACAGCTTCTCAACATATGTTCAGACTATGGGGTCACGTTTGACATCAAGTACAATGGTAAAAAGAGTATGTTAATGATATGTAGGACCAAGGAGGATCAACATCTTAATTTCCCAGGTTTTTATCTGTCTGGTCAAACCCTGTCTGTGTGCACCAGTGCAAAATATCTAGGCCACATCATCAATGATAAAATGGAGGATGATGCTGACATGCTTAGGCAGAGAAGAATGCTATATGCCCAAGCCAATATGTTGGTGAGAAAATTTCACTTCTGCTCTGATGAGGTGAAGGTGAACTTGTTCAGAGCTTACTGTACCATTATGTACACAGCCCCCCTCTGGGTGAGGTATAAGAAAGAGAGCTTGCGGAAACTCCAGGTTGCATATAATGACTGTCTCAGAATCCTGCTCAAGAAGCCCAGGGGTAGTAGTGCCAGCAAGACTTTTTGTGATTCAGGGATACACCTTCCAGGCCACCCTGAGAAGATTGATGTATAGGTTTATATGTAGACTGCAGGGGTCTCAGAATAATATTATTATACAGGTGACCAATCCAAGGTATAGTTCTGTCAGATACCAATCCTATATGTGGAAACACTGGTATTTGTGTCTTTTATAGGAAGTGTATAATCACTTTTTTTATATGCCACTTTTTACTGCTACTATTTATTAGATGCCTTTTTACTGAATTTGCATAAGCACTTTATTAGGTGATATAACACCTTTTACCCTGTCTGTTTTATGTTGTATGTGATTGTTTGTCTATTTTGACGTTGGAGTCTGCAATAAAGTTTGATTTGCTATAACACAGTGTAGTCATCTCGTAATTAGTGTGAATGCTAAAGAGCATTTACACTATTGTCCTTCTGGAATTTATTAGTCCTCTTTCAGCGTTGTAATTTTCAGCTTTTTAACTTTTCTGCTTTTTCAGATATTCAGCTTTTCCAAAAGAATTATTATTATGGAAGTAAATGGGAAAATCTTCAAATCCTCGAAGACCTTGAACTATTGGGCATGTATTTAGTTATTTAAAATCTTTTACGGTTTTGAAATCCTCAGAGTTTTACTTTTAAGGATTTTTAGCTCATCTTCTGATTTCATAATGGGTGTGTATTGCGTGCAAGCCAAAATGCACTTTCCTTGACTATAGCGCCACCTAGTGGTGGAAATTCAGGACAACAATAAATTATCAAATTTTTCGCCAGGTGTGACCTACATTCCAAGTTTGGTGAGTTTTGGGGTATGTTCAGGCAGTGAAAAATGGGATCATTTTGGACAAAGAAAAATTTAAAAAAAATAAATTAAAAAATAGGGTCTACAAAAACAATAGGGACCTCGCAGGTCTCCCTGCTTGGGCCATAATAGTAAAAATAATCACTAGAAAAACAATAGGGACCTCACAGTTCTCCGTGTTCAGGGCCCTAATAATAAAAAGAATCACTAGAAAAACAATATGGACTTCGCAGGTCGCCCTGCTTGGGCCCTAATAATGTGGTCCTGAAAGTGCAGCCTCCGCTGCTGCAGGAACGTAGTATTGGCTTCTTTCCAGAGGAAGTTCTGGTCAAGCCAACAGAGTAAAATGCTCCTCGTCTTCTTTGTTGATTTTACTGCCGGACTAAAAACCACACCCCCATCCACTGTATCGGAGTGCATAACATCATGCTATTCACTGATAGGTGCGTTGTCTTGAGTGGTTGGGAACGGAAAGCACAGCTCCAAAAATAGAAAAATCAATAAGGGACAGCCCATGTAGATATTGTGGTGCACAGCCGCGAATAAATAAATGTGTGTGAAACATTGCACCATCAATATTACTTTATTTTATTTTACAGTTATATTTAAATATGCCAGAATTGTCATAGTCCACCTTTTTGTCTAGGTTGTATTTGAGATGTTTGCTCCCATGCCAAAGATACTTGTGATGGTATTCAAAGATTTTTTTTTTTTTTACAAGCTAACTTCAATTGTTTATAATGTAATTTTGCACTTTTTTGAGAGTTGTAAAACTGGAGAGGTATTAAAAAATTATTGAAAAAGTATTGAATATGTCTGCTGGTCAGGAGCCTGTTCCATAAAGCGTGCTTTGAAAAGTGGGGATTAAGGTTAAACTCTTGACTTGAATGAATCTTACAAATCAGTCCGGGCTGAATAATTCAACACATGTTTAACTTGTCCAGATAATTGAGTGTGCATGCTATTCTTGAAATGTGATTATATAGTATAATGGAGGCAACTTGGGAGCTCAAATGTGAGCTCCATATAATCTCAAAGGCCCTACCCTTAACTTAGTAAGGAGAAAAGAATAAATCAAGTGGTGAGTTTTGAAATGTTATTCAAGATGGTAAGTTTGCCTATTGACTATCAAAGCACTTGTGTAGCTTCACTATTATTTATTAATAATATTTGAAGAGTAACATTACCCTATTTCTAGTAAGTTATTTACTGTGTCATAATCTTAAATTGAATTAATTCTTTAATCTTTAATTCCTTATTAAGAGAATTGTAATTAGTTAATAAAAAAAAAAAATACACCCACTGAACATATCTATTATTACTTTTTTGATGTCATTCTCAGTTTGTTAAAAAAATATTTTCAAGCATGGTTTCCCATCTGGAAAATAAAGGATAGAGGCATATGGATTTTGATGCTACATTTTGTAATCATGATATTTTTTTTTGCAATTTTACTGTTAAATATGTATGTAAGGGTTATGTATATGTAAGTTATTTTAATTCTATTTGGTAATTTATATTGTGTTATTTTATGTAGCCTAAATCTTCTTGTCTTGTCTCCTTGCCTTGTTTTATCTTATGTTTTGATTCTATGCCCTCTCGTGTCTCTTCTGCCTTTTCAGTGTTGTTTTCATGTTCTACCCTCTGTCTTTTCCCCTTCCTCCTTGCATGTTTGTCTCCCTCTCTCTGTAAGTAATGTTTCTTCCTTGCTTTCTCCTCTGTGCCTTCCCCTCGTTATCTCACATGTCCTCTTCCCTCCTCTCTCCTTACCTGTTCGTCATCCCGTCCTCAGTGTGTCTGTGTTTTAAGCCTTTGTTCCCCATGCACTCCTTGTCAGTTCATTGTAGGTGTGACGTCCCCCTCGAGCTTCGCTGTGTTTCCTCCTGTGTCTCCTGTCTCCATGGTATGCTTTTGGACTTTGATTTCAGGTTTTCCTTTGTTTTATTTGTACTTTGCCTTTTTGTTTGCACTTTGTTTAACTGTTTTAGTTGCTACTTGGTTTTTTGGTCCTTGGACTCATTTTCATTTGTGCTCCTGGTTTTTGTAGATTTCGGCTTTTGTCCAATAAAGCTTGCCTTTTGTTCCCCCCTTATCCTGCCACCTTAATTCTTACCTCCACCGTGACAATCATACGTTAAAACACATACAGATCTATATCTTTACATCTATTATAGTACATTTCTTCAATGTATTACTTTATTAATTATTTACTTAAGTTGATTTCCTATAAACCTAGTTTTTTTCTGATGGATGGTGGTTTATAAATTCAATAATATGGCAGCACACCAGAGAGTCAGTGGTAAAAGTATCACATATTTTGTCAGGTCAGTGTTAGAGGATCTCTGGTTAAACAGAAATATCTTTCACTATCAAAGGGTTAGCCCTAACCGTTTGAGCCATCCGGTCCAATAACATTTGGAAAGTCTAAAAGAGCTGCACAATGAAACTATTTTATTCCCATTCAAGTTTACTGGGCGCTTAACTGGAAGTTGGCTTGCTCGGTCAGTGATCCAGGTATTTTTATAGCCAGGAATGTAAGCTTTTTTTAGCTTCAAAACACCACTGAACAGCTTTCATAAGAGTGAACGGGGCTCCGCCTCCAATGCTGTGTCCAGAAATAAAGTGTTCTTTCAGAGACAGCATCCTATATTCCTTCCTTTCTTACACACCAACAACAGATGTTGATAACGCGTCATCACTTTGCATGGAGTAATTTAGTGTGTTCACATAGGTCGTACATTTAGATCAAAGTCGAGTTGAGGTGATAAAAAGCTGTGTCACCTGACCCAGGTGTAGATGCCGAGTGTACACATTCCCATTCGTAGACTGAATATTGCTGTGAATTCACACAATTGGACTCTATTGACTTTACATTTACTTATGCAGTATTTGCTTGATTTTATTTAATCTAAGATGTTTTCTAACAATGACATTCTAACAACGACAAACATTTTATCTAATGTAATAAAGACCATTTTTCTAAAACAGTGAAGGCACTAAAGACACTGTAATTTGTATCAAGGGACCAGCACGGAGCTTGTATATCATGTCTAATTCTACTGCTGGAAAATTGCTAATCTGGATTGTAAAAAACACATAAAATCACATAGAATGTTTATTTAGAGTAGATAGCTTGCAGTTTTGCATACAGTAAATCCAAGGTTTTATTGTCCCTGGTGTGACATTTCACATACTGGGTGAAGGCAGGGACATTAGAGGACAGGGGTGCATGGTTGTAATCCCTGGAGATGAGGAGGAGGGACTGGGGATGCTGAGTCTGTAGTTGAGAAACAACAGTGTGGAGGAGCTCACAGGCTGCCGTAGCATCAGCCAAGGTAGGGATGTAAACAGATGTAATGATTACATGTGAAAACTCCCTTGAAAGATACTATGGCCGAATGCTAACAGCTAGTAGCTCAATGTCTCTGGTGCAGCGCTGCTCTTCAAAACTGATGTGTCCAGGGTTGCACCATCTCTCATTAACAAACACAGCTATGCGCCCTCCTTTCATCTTACCGCATTCTTCTGCTCTCTTGTCACCCGTATGATCTGGAAGCCATTCAGGGTTACCAGTGAGTCTGGAGAAAGTCTGTTCAGCCACCTCTCTGTGAAGCACATGAGGCTTCACTCATGATACTCCCTCTGCAGTTGGGTCAGTGCAGTTAGTTCTTCCATCTTATTAGGGAGAGATCTGACGTTTCCCATGATGACAGACAGTAAACATGGTTTATACCGTCTTCCCTCCCTCCGGAGGAGGGGAGAATCCCCTTTTGGTGGAAGGGTCAGAAAGTCATATGACGGGCAATTCTCTCTGCCTGAGGTGTTACAGGAAGGTAGATAAGATGACATTTACTCTCCTAAAAAAACATCAAAGGGTCACTGTCCTGGGAAAGGCATGATCAACCCAAACCTCAGGGGGTCATTGTTTTGGGAAGAAATGATTAATGTCGGTTGTAAACGTATGTAACCCCCTCTCTGTTTTGTACTTAAGTCTGTAACATAAGGCTGGTACAGTACCTGGTCAGATGACAGTGATACAGCCTTCAGCACCTTGAAAGCCCTCCTATGTTTTTCCCCTAATCACAAGATTCCAGTCTTCGCCACAATGAGTGGAACAGTATCGTGTGCAAACGATGAAAGTCGCGCATTTTAATGTATATACAAACTTTGCATGACTTGCTATACACATCATCATCTTATTTTTGTTGCTACAGAGGCAACAAGCCAACTGAACCAGAATAACAAGTAACTAACCCTCATTTTGGCATCAAATCAGCAACACACATAGAAGCAGGCATCTGGACTGGAGGATAAAATTAAATGCAAACCTTTGTAGTAGAAGAGAGATCTGTCAGTGAGGACGAACCACCTCTTGTTCCACTGCCTCACTCCACTGCTGGCCTGCAGGAACATATGTCACAGTCTCATCAATCATTGAATTTCCCCCTATGAAATGGGACAACTCGTCAAGACCCTCATACGTTATCAGTTGATGTCAATGGTGTTAAATTTTGACAAGACATTTCCAACTTTACTTTAGTTTTCCACAGTTTACGTTACTGTGGCAATCCTGGTATTATAATCATGTCTTGCAGTTTTATCTGATGGAGATATAAAGGCATGGGCGCTGGCAGTTTTTCACAATCACATACTAATAATCACATTGTTCTTACTATCTGATTCAGATAACAAGAAAAATGCTTCATTACTGTTCGCTAACGTGAGCAATGGTTTACATGCTTAAGATTAGAAAACTGTGCTCCTACCCTGCCAGTGTGCACTGATATTGGAACAGCGATATGAAGTGCAGTTACTTAACTGCTGACCGGCGTCATGCCATCAAATAGGGGGATGCAACATTGAAATATGTCAAAATGTGGGACTGTCATGCAAAAATCAGCAATAGCAATGTAACGTTAGCAAGCAAGCTGGTTAGCTTCCAAGACATCAGCAAACTTTTCACAATT
This sequence comes from Lagodon rhomboides, assembly GCA_039737535.1. NCBI lineage: Eukaryota > Metazoa > Chordata > Actinopteri > Spariformes > Sparidae > Lagodon > Lagodon rhomboides. The sequence goes on along the minus strand of CM077785.1, from coordinate 3,361,866 downwards.
GTTTTACGCTCATGTTAAAGAAAAAGGAACCATGATAAATTTCAACAGCAGAGTACTAATAACCTTTGGTTTAAATGTGCATCTGAAAATCATCATTTTGGGAGCATGGAGCCCTAGTACTTCACCTTACCCTATATCTTAACAAGAATCAGGTTGTAACGCTTGGGTAGGGCTAAGTGGCATTGGCAAGAAGCTGTTCTGGGAAGGGGACTACAGCTCACATTCCATGCACATGTAGTTCAGCTGTTTGAGTAACACATCGTCAGTAACACTGGGTCACCATTTTGTTGTTTTGTAGCCATGCAATCCTGTTGAATCTGCTAGTTCATGGGACAATAAATCTATTCACAACTTATTTTGATTAAATGAGCAACAACGCAAATTGGCTTCTAATAGAAACTGTAGGACTGACACTCACTGACACTGAGAAAATTGAGTCATTTTTCTTGCAACATATAGATATTCCTCCTTCAAATTGTACAGAATAATGAAAGTACCAGTGCAAGCTGCTGTGACAAAAATATATGTATATTTTTATAAAAGTACTACATTTCGATTTTATATACTTGCTGGGAAGCACAAGCTGAATGAGACACATGCTGTGTGTAACTCCTGCTTCACAACTTTTACTAAACACATCACACATCACACAACACTAAACCCAGCTAATCAGCTATGAATTGAGCAGCCACTGTCAACGTTGCTGTCCAAATGTGAGAGAAGTGCTCGCAGCAGTGCCCTGTTTGTGATGTTTGATACATAATAAGTGCCCCGTCTTAGAGCTGCCAGACAGACAGATCTGTTTTGGTTTTGTCATGTTTATGTACTGATTATGTACTTATGTACTGCTTAATTTATAAGTCAAAAGGTCCTTGAACACAGACAGGGTATTTCTAATGCATTTGCATATCTTTACATGGAGAATTGTTTAACCCCATCTATTAGATTAATAGTATAATAATAATAATAATAATTATTATTATTATTATTATTATTATTATTATTATTATTAACACTACACAAGATCTGCAAAGATGGTCCCCATATTATTAGCTGGCCAAATTATTATAATGAAGATGACTATCCTCCCTACATTTTTATTTTTACATCAGTATTTTTCCATTTGTATGAAAAAAATTTTTTTCCTCACAATGGATAAAATTGTCTCAGAGTTTATCTTGAATTAAAAAAAATACCCAAAATAAGGTTAGCATTTTTACAGAGGCCCAAATCGGCAAGAGGGATTGGTTGCCAAATGTTTTATTTTATTATTCGATGAGGAATATTAAGCCCCTTTATATGACTGCTGTGGGCTTGCTCCAGCATCATTAGGTCATATGTTTTGGAGTGAGGATATTGAATTATTAGAATACATTTTTTCAGACCTTATCATGAATTTTGCAGACTTAGACCCCTTGATGGCGATCCTAGGAATTGTAGACTCTAATATAGCAAAAAAAAACAGTGAAGAATATAATATGGTAACATTCGTCTGCCTACTTGCATGTAGATTGGTCATGCTTAATTGGAAACAGAAGACAGCATCAACACATTCAAATCTTATGAGAGATGTAATGAAATACTTGGAGCTAGAGAAAATCTAATTCTCTGAAAAAAAAAAAAACAGTATCACGTTACAACATCATCATTTATATTGTATGAACTTTGTTTTTGAGTTTATTGTACAATCGTGATAGTTTTATTGTACGAACGTAAAGAAGTTTTGCGTTATAATGTGATAATTAATATTCATATTATATCTCATTTACATTATTTGATTAAGTTCTACTTCATGTTTCGGTTGATGAGAAATATATCAATAACATAACCTGCAATGGACTCCACCAGCAGAAACATTCAGAGAGAAGATGCACGCATTTATGCAAGAGACAAAGTATAGTTTAACTTCATTGATTATTGAAATCTCCCAACTCCTGAGCTCCATCACTGCTGTTTCCTCTGGAGAGTATCCTCTGTACTGTCCTGTTTATACCGACGGATTGTTGTTTTACTGCTTAATTGAGCCATGATGTTTGCTACAGTGACATTACTATACTGTACATACTTTGCACTTTACTGCTTTATGCACTTCTGTTTAGACACTAAATGCATTTCATTGTCTCTGTACTTGTACTGTGCACAATGACAATAAAGTTGGATCTAATCTAATCTTATCTAATCTAAGATACTATGTGGATGGAAAGGAGCCTTTAAATGTCTGAAAGCAGCCTCTCTCATCATTAAAGCACGGTGTACATGCATTGTGAACCTGCCTACGAAGGTGCATCTTACCATATGAATGGTGAGCACTCTACATAGCAGGTGAAACATTCGACATTGACTTCAGATCAAGGGCCCATCGTATTACTGCAACACGCTTTCTGCTGCTCCCACATGTGCCAGCAAAGGTGGCTCGGTCGAAAACCAGCAACGACACTTAAGCTGCACTGTGTGCTGCTTCAGCCGGCAAAAAAGATGGCCACTGATGCTTCCTCATCAAAGATGAATTATTTCACACACCCCATCCCCTATTAATCACAATGATAGTTCTTATGACCTGTCCGGTCCAATCAGAGGACTGAGACCCCCCCCCCAAATTAAGCACTAAGAGACACAGTGCAGCACTCTTCCTGCAGTTAAATAGAACATTTTGCTCATATAAAGTCAAACAGAGTTGTTCTCATCATCTTTATTGATTATTGATGAATATCAAAGGCAATACAATTATAATATGAAGCTTATCAAATTCATTCAATAAAGTTTTTACATTAAGACAATGTTTTTTTGTGTGTTTTTTTTCTGGTGTGGCAGCAACACGCTTCAGTACTCTCTGAACAAACAAGACAGAATTTGGAATTTGGAATTTATTCACCAACTCAACCATATCACATCATTAGACATAATAAGGATATGAATTAAGGAACAGAGTTCTGTAAGACAAGGATGCAGATGCTTAGTCATGTTGTACTATGTCACTTTATTTGTTGAAAAACACAATATAGTTTATGTTGTGTTTTCTGTGGAGAAAACTTCTATTTCTACTTAATTTGTGTATTTTGTTGTATTTATTTACAGGTTTCAATTAAATGTATATGTTTATCCAAAGTTAAAATGCTGCAATTAAATATTATTGAGAACCGTTTGAGATTCAGCAGCTCAATAGTGTAGTCCCTCTTTAAAAGAGGGGTGTGCTGCGGGTCCATGTGACCGGTGTTTTCCCGTGAAAAGGAAGCGCAAGATTGGCTTATTGGTACTTACTTTCAACCCGGTATGCAACCACTTGGTAAGCTCGTTTAATTCCTTGTTTTCTTGTCTGCTTTCATGCTGTACGCTTCATGTTGTCTGCTATCGCCATGCTGTATCGTTGCACTGTGTTTACGTCCGCTCCCTGGTGTTGTTAAAGTGAATGCGATAACGCTACGCTTTGGTAGATCCACAAAGTTTAGTTACTGATAACCAAAAGTTAAAAGTTAACGAAATGGTGAAGCTGTGAGACATAAAGTTAACATTTTGGACTTATGACGTTGCTGTCCCATCCGCGTCTATCTACGCTCGTTTCTTTAGCTTTTGGGATGTTTGGAGAGAGACCGGTATTGATGCTGCATTTCCTGGTTTGCCGCAGGGCATCATGGGAGCTGTAGTTTTTTTTTATTGCGGTGAAAGATTCAATACACCTTTTATATAGTCTTTTTGGATGATTTGAATATGGTGCATAATGTTTGACACATGAAACGTGTACATGAAAAATTGTGAATTATTATTATTATTATTATTGTTGTTATTATTATTATTATTATTATTATTATTATTATTATTATTATTATTATATATTTTGATTAATGCATATGATGTTTATTATGCTATTATATTTTGATAATATTTGTCATGGGATATGGATTAATATGTTATTTATTTATATTATTGCTATTGGGCTATAGTGGTGATGTGATGTTTTGCTGCACACATTAGAAGTGAAACATTGTTTTCCTTGTTTTTCAGGTTTATTACCTGCTTCCCTGTTTAAAGGAATAAACAAACAAATTGGAATACTGAGTAATATCCTTTGTACACCGGGTTGCCCTTTCCGTGGGGAGAAAACGGAACAGTTTAAAAACCAAATAACTTTCACAGACGAAATTATTTTTTGATCCAAATCTCCTTTTGCTTGCTGACAATTAGGCTGATAAAAAGTCCATGGAGTTCTTTAATAGTGTTTTGATAAAAAAAAAAGTTTTACCTGCTTGTACAGCCATCCCTGTTTGGTCACCTCTGCTTTGGGATTCCTGCGCATAGAATTGGAGCGCTTCCCAAATGTCACCACTTTTCTGAGAGTGCAAGACATCTGTAGGTCAAAAGAGATATGGAAGACAAGGAAGATAATTTATATACTCATTTTGTATTTATTAGTTCACATTTACAAGGAATGCACAACATATTGATGAATAAATCATCGGCCCAATAAATGTGTAGCTGGATAAGGAAGAATGTATATTTATAGCGCAAAATGCAAAGTCAAATTGCTTTCACTGACTTAACTATGCAGCTTAAAAGTTGATTTGCAATTAATCAATAAACAGAGAAAAGGAGATGATGACTACCACTACTATAGTCGTGGTCAAATCGAACAAGTATATCACAGCAGTCTTGAATTCTAATGATTTCTACAACTCTCATTTTTCTGTGATGGAATGAGTGGAACACTATACAATACTATTTTGTCACAAAAAAACATTCATGAGGTTTGGTCCAATAATGAATGCATTATAGTACTGACCAAATGTGACCAAATCGAGGAGGGAAGAAGAACCTAGAAGTTACACTCTCACTGCTTTAAGGTTGATAGCCTTTGATAATCCTCATACACGTTCAGATATCAGTACTTTGTGGACAAAGGTCAAATACGTGGGACCGAAATATGTCAGAAGACTGAAGAAGTGCGGCTGCCTGTAGTAATATGGAATAAAGAAGCAACAGCTAACAAAGAGGCCACAGCTAGTAAAGGCAATGTGCATAACATGGCTCAGATTCACAGGATGCTGAGTAAGACACTAGAGGAAACTGCGGATTTGAAAGAAATATGACAATCTGTGTGTAAAAGAGAAGTGGAGATGATGACTACCACTACTACAATTGTGGTCAAACATTTACATACAGGTATCGAACAGGTATATCACGGCTGTCTTGAATTCCAATGATTTCTACAACTCTCATTTGTCTGTGATGGAATGAGTGGAACACACACTACTTTGTCACAAAAAACATTTGTGACGTTTGGTTCAAAAAAATTTTAACCAGTCCTCTTGACAGAATCGGTGAAGTTCAACTAAATCTGCTAGCTTCTTGGCACAAAGTTGTTTCTTCAGAACAGTCCACATGTCAGGTTAGGATTTTGGACAGGCCAATTAAGCCAAAAGCTTACTGTAAATCTAGCCTGATTAAGCCATTCCTCTAACACCCTTTCTGTTGGAACACCCAACTGCAACTACTTGACCAACCTGACCAATTTTCTCTCAGCAGCAGGGGGTAGCTTGCAGTTTCTTCCTGATGGTGGCAGTGACACAACTGTGCCATGCACTTTATACTTACAGTTGTTTGCACAGTTGATCTTGGGACCTGTAACCGCTTTGAAATTACTTCAAGTGACTTTCCTGACTTGTTCAAATTAATAATGCCCTCTTTCAGGTCCATGCTGAGCTCCTTAGACTCCACTGAAGTGTGTGTAGCTGAGTCTAATGGGTGTATCAAACAAGCCCCATTAAAATAAAACCATCAGCAGTTGTCAGTCACAATCCCTCAGAGGAAGTTAAGAGGCCATTCTACAATAGAAATTTGATTCACACAACTTTCTATAATTACCAAAATTGATCGTTGGAGTATGTACAGTGGAGGAAATAATTATTTGATCCCTTACTGATTCTGTTTGCCCATTGACAAAGAAATTAACAGTCTATAATTTTAATGGTAGGTTTATTTAAACAGTGAGAGACAGAATATCAAAAAGAAAATCCTGAAAATCACATTAACTAAAAGATATAAATTACTTTGCAATTCATTGAGCGAAATAAGTATTTGATCTCCTATCAAAACATTAGTTATTACTTGGTGGAGAAACCATTGTTGGCAAGTACAGAAGTCAGACGTTTCTTGTAGTTGATTACCAGGTTTGCACACATCTCAGGAGGAACTCTGGACCACTCCTCTTTGCAGATCCTCTCTAAATCCTTAAGGTTCCGAGGCTGTCACTTGGTAACTCAAAGCTTCAGCTCCCTCCACAGATTTTCTATAGGATTAAGGTCCGGAGACTGGCTAGGCCACTCCATGACCTTAATGTGCCTACTTTTTGAGCCACTCCTTTGTTGCCTTGGCTGTATGTTCTGGGTCATTGTCGTGCTGGAAGACCCATCCACGACCCATTTTAAGTGTGGCTGAGAGAAGGATGTTGTCACCCAGGATTTCCCGGTACAAGGCCCCATCCATCTTTCCCTCGATGCGGTGAAGTTGACCTGTCCCCTTAGCAGAGAAACACCCCCAAGGCATAATGCTTCCACCTCCATGCTTGATGTTGGGGATGGTGTTCTTGGGGTCATAGTCAGAATTCCTCCTACTCCAAACACAGCGGGTCGAAATTGATACCAAAGAGCTCGATTTTGGTCTTATTTGACCACATCACCTTCTCCCAATCATTCTCTGAGTCATTCAGGTGTTCAGTGGCAAACTTCAGACGGGCCTGTACATGTGCCTTCTTGAGCAGGGGGACCTTACGGGCGCTGCAGGATTTTAATCCATTACAGCGTAGTGTGTTACCAATGGTTTTCTTGGTAACTGTGGTCCCAGCTGCCTTGAGATCATTGACAAGCTCCTCCTGTGTAGTTCTGGGCTGATCCCTCCCCTTTCTCATGATCATTGATACTCCACGAGGTGAGATTTTGTGTTTCTTCCATTTTCAAATAATCACACCAACAGTTGTATCCTTCTCACCCAGCTTTTTGCCAATAGTCTTGTAGCCCATTCTGGCCTTGTGCAGGTCTACAATCTTGTCCCTGATGTCCTTAGACAGCTCTTTTGTCTTGCCCATAATGGAGAAGTTGGTGTCTGATTGATTAATTATGTCTTTTATACAGGAAACAAGTTGAGATTAGTACTTTCTTAAAGCGAAAGGACTAATTTGTAGGAGCCAGAATTCTTTATGTTTGTTAGATGATCAAATACTTATTTCACTCAATGAAATGCAAATGACTTTTGATCTTTTTTTAAATGTGATTTTCTGGATTTTCTTTTTGATATTCTTTCTCTCACGGTTAAAATAAAACTACCATTAAAAGCATAGACTGTTAATTTCTTTGTCAGTGGGCAAACTTACAAAATCAGTGAGGGATCAAATAATTATTTCCTCCACTGTGTTGGGACCCTCACATGGGCCTGATATCAGAACTGCCTCAATTGCACTAACAATGGAAAGTGCATTGACCCTAATGTCCAGTAGGTGGCGCCTGCTTTACACAGCCCTCCACAGGTTTAGCAACTCCCATCTCCCATTGTCTGACTGCACCTGAATGCATCGTCACATCCGCAATGACCGGATGAAAGGAGAAAAATAAAACACTGTTTGCCCATTTTTCTTGGCCAAGTCCCAGAGTTACGTTGTCGCTGTAAGCTACGGCTTTCGTCAGCGCAACCGTTACTCAAAGGGAGCAACCATGCGTTTGGATTTTAACCGTCGAAGGCCGCAGTGTTTCACCTCGCTGGACGAGTCAGGCTGCCGTGCGTTACCAAACACGCTCCGGATCCAGGCTAGGAGCTGTACAACCAGCTGCTTTCACTACCTGCAGAAGGAGGATTTTTCCCCATAAAACGTCCGTTTTCTCCATGCCCGTGTCAACCACGCTGTTCTTAACAGCCAACCAGGACGCTACAACCGCCAATAATCCACGCCGAGGAAGCGAGCTGGATTATGGAAACGCGACAATAAGTGAGGCTTATTCAATTAGTGTCTGGGCAGATGCTAGAAGTTGCATTGTATGTGTATTGTATGCTTGTAAGCTACAATGTTTGAGTCTGTGGACCGCCGAGTCCCCTTTTATTTGCTGTTAGTTTTACACTGTAAAACACTTGTTGCTTGCTGTTTTCATTTCGGCTCATCACAAGCCGGTCTGAGTCTCCACGTTGTGGAGTACCACGTGTTATCATAGCCGCCGCTAAGGGCGTTAGCCCCTTTTGTTTTTGTCTCTCTCTTTCCCTCTCTTGACTAACCCACACGTACACTACACACACATTAGGGGTTACACAGACACACGTGTAAATCTTATAAGTGACTCCTTGGAGACTTGTGGTTAATAACCTAACTATAACATTTGATACGTGTGCTTTGTGGGAACCCCTTTCATATTATATATGCTTCGTGGTAGCACTACTACCTTTTCGAACATTATCTTGTGTGTGTATGTGTGTATCCAAAAGTACACACGAAGCCAGCGGTGTTGTAACCATCGCCGTTGTTCAAATCCCGCGTGTGACTTCTCCAAGTCACGCCGGCCAGCGTTGTAATCTTTAGACCGTGGCTTCCCCAAGTCATGGTCGGCCATTTTAGTAGTCCTTTCACGGAACACTCCGTGACGTTACGTTCCAGGAGATCGTAACCGCCATTTTGGCTCTTCGCCATCTTGTGTCTTTGACTACGGCCGCCATTTCGGCTCTCTTTCTTTGTTACACACACACACACACACACACACACACACACACACACACACACACACACACACACACGCTTGTTGGTTTGTGCTTGAGTTTGTTTAGTTTCATAGTTAGCTGCTGTAGTCTAGTGATGGATTTTGTTCAATGAAAGTATTATTGATTTGATCAAGGTGCTTATGTGAATAAATTCTATTATATTGTACATAGCAGTTTTCTGTGATTATTTTGTGCATATAATTGTGATCTTTTCTGGTTGTGATGGTCAGTGCTCGGATTCACTTCCTTCACTGTTCCTTTAATTGTAAATATTTTACAAATATCTACATTTAAAGTGAACCCTTCTATTTTGAGACTATTTTGGTCTGGTTATTGGTCCCTGATTTCAGGGTGGTGCCCCGTTTTAATGATTTAATCATAATTTACATTAAATCATATTGATTTAATTTTATTAATTATTATCAGTAATTATTAATTACTAATAACCACACCTGCCCTACCATTGATGCCCAACAACTGTATTTTGACCCAGCAGATTTAGTCAAATTTTCAGAAGACCCGTAAGAAATTCATTATTGAACCAATCTTCACACATGTTTCTTTCTAACAAAATGGTATTGTATAGTATTCCACCTACTGTATTCCATCACAAAAAAATTGGAGTTGTAGAAATCATTGGAAGTCAAGACTGCCATGATATACCTATTCGTTACAAGTGCATGTAGTAGTTATCATCTCCTTTTCTTATAAGTTTTTAGTTTTATAGTTTTTTAAGGAGATATCCTGTTATTCTTATGGGGCAATCAGACCAAAAGTGAGGTGAGTTATTCATGCATCTAGATTACATACATGAATGACGTGGCACAAGTGACACTGTGTGAATTCATGTGAATTAAAAATGTTGAACATAAGCAAGGATTTTGGACATTCGTAGGTTCAATGGTGCCCCATGATGTCCGTGATGCAACACACCAAAAATTGTGAGTTTTCATTTAACTGCTTGGGCGTGAAAGTGCAGCAAATTTTGATGTGTCACCATGACACATAAGTTGTTGTTGTTGTAGCTCACACATACTTTATCCAATCTTTCCCGATTGTCAGGTGCTTGATAAGACTCATGTCCCGAAGACAGCTACATGCTATTTTTTAGGTGTATTTTTAGTCCCACCTGTAAGTTACAGGTCCTATTCCCTTACCAATTACTTCAAGCAAATTAACCAGACTCAGCTCAAATTTGTTCAGTAAATGCTCAAAAAGCTACCGATGCTTCGTCCAAAAATTGTGAGTTTTCCTATGACATTTTAAGGAAGTAGCTATGTTTTACTGAGGTGTTGCAAATTTGACAGGCTGTTAGAACATCTCCAGACTTTAAAAAAGTGGTGGCCATTTTACATTTAGTGTGAAAATGTAGTGTGTTTTTGGTAATTTACAGGAGTCATACTTTAACAAACTACTCCTAGGAGGTTAACCCGAATCATCTCACACTTGGTCGGCCTATAAAATACACTTTAGTTATGAAAAGCTGTCAAGTGGTTTTGCACAAGTTAAACAGCATGCATTCCAGTTAGTGCATGTTTAAGGTTTGGTAAACAACGTTACCTTGGTAAACTGGGTTTACCTGTGTTGGCCCCAATCTGTATGCCCAGAGCCACTAGATTGTGCCATAGCCACCCCTCCTCCACAGGAAGCTACCCCCTATGGTGTAGGCCAGCACACAGTTGGTTAGGCTAGTGTATTCCCCCCAGGCTACACTACAGAGTGTCTACTGAAGCAACACCATAGCCAACCACACTGATCATTGTTTAGACAATTTGCTTAACAATGGTGCCCCCTGTGAGGCCATCTTATTACCAGCTTTGTTGTAATATTTGTGCAATAATCCAGCAATGAATTTTGATTGAAGAAATTTTTTTTTTTTTTTTTGTTTAATTTTTTTTTTTTTTTTTTTTCTTCCAAGCTGCCAGATAAAGCCAGGTGTGGTGTGTGGGGCACATGTTGTGTGCATTGTTGTTGTTGTTGTTGTTGTTGTTGTTGTTGTTGTTGTTGGTAGTAAGTTGTTTTGTGCAACAATGTAATCGGCTGTTGCAAGACTTTAAACACTTGTAGCTATTGCCCCAGAGGTGCAGAGATCACCTCATCGACCATTCACAGGGTCAGTACTGTGTGGGAGCAATCAGCCTTGATACCTATTGTCTGTAGGTTGTTGTTGTTGTTGTCGTTGTTGGTGCTGTTTTGTCGGTAGCAAGTTGATTTGGTGAAAAACGTAACTGACTGTTGCAAGTTTGTAAACACACGTGTGTAGCTATTGCCCCAGAGGTGCAGAGATCACCTCATCGACCATTCACAGGGTCAGTACTGTGTGGGAGCAATTAGCATTTATACCTATTTTCTGTAGGTCGTGAGTCACAGGTACGTCTCTCACCTGTGCATTGGCATCAGTGTAGCCAGTCACATTTGAACCAATTAACCCACGGAGTGTTGTCTTCTGTTAACCGAGCAAAAATGAGCAGCAATAGACTCCATGAGTCAGGAGCGGAAGCTTCTGATGAGCCAAGCAACCCAGAGATAGGTGCGGTTTCTGAACTCATCGATCTCTCTGAAGAAGAGAAAAACTATTTAGGTAGCTACAGCTTGGAGACATGCCAAGACAAAATTGATGAGCTCGTAAGCTACATCAATGACCCTGCCGAGAAGCCGTCGCGCACAAAGGTGGACATCCTGGGTCGGCTCGCGCTGTTGTTCCAACGCAGCTGGGAATTAAAGAAGCAGAAGCTGCAGCTGGAAATTAGAGAACTAAAAAGTGCTGCTGCACCGGCACAAATGGCGCAGGAGCAGCCAGCAAATGAGGACTCTGAGTATGACTCAGAACCACCAGAGGTTGATTATGTAGGACAGATGAAAATGGTTCAGGCTCGCACAAATCCGCCTTCAGATACGGGCTTAGCAAAGGGGGGCCGGGCCACCCACAGAGCGGCCTGTGATCTTGATTCACCAGATCACAATGGGCCGCCCGCCAGGGACCACCTCCCAGACAGACAGGCACTGCCCCCAGGTAATGTTACCCAGCCAGGTCTAGGTAGTAGCCCATCATGCTTTGATGACCCACTGGCCCAAGCCTACAGGGGTGGGGACAGATCTTACCAGTCCCAACATAAGACGATTGGTTTTGGACCTCCGCCTAATAGTGATTTTCGCCCCCCGTATGACACACCCTATAGTGGCTCACGCCAGGGCCACTACAGTGGCGGCTACAGAGACGTAGCATCGGATGACTCCGATGACTTTTATTCCCCTCCGGAACCCGGCTTGCGAACCCGTCAATTAGAGTCCTTAGCCAGGGACATCGAACGTTTTGATCCTGGCAATAAGGATTTCAACATCGACGGTTACCTAAGAGAGCTCAGACGCGTTCTCCTCGACCTACCAAACGCACCTACCCGCGAAAAACTTAAGCTCCTTTGGAAGACCACTTCCAGGAGTGTCCATGTTTTCATGGAACAACTTCCACCTCGTGTCAGAGACCGCTTCTCTGCATCCTGCATGGCTTTACGAGAGGAATACTCACTATACACCAGTCCCACTGCTGCCACCATGAACGCTTTTACCATTGTTCAGAAGAAGCAAGAAACTCCCAAGGAGTATTATAGGCGCCTGAGAGGGGTGTACTTCCAGGGCCACAATACACCTGGGTTGGAAGAAGAACACGGCTTTAGGTCACTCTTCATCCACAACCTTCATGAAAGCATACGCAGCCAAGTGAAGGTGTACTGTCGGGCCAGGGACCCCAGTATGCTCGATATCAAGAGATATTCAACAATGATATGGGAAGTTAATGTACGCCCTAACCGAAAGCCAGAGAGCGAAGACGCAAGAGTCCTGGGGATTCAGACATCCGAGGAAGCAAACTTACAACTCGAAGGCGACGAGATGCCTCGTGCTAGGTTTATTCCTCGCATGGGACCCCCAGGATAACAACCTCACCAGCAGCATAGGCAACGGGACCGGGGGGGTAGTGATTTGTTCAGACAAGACTAGATTCTGCCCTCCTAGTACCCCCACACTTCCAATGACAGACCCACATCATGCCGTTAGATGACCTCAGCCCTCCAGGAGGACTGAGAAGAGCTTATTAACCATTTACTAACAACCACATTTCCTCTTATTCACCTATCTTTCTTTTTCTTCTTTGTTTCCATTGTGTTTTTTGTTTTTTTGCTTTTTTTGTTGGTGCTTAAAGGAAATGCTGATATGTTTAAATGTTTTAGAATAAGCTAGGGAAAATTAAGAATGTTCTGCCCAAACGTTGCCTCTCTGTCAATGCCCAGACATTAGCCTCTGAACTCCTCTGAACTGCTCTGTACCGAACTGAACTGAAATGAACTGTGAAACCATAATTACTCTCTCTCGTCTCAAGGACATGTGGATTATACAACCGCCAGCGTTTTCTGCACACAAGGACGGTTAGGCCCTTGGGTTGCTCCTAAGGCCGTGGCCAGCACCTCGCCCTTCGGACCAAAAGGGGGACTGTTGGGCCTGGACCTTCTCCAGCCACATGTCTCAAACAAAGAAAGGCCTGTGAGGGAAACCAAAGCCTGTACTACTAGTACTACCTATTGCCACGAGGAACTAGAACAAAGGAATGAAACCAGGGCCCAAAAGGTGTGAAAATAGTGACGACAGTGTTACGACATGCCTACAAGCATTCACCTGATCCCCATTGGCTGTGAACCCGGAAGCTCCGCCGGAATCCCGATGACGTCACGGAGAGCTTAAAGGTCAGGAGACCCCTCTGCACGTCGCATTTCCCAGGTAGCACAATTGTGGAGAGACTGAAGTTTCACACAACGCCGCCGTAAGGGTGTATCTTGGTGAACGTTTTCCATTTTTCCTTTTTCTTTTGGCCTAAATTTCAGTTCCCTCCTCGCTGGACGAGACAGAGACTGTTCTTTTTGTTTTGTTTTACTTTCGTTTTTGTTCGGATATCCGTCAGTGTTGTTTGGATCCAGGAACGCTGCACGCACCAACGTCTCCTCATCGCCTGCAGAAGGGAGAGATTAATCTCAGAAGGAGACAAAAACCCCCGTCTCTTCCACCGAGGCGACATATCGCTGTGAACAGCCTGCCGCCAGCTTTTAATTCGCTAAAGCTTGACCCCGCTCTCGCGCTCTCGAACGGATCGGAGCATCAGGCCAGACGGGCATCCCCGCTATCCGCAACGAGCGGCTACAAGTAAGAGGCTTTTGTTTGGGCAGAAACAGATAGCATATAGCGTGGTTTTTCTTTGTTGTATTTGTTTATTGTGAAAGGACCGCCGAGTCCGATTTTTGCTGTATTGTGTGTTAACTGTGTATTACATTGTAACTCACGCAGGCTAACACAGCCTGCACAGTCTTGCCGCCGTGTGTGACCACAATACGTCGTATTCCGGCTCGATCAGCGGACTATAAACGAACCTCGATTCGTTTGTCGGCCACTGTTTGAGGGAGAGACGACCGCTGTGTACCACATGGTCATTGTATCCTCTCTTGTTGCTCGCTAAGCGCTAGCTTAGCTTCCTTTCCCTTTTCCTACTAACACACACACACACACACACACACACACACACACACACACACACACACACACACACACACACACACACACACAGACCCATCATCTTATAAGCGATCTGTTATAATCTGTGATTGAAGCTAATAACACCGCTATAGACCACGGGGCTGTGTTTAGTGATACCCCTTTTATTGACGTCAGAGACGGACTCCTCGTAGTAGCACGTTACCCCTTTTTGGAGCTGTGGGTAATCCCTCTATTCACCTCTCGTGCAACCAAACTGCACGGGAGATCAAAGACGACGTAGCCGCCGTCTTTGTTCAAACCGCGCGCGCATGTGTGGGTCCACATTTGGCCGATACATTCACTGCCGCCATTTTTAAATCCCAGGTAATTCAGTACGACCTGAATCACCAGCTCGGGACTCGTGCTCTCACGTGACTTCACCAAATCACGTTCGGTGCTTCCTGTAGTCTCTTCAACAAGAGTCCTTAGGTTACGCCCACTGATTTGTAGTCCGGCGGACGTGACCTCACAAGCCACGTTCGGCCATCTTTGTAGTTTTAAAAAGGGACTTCCTGTTAACCACACACACACACACACACACACACACACACGCACGCACGCACGCACGCGCACACACACACACACACACACACACACACACACACACACACTCACATACATACATACACAGACCTTCCCTCATTTATATGTTTGGCTTGTTTATGTTTTGATGTTGCTAGATGTTGAAAGCAACTGTTTGTTATTAAAGTAGGTGGTTTGGTTTTGGAGAAAGCTTTAATAAATACTGTTGATTTTAACTGAGCAGTGTCTGTGATTGTTTTGCACAATGTTATAATATTTGCTGGTTGAGATGGTCAGTGCTCGGATTCACACCTTCCCACTTATCTAATTATTGATATTTTCACAATATTGATAATTTGATTAATTTGAGATTTGAGACTAGAGGTATATCGTTTTGATTATTGATCCCTGATTTCAGGGTGGTGCCCCGTTTTTATTAATGACTCATAGTTACCTAGGTTTCATTAATTAACTTTAATAATTTTTAACTAATTAATAATAATATATTAATTAATAATCAATAATTAATATCGATTCCCAACATCAAGGAGTCAAATTTCATCATTTTCCCAACAAAGAGGACGTTGTTACTACAGCCAATCTTTCCCAAACTTCACATCAATAATCTAGATGTGATTTTTGCTGTTTGCATAACACTTTTTTCTTTGCATTTTTTAATGAATTTGACCATGTTGTCTGATTTAAAAAAAAAAAAAAAAAAACATAAGTATGTGTGATATTTCTCAGAATTTGATTACCTACAGTTTAATTCTTGTGAATTTTTAAAGTCTCAAAGAATAACCAGCAGGTCCGGCTCAACTTGGCACAATAACAGTCTGTTCAGACAGACACATTTGTACAATGTGATGTTTTATTATCTATTATATTGATGAGGAGGATGAATTATACAACTACATTTTTAGGTTTGGCAGAGTATTAATTACATTTTTCCATGTACTGTACTCTGCTAGGAAAAGAGAGAAAAAGAAAGCAGGAGACACAAAAAGAGTGACATAATTAATGTTCAAAAGATTTAAGACATTTTTGGAGCCACTTTTCAGATTTAAATTCAGATACACCACAGAGTAAAGATTAAGAGATAGAAACAGAAATCAAATCAACAAAAAATTTAAATAAATAAAGAATTATATACAAAAAGACAGGAAAGAAACAAGATTTTAAATCAGCCTGAAGTTTTCAGGCCAATAAAACATCTTATAAAGAGACAAACCCATAATAAAAAAAAGACTAAGTTACCATAAACCTTCAATTGAAACAAGTAGTTATAATTGAAAATAGATACAAAGATATGAGAGAATTTGAGTTAATCACTCATCAGGGTGGCACAATTACAGAAATATCCAAGTGGAAACTTTCCATTGAAAGTAACAAATGCTGTACACGCCAGCGTGCACAAAGGTGTGAAGGCCTGCTCAATGCTGTTTTCAGCTTTAATTAGGGTCCAAGCACTGAACGGTGTGACGACTCTCTCCAAATGCCTACAGTTAGTCACTGATTTGAGGGCTGAACCATACTCAAAATTTCATAAAACCTTGAATAAAATTGTAACACGGTTTAAATTTAAGTATTTCATGGTGTACAGCCCTCGGCAGGGCAAAATGGCTCGCTAGCATCCCCTAAAACACAGCCCTTGGGATCAATTTCACACACATGTACAAAATTCAATACAAAGTATTGCACTGGTGCCATGACCTAAACCCATCAGTCATTTTAAATTTTTAACAAACTCCACCTACAGCTTTAACGGGATCAACTTCAAATTTTGTCAGGGCAGTCTTAACAACTTTGCAAATAAAAATCATTAAAAGCTTGAGTTTTCATTCAAAGGTGTGGCTATGGCAGGGCAGTATATATCCATCTTTTGCCATGAAAGAGGAAGTTGCTGTAAATCCACTGTGCCGAATATGATCCAAACTTCAGATGTTTGGTGAGAGTCCTGGCCTGGCCACATTTGTCTGCCAATATTCTGTTACAGTCATAGCCCGTCCTAGTGGCACCAGTAAATAACATTTCTATTCTTACATGTATACAGTAGCCCCTGCGGCAAGTGTGACGTACATGTTCCAACACATAATCCAAAACATGCAAATCTGATACACATATGGGTCATTCCATTCCAAAAACCAAAAAATCCAATACTACCCAAATAAATTCCTTTTTTCAATGATTCTAGCATGCCCACCCACTACGTGGTTTAATTCTCTAGATTTAGCTATAGCAAAATGATACTTGAAAAAAAATAAGAAAAAAGAAAGATATAACCTTACAACCCTACAAAAACCAAACTATTTGCTAGCCAATCAGTTACGAATCACAGCAAATTGGTAATGAATTTACCAATGGTCTTCATGTTCATTACAGTGTTAATTCATACATTATTTAATAGCTAATTATCTTTATCTGTAATCATCTTTTAACTGCCACAAATATTATTTATGTCAGTATTTAATGTTTTGTTACATATTTTATTTTTATACTATCTATTTTAATGGATAATTATTTTCTTTGTATAACACTGAGTAGGAAGTTATTTGTATCCTGTGTTACAAGGATAAAAATAATTTAATTGTAACATGTACCAAAAAAAAAGGGTATAAGAAAGTTGTAAAGCAGGAGAAATGTGCAAGCCTCTGCAAATAAGTTTAAACCCTTATTGGTGGCTCATGAGGAAGGAGGACAATAAAGTGATCTGTAAATGGACTACAGATGCAAACTAGCAGCTTTGCTATAATCCGGCATATTTGCAGAAATGTTTTTGATGCAAATTAATGTGCATTGTCCCTATCCAAATAAATTGAAAATTGAAATTGAATTGTAATTGTGGTCTGCTGGTGCACAACAAGCAGGCCAGACTGAAGAGCCTCGTAGAAGTGAAAGAGCCCGCACATTAACAGAAAAAGGAAAGGAATTTCAGAAAGAAAAGACAGAAGGGTTACTTCTTCGTTTTAACAGAATATATGACTGCTGGAAAGCTCTCACCAAGGTTGCTAAAAGGTCTGTAATAAAACAGGATCCAAGAAACATCTTAGAAGAACATATCAACACTGCTCTAAAGGAGTTATCTGAACTGAATGTTGTTTATGATGAATGAGTAATGAAATGCGCCATAAGCTAGACAACTGTATATCAGTCGCAAGGATTGTTGTGCAGAATGCTCGGTCTCAAATTCAAGGAACAGTGGAGGAGACGATTTGGCCTGATGCTGGCTCTGTATTTTTGAAAAGAGCTGTCTAAGTAAGCTGTCCATCACTTGTCTCAAGCGCCATGCAAAGCAAAGTGAGGGTCTGAAGTCTAAAACAAGCAAAGCCACAAGTGTTGAGGAAAGACAGGAAGCAGAGGCTTTCATTATCAAACTGGTTCAAGAGGAATCATTCAGCAGTGAAATGAAAAGTATAAACAGATGCAAGGAAGTAAGACCTAAAGACAAAGCAAACAAGCTACAAAAAATAAGTCTGTTCGTATGAGTATGGTGTGCTCAGGGTTTGAGGATGTTTGACAAGGTCTAGTTTTCACCCACATGTCAAGCATCCTGTCATTCTACCAAAGACAAGTCGTGTGTCTTCTTTACTTATCAAGCACTACCACCAGAAGGTGCATCATCAAGGAAGAGGCATAACTATAAATTAATTGCGGTCCAATGGAATTTGGGTCATAGGATGCAGCAGTGCAGTTGCCTCACAAATCTACAGGTGCACAATGTGCAGGAAGTACAGAAGGAGCACACAAGATCCAAAGATGGCAGATTTGCCAGAATGGACAAAATGGAAATGACACCTCCATTCACATATTGTGGAATGGACTCCTTTGGGCCAGTCTTTGTGAAGGAAGCAAGAAAGGAACTGAAGAAGTATGGTCTCCTGTTCACATGTATGTGTTCACGAGCCATACAAATCAAAATACCTGTTGATCTCACTACAGACGCTTTTATCAATGCATTGCATGCATTCATTGCAATACGTGGGAATGTAAGACAGCTGAGATGTGATCAAGGCACCAACTTTGTAGGTGCAAAGGAAGAGTTCATGAATGCAATGAAGGATCTGGGTCATGAACAGTTGAATGAACATGGATATGAGTTCAAAATGAACACCCCATAATCAAGCAACATGAGAGATGTATGGGAGAGACAAATAAGGACAATCAGAAGTGTACTAACTGCCATCCTTGATCAGTCTGCTAAGAGACTTGACACTGCCTCACTTTGAACCTTTCTGTATGAGGTGATGGCTATTATAAATAGCAGACCTCTGACAATCAAGCAGTTAAATGATCCAACAAGCCTGGTCAGTTTGTCAGTCAGGATATGTATTTGTGTAAGAGGTGGCGTCAGGTGCAGTTTCTGTCATATGAATTCTGGACGAGGTGGAAAAAGGAGTACCTCCTTTATCTTCAGCAAAGACAATTATGGCAAACAGATAAGAGAGTTATGAAGGTTAATGACATTGTCATCATTCATGAGGACAGTTCTCCACAAAATGGCAGGAGTAACAGAGGTGTATCCCAGCGCTGATGGAAGAGTCAGAAGGGTTAAACTGTTAGTTAATAACTCAACCTTGGACAAACAGTGCACTACTAAGCCAGTGTATCTTGACCGGTCTGTGCAAAAGACCGTCCTACTGCTTGAAGCTATCAGGCTCAGTACTCAGAGGCTTGGACACACAGATACAGAGTCGGGGTTTCAGGCAAAATCAGAGTCTGTTTATTAGTCCGAATCAAAAAAACAGGTTGGCAGGAAATCAGGCAGAGGTACAAAATCACAAGGCAGGCTCGGAGGTCAAAAACAAATCACTGGTCATACACTCACTAGGAAATACACAAAGAAAATGCTGGAACGCTTACGTATAATGACAAGACGATCTGGCAGAGAAGAGAAGGGGAGCACAGCTTATATACACACGAGGGAGACAACGAGACACAGGTGGAACACATTAGGGCGGGCACACAATCACACAGGCGGGAAACTTGACAGGAAGACAAGGATGACACTAGACTTCAAACAGGAAGTGATGAGGACAAGGACAGAAACCTGTACTAAACAGACGCTTAACACCAACTGGTCCTGACAAAAGCAGAATAAGTGTAATGGTTCACTTGTTAAGTTCATTATGTGAAATTTAAACAAAGGTGTTAAAAGGGAGTGAATTGAGATCACAACAATTGTGATTTGGTGGGAGTTTAACTGCCACAAATATTATTTATGTCAGAAGTTAATGTTTTGTTACATATTTTATTTTTATACTCTTTAGTTTCATGGATAATTATTTTCTTTATTTAACACTGAGTAGGAAGTTATTTTATCCTGTGTTGCAAGCGGGACCAATTTAATCGTAACACATCACTCAGGAAAAAAAGGTTATAAGAAAGTTGTGAAGCAAGAGAAGTGTGCATGCCTCCGCAAAGAGGTTTAAACCCTTAAGTTTGTGCAGAGATACTTTTCTGCTCATTTGATGAATAATATTTTTGGTTTAAGGATTGTATTTTGAGGACATTTTATTTTGGTTTTAAAGAATTGTCAAGTGGACTCATTCCCTCTCGGATGTGTGCAGCCAGCGCGTTCGACGATGACTTGTGGTGGCTCATGAGGAAGGAGGAGAATAAAGTCATCTGTAATCACAGAACCGTGGTCCCGTGTATTTACTGGAGGGAGTGAAACATCTACCAATTGTGTTTATGTTAATTTAGGTTTTAATACATACATGTTCTAATTGTAATAACTATATAATAATTAACTAACAGTAGTTACTCATTAATTAATGGTGTTCATGTTAATTAACATGTTTATTAATTTAACATGTTGATTAACATGAACACCATTCATTGGATAATGTATTAAGATTCTATTTACACTTACAACAATAGTAACAATATATTACTCAACATTAGTTCAAGGCGTAATAACCATTTACTAAGATTCTATTTACACTTATAACAATAGTAACAATATATTACTCAACATTAGTTCATGGCGTAATAACCATTTACTAACAGTCAATTAAAAGTTAAGTAATGCGTCAAGTAATCATTTACTTATTAAAATTTCAAACATCAAATAATAGTTTTTAAAGAACTTCATGAAGGTTCTCATCCAGGTAGTCATCCAGGTTATGACGATTCTAAGTGCTGTATTGTATGAAATTGGACGTGTTTCAGTTTCCTGAAGATGTTTCACCTGTCACCCAAGAGGTTTCTTCAGTTCTAACTAAATGTAGAGGAATTGCATGCTTTTTAAACTCTGTGTGGGTGTGTCCTTACAGAGTCCTTAAGGACATGTGTGAGCTCTGAGATTCACAGTTTTTAGGGCTACTTGTGAGACGTTGACTTAACTGGCCTATATTTGGTCAGTGAGGGCTAGTTGAGCCCAGTGTGAATGGTTGTTAATCTGTCTGGGGAAGGAACTCAGTAATGTAGGTGGGTGATAAGTAATGTCATAGGCCACCTCCTCTCTTCAAATACTGTCATTCGAGTTTGACATAGATGGATTCTTTTACTCCACTTTCAAACCAGCTGTCTTCTGTGGCCAAGATGTTTACATTTTTGTAAGAATCAGAATTAGAATCAGAAATCCTTTAATGTCCCACAAATGGGGAAATTTGTTTGTCCCAGTAGCCAAACGACAGAATATTACAAAAGACAAAAAACAATAGCAAAAATAAAGAATATAGTTAAAAAGGCAAGAAATAGAATAGACATATATACATATAAACATGATATAGTACAAAATTAACAGCAGTGAATTTTTATTCAGATGCAAATAATAAATATGGGTGTTAAGAAAATTTACCAGATGCAGGTGCAAAAACCGAAATGAGTTTTGTACAGTCTTACTGCACAGTGCAGAGTGAGGTCTATTGTGAGCAGTGCTGGTTGTACAGTCTGAAAGCAGCAGGAAGGAAGGACCTGCGATACCTCTCCTTCCCATACCTAGGGTTTATCAGTCTGATGCTGAAGGAGCTGCCCAGTGCTGTGAAAGCGACATGCAGGGGGTGGGACTCCTGCACCAGCAGCGATGACAGCTTGTCCATCATCCTGCTCTCTCCCACCACCTGCACTGAGTCAACAGGGCATCCCAGGATGGAGCTGGCCTTCTTGATAAGTTTATCAAGTCTCCTCCTGTCTGCTGCTGTCATCAAAGGAATTCCTTTTTCTCCTTCAGATGCAAGTAGACAGCAGAGTCTTGACTTGAGGATTTGGCCCTCCTTTGTTTTGGCATTCTTTTTTGTATAGGTTTTGTCTCCCCAATATATACATGTTATATGCATTCCCACTTCTTCATATTTGACCATTCCCACTTCTTCATATTTGGCATGTCAAGCAACGTGAAATGTTGACAGAGGGCTTTAACTTGCCATCATTTAGTAGTAAATTGTTATTGAATATACATATATTTCCTGATGTCTTTGTTTTCTGAGCTAAAGTTTATGATATAGTTATCAGGCAGTGGTCTGTGAGAGGCAATGTTGAAATCTCACATTTCAAAACATTTTTACATATCATTTAAGATATAAACCAATAATCAACTCTTGAACATTGGTTATTACCTGAGGAATCAACCCTTGTGTATTTGACAGAGGTGGGATTCGATACCCTCCAGTAATATACTACATTTGTTGTTGTACATAGGCTTTTCAAAAATATTTTCGTATTCAGGGTGTTGACCTCTGTATGGTATACAATCTAGCCATGAATCAGGAGCTATGTTAAATCACCTTCCATTACTACTTTTCAGTCATATAAGTAGTTTTCAATTCATTAATAAGCAGACCTAATGTTGTTGTTGTTAAAATGTTGATCATGCATTTCAATTACCACCATAAGTCAATTCTGTATTCCTTTTATGATTACCTTGCCTGGAAGTCTTTTAAACAATGCCATTACTTCAGCAGAGTCAGAGGTGCCATGACAAATGTTTCATCACCCCATTGCTGTTTCCAAAATTTTCATCTGCCATCCCAGAATAGAATAGACACTTTACTATCATTGTATAAAAACAACACAACATAATTGTGTTTTTAGCAATCCTATTCAGTAGCATACTTGCCTTGGTCCTTACATAATAAAAATATAGGCTTGCGTTTAACCAAATTTTTCAACCCTGTAACTTTTCTAACAGTTGTTAGAATGTGCTATTTAAGCTTACTAAGAACAGAAATTAGTAAGTGGGCCTATGCCCATCCAGAAAGCACCTCCCCCAACCCTCACCTCCCATGGCTTTACCTGCTTCAGGTTCAAGCAGTGCATAGAGGATTACTTCAACAGCAACAACTCCAGAAGCATGTGGCAAGGGATAAAGACCCTGAACGGCTGCAAGGACAGCTTCACAGCCACCGACTGCACACTGCCAGACTCCCTCAAACAATACTATTCTTGCTTTGACCACCGGACTGCTGCTGACACACATCCAGGTCTACCAGGGAAGGGCAATGCCATTCAGCTGGACCAACATGAGGTTAGATCCACCCTGCATAGGGTCAACACGAGAAAAGCAGCTGGTCCAGATGGAGTCACTGGTAGGATTCTCACAGCCTGCGCAGACCAGCTAGCAGAGGTTTTCACCACCATCTTCAACCTCTCACTACTACAGTCTGCAGTCCCCACCTGCCTGAAGTCAGCAACCATCATCCCAGTCCCAAAGGAATGTACAGTGAACTGCCTTAATGACTATCGCCCAGTTGCTCTCACCCCCATAATAACCAAATGTTTTGAGAGACTCATTCTCTCTCATATCAAATCTGCCATCCCTGCTGACCTGGCTCAACACCAGTTTGTTTACCGAGTGAACAAACAGAGGATGCTGTCAACACAACACTCCACACAGCCCTTACACATCTGGGTGTGCCCAACACATATGTAAGAGTGCTGTTTGTGGACTTCAGCTCAGCATTCAACACAGTCATCCCCCACAAACTAATCCACAAACTGAGCAACCTGGGCTTAGGCAGTTGACTGTGCACATGGATACTGGACTTCCTCAGCAACAAACCACAAAATGTTACGATGGGAGGCCGCACATCATCCACTCTCATCCTGAACACTGGCACACCACAGGGTTGTGTCCTCAGCCCCCTCCGTGTGGTTCTCCCTCCTTGGTTGTGCTCTTGAATGAGCTGGGCATAACAAGTGGGGCCTCATCCAATTCTAGACTTGGGAGTGTCAATGTTGGCACTTGTGTGGCAGTAAAATTGGGTGGGTCACAGTGGTTTGTTTTTTTGAGTGTAATGTTAACCAGGGGGGTAAATGGTGTGGTGCTCTCTTTGTTGACCTGCGTTCAGAGAGTGGTGGCTTGCGCTGAGTGTGGCTGTAAGGAGGTCATGGCTGGAGCAGTTGTGACCCTCAGGTAGGCTGTAGTGGCAGTTCTCTCACAAGGAGGGGTTGCTCTTTTGGTTGCAGGGCTGTTTGTTGTTTTTGTGTGTTGTCCGTGCGGTTAGCAGCAGTTGTCTCGGGAGCACCCCAAAGTATTGGGTGGGACAAGTGTCTTCCCCAATACAGATGGTTTTAAGGTGCATAAAAACCCACCGCCAGTACACACATGAAGACTAGGGTGCAGTTAGTTAGTTTGGGTTAGGCAGCTAGGAGGGGTTGCTCCTTTGTCACTCAATCTCTCTGTGGCTGTGTACTGTGTGACTTGTTGCTTTCTCTTTTGGATGAAGTCCATGAAGTTTGCACTGGTTGTGGTTTAGGCTGACGGTTAACATGGATACTGAGCACAGTAATACACTGGTTTTTGACTTCCTCCAGCGACCATCTCATAGCACTTAAACTCAGTTTTCCAAATCAGATCTAGTGGACTTGGCAGTACAGTTGGGTTGGTCAAAGGATAAGGGGGTGCCAAAAAAGGCTGAGCTACAGGGCATTGTTGAGGGGCTGGCTGTGTCTGTCGATCTTTTGGAGGTGGCTCAGGCTCCAGCAGCTCTTGTGGGTACAGGTGTGAGGGATCGGGCTTGGTCGTTTGAGCAGTGCCCGAAGCTGGAGAGGGAGAGATTTCAGTTTGAGGTGGAGCAGGAGAAGCTGAGGGCTGCAGCAGCGTTAGAGTAGGAAAGGGTTAAAGTAGAATGGCTGAGGTTGAAGCTAATGAATGAGACTAGAAGTGTGGCTACAGGGATGCATCATGGCTTCGATGTTACTGAAGGGTTGCGTTTGTTGCCAAAATGCGATGGAAAAGACCCTGCCCCTTTTTTGCATTGTTTGAACAGGTAGCAAGCATGCGGGGCTGGTCGGATGCCCACTAGACTAATGCTGCAGTGTATCTTCACAGGCAAGGCCCAGAGAGCTTTTTCTGCCCTCCGTTCTGTTGACAGTGCTAGTTATAGCAAAGTTAATGCTGCAGTCCTTAAAACATACCGACTGGTGCCAGGAGCTTACAGGCAGAGGTTTAGAAGCTAGAGGAGAAGAGACAAGCAAACCCATGTTGAATTTATTCAAGATATTTCAACTCATTTCAGGCAGTAGTGTTCGGCATCCAGTGTGAAGTCGTATGAGGATTTGTGTTACCTGATTGTGTTAGAACAGTTCAAGAGTTCATTGCCTGCCCAGCTAGCCACCTATATCACTGAAAAGAAGGTTAAAACAGCAGCTGCAGCAGCAGTATTGTCAGACAAATATGTTTTAATGCATGGTAGTGGCTCAGTTGGTGGCCAGGGCCAGAGAGAGGAACAATGGAGGGAGAGCTTTAGGTTTAGGCCTAACAGGCCTCCAGTAGATCATGAGGTTTCTTATGCTGCTGTCAGCCATGTCCCAGGGACAGATGGGAAGTTTGATCCAGGCAAGACTTGCCACGCATGTAAGAACAAGAGACACTGGAAAGGGGAGTGTCCACTTATTAAAGCTGCTCAGCAGATGCCAGTGTGTATGTAAAGCCAGCTGGCCTGGTGACCTCTCCGCTTCACACTAACATGCCTGAGTCTGTCCATCCACCAGGGACTGTGCCATCTAAGCATGTGGATGAGTTGTATACACCTTTTGTTTCAGATGCTTTTGTGTCTTTAGATGGACAGGGGAAGGTATCTGTTAAGATTCTGAGGGACTCGGGAGCTAATCAGAGTCTTACCTTGAGTAGTGTGCTGCCTTTTTCAGCCCATACAGCTACTGAAGGGAAAACTCCTGTACTGGCTGTTGGGATGGTTACACTCTGGGTTCCTGTTCATCGTTTCCATCTTAATTCTGATTTGGTGTATGGGGAAGCTGATATAGCCATCCATCCTGAGTTGCCGATACAGGGGGTTGATGTCATCCTGGGCAATAATTTGGCAGGGTCAAGGATCTGGAAAGAGGGTCCACCACTTGTGTATGTGGGTTCATTCTTGCAGGTGCCTAAAGAGCCTAAGGGGTGTGCTAAAGACAGCCCTAAAGGGACCTTCCTCCTGTGCTGTGCCCGAGGAGGGCGAGGAGTAAAGCTCTGTCAGAACAGTCCCATCAGTGATGGGTTACTGTTGAGGAAGTAGGCTCATGTGATGAGTGGGGTACAGCTTGACAGTGTGGTCCAGGTCGTGGTTCCTTCCAAGTTCAGAGACGTGGTGTTGAGCACTTCACATGATGGGGTGGTAGGCCATCTTGGCATAAAGAAAACTTATGATAAAGTGCTTCACCATTGTAAAACCTGAAAAACATGTCAACGATCAGGAAAGCCCAATCAGAAGCTGAAGCCAGCTCACCTGTACCCAATCCCTGTTGTGGAGGAGCCTTTTGAGGATCTGTTGCTTGACTGTGTGGGCCCCGCTTCCAAAGAGTAAGATGGGTAACCAGTACCTATTAATAGTGATGTGTAAGAGTACACGCTATCCTGCTGCTTTCCCGTTGCGCTCTATAAAGGTCAAACCAGTGCTGAAGGCACTTACTTCCTTCATTTCAACTTTTGGTGTTCCAAAGATAGTGCAAACAGACCAGGGCAATAATTTCAAGTCCCATATTTTTTCCCAGGTGTTAAAACAGCTGAGGGTTGAAAATCATGTCTCTATCACCTATCATCTGGAGTCTCAGGGTGTTCTGGAATGTTTTCATCAAACATTAAAATCTATGTTGCGTTCCTACTGTACAGAGCTTTCTCAGGATTGGAAAGAAGGCCTGCCATGGTTATTGTTGGCAATACGGGAGGTGTCACAGACCAGTACTGGTTTCAGTCCAAATGAGCTAGTGTTCGGTCACTATGTCCAGGATCCACTAGAAGTTCTGGGGGGTGATTTGAAACCTGAGGAGCCGCCTGAGAATGTTTTGGATTATGTAAATTACTTGCGTTGTCGACTGCACATTGCCTGTGCTACTGCTCACAAGAATCTTGGTGGAGCGCAAAGAAAAATGATGGAAGGCTTTAACCACAAAGCTGAGTCCTGGCTGTTTGAGCCAGGGGACCAGGTTCTGGTTTTATTACCTGTGTGTTGAGGATTGTGACCTCTGATGCTGACTTTAGCCTAATTGACCACTGCAGGGCTTCGGTCAGAAAGCACACGAGACATCAATGGAGTCTATGATGTTTACTGTAGAACTGTACAGCGATGAGTTCTGGTACAATGCAGTTTCTGAAAATATATCACAAGAAATAAAGAACTGAATGTGCAATTTCCTGGAGCATCTTATCTGCTAGGGATCGGTTAGTGTGTGTGTGTGTGTGTGTGTGTGTGTGTGTGTTCTTGGCTGCTCACCCGAGTATAAGGCTTGGCTTGAAGAGACATGTCTGACACCATACTGCCACTTTTGGAGTGAGTGATCTTCTGAGCTTCAGTACTTGCTTTCCCATTCATATCCAAATCACTGTGCCTGGACAGAAGAGCAAAGGCATAGACTCAGTGCTTCACTTTGCACTCCTACTCCATTGTCTTGCAGACTGCCAAGAGAAGTGCGTGATTGCCAGAAAAATAAATGATGAAAGAGATGCGATCTGGACTTATAAATTGAGGTCTAATCCACACTTCCATGTTGCAGAAGTGAGTATAGAGACCTCCTTCACTGCTATGATAAATGACCTGTTTTTGCCATTTAATGTACAGTAGACTACTTGCTGTAGGCTGACTGAATACAGTTCACATCAGTCTAATCAACATCTACGCCAGCACTGCCATGATACACCAATCCTTCGCTCTAATACCAACACATGCAATTTGTCACTACAAGGCTAACTGGTCATTGGCTTTATAGTGACACAGATGCAGTCTCTAAAGGTGCATTTTGTAGGATCTGGACATAATCTAAAACACTGAAAAACTAACCCTATTAACAGAGTGTCAAGAGAAGAGGGAAAGAGAGAAAGAAAGAACAAGTGATGTATAAAGAAGCTAAATAGGAGTACATATTGTCGGGGCTTTCTAACACTGGAGACTGCTGTGAACAAGTAAAGAGAAAAGACATCTTTAAAAAGACGTCCCTGAATTATTCTTAATTACAATATCATATATTCAGAATTATTACAATGTTATAAAATATATAATCACAAATTCATGATTTAATTTTTACTCAAGAATTAGACATAATTCACAAAAAAGTGAAACATTTATTGTTTACAATTTACATTAACATTGTAAAAAAATAAACATTTTTAAATACCTAAGAAATTAACATTTAACAACAAATGCAAACACATGGCAGTAACATAATGTTTACAATATTTGACTACGAAAAGTGCACAAAAAATGCTGAATAAAAAGTTCACCCCCTTTAAAAAAAATTGACATAATTCACAAAAAATAAAAGATTAGTTCTCCATAATATGTAATAACAATTTTAATAACAATTTTTAGATACCTAAGAACACTTGGTATGCAAAACTATGAACAGTGCACAAATGCAAAAATAATAATACTAAAACATAAAGTTCACCCCTCTTTTTTTAACCATTTTTTCAGGTAGCCTCCACCACCAGACCGCCCAGGAGCATGTTTTAAATGGTCGGCCATGGCATGGGATATTTCATGGTCCGTGGCCTTGCCGTCCCACTTTTTGACAGCAGCTGCAATGACAAAGAAAAACATAAACATTTCTTTATTCCTGAAAACACAATATAATCAAATGAACAGAAAAACAAATTGTGTACACCCACTGACGTACCGATCACAATGGTGTACAGCATTGTAGGGTCGAATGCCCTTTTTGACCCATGTCCTTTCATATTAAATTGCGGAAGAATTAACCTCTTGTGCTTTTAAAGAGCCAAGGAGGGAAAACAAGAGGTGAGGTTTGGGGGATAGAGGGAGTTGATAGATACTAGGGTTGTCAAAAGTATCGATACTCAAAAAAGTATCGATACTAAAACGTTGTATCCGGATACGATACTCATTTTCAAAAGTATCGATACCCCCCCCCCGACGCCGAGCTGCCGACGCTGCGTCCTTCTCACTTTCTGCCTTCACACACACACAGCAGCAGGCAGCCTCCCCCTCACCGTGACGTGCACAATAACAACAGAGCATGATGGCCAGTGCTGCTGCAGGAGGTCCAAACCAACCAGTTTTGGTTGAAAATGAAAGAGGGAAAAGTGTTGTTTGGAGGTATTTTGCCTTCGAGCCTGACGTGCACGGAAACCCGAAGGATGCGGATCGGCCTGTGTGCAAACACTGCTACAAGGCGGCGGCGACCAAATCAAGCAGCAGGCTACTTCAAACTTGGCGAAACATCTTAAGGACCGACAGCCTGGCCTTTACAGTGAATTTCGACAGGTTAGTGTCTTTCGTTTCAAACTTACCTATTACTGATGTTATCGTGGCCGGTGGCCCGCATTAATGTTGGCCGTGTTATGATTAGCCATTAGCCGCAGCTAGCAATTAAAGGCTGACGTCACGTTAATGATTAGAAACAACGTAAATAAATAAATAAATAAATAAATAAATAAATAAATCAGGCACGTAGTATGCCCATATTACGTTAATTGACACAGTGTCAGTATACATAAGCATAGAGTTAATAAGTTTACATAAATGTTGGTGACTGAAAAGTGTTATTTTCTCTCTTGAAGACCCAGAATGAAGCAGAGAAAAGTCGACCTGCAACCAAACAGCAACACACACAGCCGACTCTACCATCTGTTTATTTTTTGCACTACCTCAGACCTGAAACTTTTTATCATAGTTGCAGTTTCTTTTTGCACAACTGTTTTTTATTATAAATATTTAACCTGTGGTTCTGTTAATTTTTACATGTTGCATTTTTCTTGTTAATAAAAATATTTCTGTTAAATTTGGGGGTCTTTGTTTTTATCCTTGTGGTATCGAAAATGGTATCGAGTATCGAATATTTTCCTGGGTATCGGTATCGAGTTGAAAATTTTAGTATCGTGACAACCCTAATAGATACTTAGGTAGGTTGGTAGACAGAGTGACTGAATAAGTGAAAGAGAAAAAAAGAGGGAGGGATAGAGATACTGGGCCTCATTCATCAAACGTGAGCAGAACGAATTCGTGTGTAAACTGTTCGCAGACGGAAATTTAAGTGCATCGCCGCATTCATCAATATTTTAGTAGCTCCGATCTTTTCGTAGCTACTAACAAAATCTACACATGCTGCTGACCACACGTAGTGCTTGTGTAAATTTAAGAACGCATATAGATAATGCTTGTCACTATTGGAAATTACAATTTTAATTCATATTGCGCTCTGTTATGTACGCAATACGCAGATGCCTTTGAAACACGTGATATAAACATGACAAATGATTAAAAATATAAAACATTTAGTTAAATTAGTTGGCAATTGGCAGGATTAAGATTCAGATTAATCTTATAATTGTGAATTAGGCTATCTATGTAAATCGACTCAATAGATTACGCATTCTTTTCTATGGGAGATAGGTGACAGGTCCAGCATTTCGCAACCGTCTATGAGCCGCATCCTGCCTGCAGTTCTTAACGGTATTATGAAACTAATGCCAGAGTATATAAAATTTCCCTATGGCGCACAACGGCAGGTAGAAGTAATGCAGGGATTCAGTGCGATCGCAAACATGCCAGGTGTCGTCGGTGCCATAGACTGCGCACACGTACCCATCAAGGCTCTATCCGGTGATGTATATGCTTACATAAACCGGAAAAACTTTCATTCCGTGAATGTGCAACTGATCTCTGTCGCAAAGTGTGTGTTGTTAAAGGTTGTGGCACGGTGGCCTGGTGGGACGCATGACGCATTTATCCTGCATAATTGCGCAGTTGGCGCGCGTTTGGAGGATGGAGCTGTGAGAGACGGCTGGCTCATTGGTAAGAATATAGCCTGCATAATTACATGTGTGCGTTATATATGGACTTGTCCTTCTATATCCATAGGGGATAGGGGTTACTCCACTTCTCCCAAAATGATTTCAATCTCCGCTTCAGAATAATTATTTTTTCTTTCTCTTTCTCTCTTTCTTTCTTTCTTTGCGCCATGACTGACAGGTCTGCAGGATGCCTCTACACCTCCTTATATGGTGGTCATTGGCAATTCATCGGCGGGGTTTTATGCTAATGGCTGATTACCGGGAGCGCGCTGTCACTTTACGATGGATTGGCATTCATGATCATACACACGTGTTTACGATCAGATCTGAGTTTCCCGCGGCGTTCATGAATCCGGAGTAGGTTTTTAGTAGCGTAGGCTTTTATGTGCAAATCTACGCACAAATTTACCAACGTTTCATGAATTAGGCCCACTGAGTGGGGAGAGAGGGAGACAGGAAGAAATATAGGGAGGGTAGAGGAAGGGTTTTTGCACATAATCGGAGTTTGAAATGATAATTTAAATATTGCGTATTAAATAATACGCTACACTGCAAATAGCCTTATTTTGAAAAACCAACACTGGAGTCACCATCTGCCTGTCTGGCTTCTGACGACAGTCAGAAGTAGAGGGAGAGAAAGGGTGAAAGAAAGGTACCTGAGCTAGGTTAAGTTTTATGCATTTTAACTGTAACTCTTCCCTGGAAGGGTTCCCTTCCATGAAATGCGTGTGCGTTGTGTCTCCGCTCCGGCACGGCAGCGGAGATGATACGTTTCATTTCTAGTCAATATTTATGCTTCCACCAGTTGAGGCTGTGCTGTGTTCCAGCTCCGTCACAGCTGCGGCGCTCCAGAGCCTCCGCAGCTGTTACGCAGACACCAAAGACAGCAAGTCAGTGCAGAGCGTGCAGGATGGAAAGTTGTGCGCAGAAACAAACTAAAACATCCGGTTGAACATGTAGACAAAAAATTATACCAAAAATATAAAGATAATAATTTTATAATAATATAAATATACCAAAAATATTTTTTTTCCGGATTTGCAGGATTCATGTGGGTCACATTTTCAGGTCGGAAAATCCAGAATTGCAGAAGAATCGCATCCCTGAATAATATTAAGCTTCATGATCAAATTAAGTTTTTACCAAGTCCACACTTCAGTCCACACTCCCTCTCTCTCTCTGCTGCGAGTCTCATCACACTTCTTAACCAATTGTTGGTCATATGCTTTTTAAAAAAAATTTCCATTCCAACCTATGAGATCTCATTTTTCACCGGATTCTCCGTGTTTATACAGGCTGCATGAAACAACACAAACAGGCGGGGCAAAGAATCTAAGATGCGCTTTTAGTAGTCCATCTCTGGCTTGTAGTTTTACCACAGCACAATATCTGCTGTCGTATGATGATTTAGCTGAGTGCAGTCGGATTCTGTGAGCACTGCGGTTGCATTCTTCGCAACCCTAGTGTCCCAGAACCACCACATCCATGCTAGCACTCATTGTCCATGATGCCCACATGTATTACTTCCTTGTGTTAGAACGAGAACTGTTTAATCTTACCATGACTGGATGTTGAATGTAACACAAACATGTAACACAAACGTAGCACATGTGGGACAGGAAGACAGGAAAATGTTCTGATTGATTAAGTGCTGAACTAAGAACAAAGTGCCATGCATGAAATTAATTTCCATGACTTTTCCAGGCCTAGAAATAACCATTTTCAAATTCTATTACCCTACCAGGTTTTTGTGACTGTTGGAACCATGTATTATTGCACTTCCTGCCACAGAAAAAAATAAATTGTAAGTGTCTTTTTTAAAAACTGAAAAGTCACAGCACAGTCAGCTACAGCTTTATAATTATGCAGCGCTAATGTCAAAACATTTGTTATGTCATTGTTATAAAAAATTTTTTCTATTAAGAACACTTCAATGAAAGCAGAAAGGCTTTATAAATATTTTCTCATTTCAGTCAGTCAGTCATAAACCAACTTGGCAGGAGGCTAGTGTTAGGATTTATTTTTTACCTCTCTGCACCTCATGCCTCTCACGCTTTAAAATTAATCTAATTGATTTATATTGTTGGATTTACATTAATACACTTGATTCTAATTGACAAATAAATACTGTGATTACCTGTTTTTACTAATGATCAATACTAAATAGTTAGATAGTGGGTGGCAGACAGGCCCTGTTGATAGATGCGAGGGTTGGAAGCGTTAACCCTTTTTATGAGGGGTTAATACATAGGAGAGAAGAGCCAGGGAACGAAATATATCCATCAATCCATGTCTCTTAGTGAGAACAGGCCACAGTCTTAAACCAAAAGTGTTTGCATGAATGTGTCCTTGAGGTGTGGAGGAGGGTGGCAGAGAGGAGGCAGAGGCTAGGATAGATGGCAGGAAGGGAGTTTTTCTTTCAACAGGCCGCTGACCACCTGGAGACTATCGTGTTGCTAAGGGGCTGGGACCAGCTCGTGCATCAACGAAGGGGGGCTAAGTCTAAACCACAGCACCACCCCACCTGTACAACCAATGAATATTGTTAAACTTATCTGTTCTTAACCAATGAGAAATTCTACATTTTCTGATACCAAAATTATATGGTACAATGTAAAGAGAGATTTTGCATCTCTTTCTGGGTGATTGGTTACAGAGTAACAGCACTCCGCTGACTGTGATTTGTCAAACAGAGAAAGTCCTTGATCAAGCCTTTTACTTAATGATACAATTCGAAATAAATGGTAAACAGTACGTCGTGGTTCTGTCTTCACTCAAATAAACGAACACGCTCAACACTAGGCTGTGATGATGCAGTTCTATCAAAGCAACACAACACTAATGTTACATTTCCGTCACTCCCCTCACTCAAACAAAACTACCAAAATGAAAAATATTCCTTCAAGTCTGAAGGCCCACAATTGAAGATGGTAAAAACTTTTAGATGTGTAACCATCTAGCCTGGTAAGATCAGCAACTATCAGCAATACAATGAAAAAGGAGTTTGAGTTATGTCAGTTAGCAAGCACTTGGTCTGAACAGGCAGGATGTTGCTAAATGTTAGCACCTGAATAGGCCACTCCTTAAACGCGGTGTTGCATTTTGAACAAAGCATGAGCCAAAATGCACGTGGCGCGTTATCCAAGCACACTAGCGTTGGTAGCTAATGTTCAGTTCAACGACACACCGTATGACGATAAAACGACAAAATGTTACAGACACAGCGTTTTAGATAGACGCACGCCCCATATTGATGAATGCATTCTCAACTGTTCACACAAGCATTACTTTAGTGTGATAAAGTTAACAAGATAACACGTTTTTGTATCACAAATTATAAAAACGTAATACTTACATCTCTTCTACTTTTCTTCTTCTGCGTCAACGCCGTATTTCTTCTGCTTCCTTCTCTCCAGTTCGCTCCCGCCCAACTTTTCAATTTACAACAGGCGCCGACCTTCGCGTTTTGCGCATGCGCGAGAGAGGACCTGTCAGTAAGAAGGTGACCGCTACCGTGCCTGTTCAGTGTTGTACATTCATGACTGATCGACTGTAGCCTACATTATTTATTATCCTGCCTACTTTTTCTGACTGACTTTTCAAACAGTATAAAATGTATTTTATGATTGCAATTGCAACAGTTCATTATGTAATAATAATATTTTTTAATTAAAAAAATTAACCGGCTAACTTCACTTTAGTCTGAATGGTTGAATGGGCATAATTGATTTTTCTTTCACAATGTAAGAAAAAACAGTTGCAGAAGCAGTTGTTTGATCTCAGCACAATTTTCAAGTTTGAATTGTATGTATTTTAAGTCTAACACTTCGCAGATTATCTTTGCAAAGGTTTTAATGTTTGTATTTGTCTCATGGCTGCCTTAGTGCATTTCCTTTAAGTGCTTGACTAAATGAAAATAATAAATCTGTTACTCAAGGTTGACATTGATGAATATTTTTGATTCAGTGTTTTTTCTTGGCAACTTGAAAAGTGCCTGTCAAATGGGAAAATTAACTCAAAACAGCAATCTCAAATCTAAACTGAGTTGAGAATAAATTATGAATCAAGAATCATTGAATCAAGAATCGATTTGGAATCAAATTGTGACCTTGTGAGAATTTCTGAATCATGCACCCCTACTGAAACAAAGAATATTTGTGACCATAATATTCCAAGTATAGATTATATACATATACATAATTATATATGTTATTTATAATTAATCTGCCAATATTTGGCATAAAGTTACACAAAAACATTCAAAGGTGCATTGAGGGGTTTTTATAGCTTTTTTTGTTATTAAAGATGAGTTTTATATTGTTCAGCCTCTTGAAGGAAAAACACAACTTGAGGTTTTCTATTACAAAATTGATATTTATGAATGCACAATTTAGCCAATATAAATCATACATTTCTTATAAAATACTTATCTTCTTTTCTTTGACTTCTTTGAAGACTTGCCAGAATATTTTGGTGTGTGAACAATGCCAAAAAAAGGTGCAACAGTGTTTCTGTGTGGTCCTCATAGAAAGAACAGTTTGTGTTTGTTTGAATTTCCCTATGTAGCAGGGTTATATTTGTGAATAATTCTAAATGATACTTCCTTCACCTTATTCACAAGGTGTTTATGGGGAATCAACCAGACTTTCCTCTAGTTGATGTCATTCACAAATCAATTCCAATATGACATAACCAGTGGAATAGAGACAATATTTT
This sequence comes from Lagodon rhomboides, assembly GCA_039737535.1. Taxonomy (NCBI): domain Eukaryota; kingdom Metazoa; phylum Chordata; class Actinopteri; order Spariformes; family Sparidae; genus Lagodon; species Lagodon rhomboides. Next base: position 3,326,135 of record CM077785.1, on the reverse strand, counting down.
TCTCAAGTAAGAGGATATGATTAGTCGGATCTTTAATTTTAATATTACAGACAGGATTTGTCCATTATTTCACTCAGATGATGTCAGTACTACAGTAGGGAACACTTGTGTACAGGGCCGTACGCAGGGCCCAAAAAATACTGAGGTCATGATTTAGAACTTCTAGACGGGTTTGTGGGCATGCTCACCCGGAAATTTTTTAAATTCCATTATTTAAATCTGGCCATTTTCGGAGCAAAAACAGCAACATCATGACTTTTGAATAGGTTTATTTGTTTTATTTCTTATCAGAGTACATCACCCTCATCCTAAAGGATTTGCAAATAGTCCATTTTAAGATGGTGCAGGTCTCCCTCCCTCCCTATTTAAAATAGACACCCAAGCCCTAGGCTGTGTTGTGAACACTATTATGTTGATGATAGTGCCGAATCTGTTCACTCTTGTTAAGAAAAGCCAGCTTTTGAACACATTTCTATTATAACCTTACACAATACTTCAATTATCATGCTTTAAAAATCAGACTTTTAAAACTTGTACAGTTTTGGCATGGTCTCTTCCTTTTATAGTACCTGCTCTTTTAAGAAATCTTAAAATATTAGCTAGAACACCTTGAGGGTGGCACGGAGCTTTTGAAATTTTGAGGTAAAAATGGGGCATTCTGAGGCTTTTTGAAGGACCATTATGGTGACTCATGAAGTAAGGGCAAGTAACTCAAAATCGGCAAGTTATCACAGAAACGTATTTATTATAATATTTTGAAAATTAACCGGATGTTTTATTTTGTTACTTGCACAACTTCTTGTCCCACACGATCTGCTCTGTGCCGAATTGCTCCGTTGTGCTCCGGCGTCCGGCAAAAATTTGGGGGTTGCGTATTATATATTATATCTGCTGCGGAGGCTCCGGAGCGTCGCAGCATTGCAAAATGATTGTTGATTCAACTGGTGGAAACTGACATGTACAGAGGCCTTTACAAAAAACAAAACAAACACACACAATGTATAGAGGAGATGAGTGAAGGGGCAGACACCCAACTGCACCTTCACTCATCTCCTCTACACATTTTGTGTGTGTGTGTGTGTGTGTGTGTGTGTGTGAAAAAGAATTTCCCCTTGTGGGATTATAAATAGTATAATAAAAAAAAAATTAAGAAAATCAGTTGTTAACATCTTTAACATGATGAAAAGCTTTACACAAATCTCTACAGCTTTCTGAGTCAAAACACATACACAGTTGGTATATGTTATAGTAGTTCCTTTTATTCTTATTGTTATATTTGCATACTATATTTATGGTCTTGAGTGTTGCAGTAGTTAGTGGTAATTTATTATGCACCAGACACCAAGGTAAATTCGTTCCTCTCAAAAAGAAGTGGCATTTTAATGTTAACTATATCTTTGTAAATTGTGTAAACTTTGTCATAAATGGAAAACATGAAAGGCTGTTTGTGTTGACAATAACGGAAATTAAACATTCCAACCTGCTTACTGCAACTTGCAACCTGCTGTTTGTTACACGAATGAGCTGTTCTCTGAATTCAGTATCAATGTATACATCAGAAACCTGTATACCTCAAAAGTTTTATTTAGCACTTATTGTGTAACTAAAGAATGCAATTGTAATGGTGAATATATGGGTACATAAATATAAACATAGTAGTAATTATTTTGTTCTTTACAATTTTAAAGACATGCAATAATAAATTTGCACAGAAACAAGATACATGGAAAAGGGTTTGAACTAAACCTTGAGAAAGGGGGAAGTACTGCCCCCTTTTTGTTTGAAGGAGGTGGCTGGAACTTACAAATAGCCCCTTGAAAGAGGGAAATACTGCCCCCCATTTCAACAGGCTTAGTGCTTATCTATACACACGGATATATAAGTTAGTTGGACTGTGTGTACAAGTCCGCTTGAAAATGTTTGTCCCTTAGGACAAATGTCAAACTATGCCTATGCCAGTGGGGGAACAACAGCTCACAAACTGCTATATCAGCTCTGCCACAGGAGCCTTCCAAAGGTGCATTTTGCACCATCTGAAGGTGGACTCAAATGGATGAGACAGCAGGCAGGAAATGATGAGGTTTAATAGGGATCTCGGCAATACCAGCAACAGGCAACCATTGAGGAACATCAGGGAAATGGAATGGCAGGACAGGAGCATACAAAAACCCCACACAACAAACAACATTCATGACGGTGAGGCAACAGCGCTAACCACTGCACCCTCATGGTGCCAATTATTATTATTATCATCATCATCATCATCATCATATTATTATTATTATTATCATTTATTACCATTTTATTTACCAAAACAACAAAAACAGAACAAAAATACAATGTACATTACTACTACTAGAATATATTCTTAAATACAGTGTAATAAATAACGCTAATTGAAAATATATAGGTTTTTGCACATTGTTTGTCTTAATTATTGCACATTAGAGAGTAAAAAGCCTCCAGAGTCCTCCTGTTGAGTCAGAGTGTCTGACACTCAGAGCGAGTAGTTGAACAATGTGATGGCCACAGGTAGGAATGATGTCCTGTGGCGCTCTGTGGTCCATCTTGGTTGGATCAGTCTAGTACTGAATGTACTCCTGTGGTTGACCACCACATCATGGAGTGGATGGGAGCCACTGTCCAAGATGACATGTAACTTGGACAGCATCCTCCTCTCTGACACCACCTTCATAGAGTTCAGCTCCACTCCCACAACGTCACTGTCAGTCTTTTGGTGTCCACTACCCTCAGCCTGCTGCCCCAGCACACAACAGCATAGAGGATAGCACTGGCCACCACAGCCTCTTAAAACATCCTGAGCATAGTCTGGCAGATGTTGAAGGTCAAAAAAGTGCGTTTACAGGATCCGTGTGGCCAGTCGGCCAAAACGATGCAAAACGTGCGTTTACACAAAACAGTGTTTTCGTGTGAACGGGGCATAAGAAAACAAAAGAGAAAACTGTGCAATGCAATATCTGCAAGATAGAACTTGCCTTCCACGGCAGCACAACTGCGATGCACGAGCACATGAAGAGGAAGCACGTTGTGGCTTGTGACGACGATGAAGAGGGACCTTCGTCTCGGTAAGCTAACTGGCTAGTTAGCTACTAATATCAGCGTAAACAAAGAGCTAACTTACTACTTACTCATATAGCTGTAAACATGAACATTTGTTGCTACAAGCATATTTCATTAAAGCTTTAATGAACTATCATCTTAATTGTCTTTATTTTTACTTGGTTTGACCAAGGGCCAGAGCTGCTCCAAGTCTCTCCAGGGTCTTCATGATGTGGGAGGTCAGTGCCACAGGTCTGTAGTCCTTGAAGCCACAGGGACGCGGCGTCTTCGGCACAGGGACAAGGCAGGACGTCTTCCACATCACAGGGACCCTCTGTAGACTGATATAGTCCATGATGCACTCTGTGAGCCCATCAATGTCCTCTCCATGCGGCTCACAAAGTGACTGCCAGTCTGTGAACTCAAAACATCCCTGAAGTGTCTCATAAGCTTCCTCTGACCATCTCCTCACTGTCCTTGTGGTTGCGCGCTGGCTCTTCACCAGAGGCACATAACAGGGGTTGAGGTGCACCAGGTTGTGGTCTGACCTACCCAGTGGGGGTAGTGGAGATGAGCTGTATGCATCCATCCCATTAGCAGACAGCAAGTCCAGGGTCCTCCCCTCTCTGGTAGGACGGCTGACATACTGTGTGAAGTTGGGCAGTGTTGTATCCATGGTGATGTGGATGAAGACCCCCGAGATAGCAATAAATGCACTTGGGTGTTGAGTTTGTAACCCTGCTATGGGGGAATGTAAACAGCCACCACAACGACATGTGAAAACTCCCAAGGCAGATAATATGGTCGGGGTCCAACGGCAAACAGTTCAATGTCCAGCCAACAGATACGCTCCTTGACGGTAATATGAGCAGGACTGCACCACCTGTTGTTAACTACAATGCGGTGCGGTTCCTGTCGCCCAAACAGTCTCATAGCTCTCAATGGAAATGTTGTTGTCAGGAATGTCCTGGTGCAGCCATGTCTCCGTAAAGTACATTAAACTACACTACTGGTACTCCTTCTGACTCCTGGCTAGCGCTGTTAGCTCCTCCATTTTATTAGCCAACAATCTCATGTCGCCCATGATGAGAGAGGTAAGACACGCCTTATAACTTCTCTTCTCCATAAACCTACGCTGGATTCCGCTGCTTTATTCTTCCCCTGCAGCCTCTGTGTGTCCTTCTCCAGATCTCTTCAGGGATGTCTGTTGATCTGGACGCCATGCCGGCCAGCTTCATAGCAAACAGCGGATCCCTGGTGTAAACAATGCGGCCGTGTAGTTGCTGTGCAACAATGGCTCGGCCAAAATGACACAGATGTGGCTTTATTCCTGTCAGGCATATAAGATGACTTTGCAATGAAGCATGTGAAATAGTTGTGCGTGTAAATAATTTGATATTATGGTTGTTGTCGTCTTGTTACCATAGGTTAGCTTTCTTGCTAACGTGGATGAACTGCAAAGTGACTAATGTAGCAATGTACTGTCTTGAGTGGATTACATCAGGGGCTGATATGGCTGGAAAACTATGTAGTAATGGTATGATGTTGAGAAAACTGGCGAGACATGGACAGTTAATGTCTCCAATTAAACTGATTCCTCTGGGCTGTAAATGGACTAAATTAGGCAATTCTGTCAACAATACACCTGGAATGTCAGAAAAACTTTAATAAGTAATAATAAAAACTTTGCATGAAGCATCTGTAGACCCTCCTGACAAAAAGTTATCAAAAGAATTGTGATTGTCCAAAAAACATCCAAAATATAAAACAACATTTTCCTGCACATTGTAGTGAAAACAGACAGTCTTGCATATCTTGACCAAATACACTTCACAACTTCTGGGCTTTTTCAAGCGTCGGCTGCTACAGGTGAGTTAAAAAAGGATACCCAGAAGTTGTGAAGTTCATGCAATGTACATGAAAACCAGATAATGAGAGGACTACATTGTGTGACCCTAAACACTCAAACATTTAGCAATAAAAGCGACACCTATTGGCCGATCTGCCCCAAATTTTGCACAAACCCTCATCAAGCCATGGAACACAATTAGCCAAAGTTTCATGGTAATCGGACTGTATTTGGTCAAGATATGCAAGACTGTCTGTTTCACTGCTCAGGCCCTAATAATAAAAAACAGCGCGATTTCAACAGGGTCCTCGCACTTTCACTGCTCGGGCCCTAATAAACAGCGTGATTACAATAGGGTCCTCGCAGGTTCCCTGCTCAGGCCCTAATAAAAAACAGCACGATTACAATAGGGTCCTCGCAGTTTCACTGCTCGGGCCCTAATAATAATAAAAAACAGTGCAATTTCAATAGGGTCCTCACAGTTTCACTGCTCGGGCCCTAATTAAAGCTGCAAGCAGCGATGAACGGGCCCTCGCAGTCCGCGCATGCCTGCGAGTGCTGGTATGTTTAGACACATCTGTAGATTGTATGTGCAAAGTTTAACACAGGTCACGCTTAAACTGTAGGAGGGGTTGGAAAAAGTAGGTTTTGGATATACGGTGACTTAGCCATGGAAATTTGCAGCAGAAGTGGGTACCTTGTAACAAACCATCAGGTGCATCAGGTTAATAAGTATAGACTAGGGTTGTTCGGTCTACCGGTACTAATATGGTACCGGGGTACTGCGGCATTTAAAACGGTACTATACTGCATTTGGATGGGACCTGTACTTGAAGCGCTGCTGGCAGCGCCTGTAGCAGCATGGCGACCTCGCCGCGTGACGTCACCGCGTTGTAACTACAGCTGAAAAGACGAGGAGCAAGCCTTGGGGAGAAAAAAAAAAACAAGCAAGCCGGAGGAAACAGCTAGCAAGTGAGCGAGCAGTGTGGACTGGAGCAACAAGCGGAGCAGGAGGAAAGCTTGGAGAGAGCAGAGACGTTGGAGAGGGAGAGAGGGAGAGAGTGAGAGCGAGAGCGAGAGAGAGAGAGAGAGAGAAGAGCACGGAGAGGAGAATGGCTGCTGCAACTGTCACCACGCCGCAGCTCTTCGACATACCAGGGGCCCGAAGTGTGATATGGCAGTACTTTGGTTTAAAAACAAACGAGCATGGTGAGGCAATAAACGCCGAAGCACCACTGTATAAACAGTGTTTTAAAACGTGCATGGCTAAGGGTGGAAACACCTCCAACTTAGCCAAACACCTAAAAGAAAAGCACCCAGACCTGCACACAGAGTTCAGGGAACGACTCATGAAAAAAAAGACAAAGACTTTTACAAACATATTTAACCATTTAATATGTTATAGAGTAACATACCATTTAAAGACATTGGTCCTACTTCAGACAGGCTATATCTAATGAAAATATTTTTTAGGTTATGTATCTCAAGGTAATTAAGGCCTCAGCTTGTATGACAAATGTATCACCGTCATTTTATTTTTTCACTGCAGAGGTCTGGTGCTGGTCCGGAGAGAGTGACCCCACCCAGTGCCCCCACTCAGAGGCAACCTACTCTTCGGGCTGTTTTTGAGCAGCATGCAAAATATGCAAAAGACTCGAAAGATGCTAAAAGGCTGAACAGTTCATTACAACATCCTGGGAAATGCAGTCCTGGTGCATAGGATGCTCTGCTTTGCAGTCTGACCACACCGCAGACACTGAAAGAGGTCCTGGAAGATGACAATGCAACCAACAACTGCAAGGCGTTTTCCAACCACCTCTGGATTCCCTGTTTTGGCCACAATTTGCATTTGGCAGTCAAAAAGCTACCACAACAAAAGTTAACTAGACAATTCCCCTGCGGGGAATCGCAAGAGTGGGCTGTGCGGTTTGGCCCCGCCGTGACTATGAAAAGCTGCAAAAAAGTCGAAGTCCACGTCGATGGCCTGGACTTGCCCAGTGGATCTCAGCACAGCACGCTAAAGCATGGCTGTATGTGTGTGTGTGTGTGTACATGTGTGGTCATGTGTGCATGCTAACGCATGTACATTTGACTGCATATGTGTGTGTGTCTGTCTGTCTTTGTGTGTGTGCCTGTGTCTGTCTGTCTGTGTGTGTGTCTGGCTGGCACTCTCTCTGTTGGCCCAGAGGATCTCGGTTCCCATGGTGACAGTTGTCCAGTGCACCTGACAACAGTGACTGAGACAGCTGATTTCAGAGTGATTTCAGCTAAGGATCACCTCATCAAACTACCACTATTTCTTCAAAATCAACGATGATATCGGCAAAAATTTTTCACCATCGAGCGGGAAAGGCCTTAAAGAACACAGTCATCAAGTTTTGTGGTCTTACTTTGAAAAATGTGGTCAAAGGAGCGAGTTAAAAAAGGGGCAGTTTCTGCTTTTCTCCGAAAATCCTCTTCCCGTTTAACATTGGGGCTTATGGGGGCAGTTGCTGGAGTTTGTGTCGATTAGGCACAGATAATTCAAAAACCGTACATCCTACCGATAAAGTGGACACATCGTGAGAAAGAAGACAACTGTGGCTACGTACTTGGAAAATATCACTATTGTAGTGTGAAATTTGTGGCTAGGATCGTCATCTAAAGAAAAATTTTCACGGAGTTTTTTTCAGGCTCCCCCACTCTGCCAGTTGGTGCTGCGCGAACATTCCGCAATACACACACATTGAAAATCCTTAATTTTTCAGGATTTTTTTGAAATCACTCACGATCAATTAAGGATCACTGTTCAAAAACTAAACATCGTACAAAGAAAGTTCAAATACAACTCAAATAGAAAAGACTTGTGCCTACATTTTAAAGTTTGAATGGTTTCTCTAGGTCAAAGTATGCCAGAGCAGGAGATGTTTGAAAAACGTCGATTTTTTGCGATTTTTTTGACCCCGTCCCATTCATTCCTTATGGGAAATTTTTCGCAGTTTTTCGCGACTTACGTCGCGACCCGTTTGTATTTTTTTGAGAAAAGTAATAGCACACCGAGTCCGAACGAGCCGCACGTTTTGATGTATTTTTTGTGTGTGTGCGACCAACGGTGCGGGACGAGTTACGAACCAAAAAAAGGTCGTAAGAATAAGAATAAAAAGAGGCGCGAGCAATAACAATAGTGGGCTGTGCTTTGCACAGCCCACTATGGACACCTATAGCTTTGCTATAGAGGTGTCCATAGTGGGCTTGCAAGCACAGCCCACTAATAATTCATGATGAGCCTACACGATGGGGATCCACCTGTGATATGGTGGAACACTCTTGTGAGCAGCAGCAAGCAGTCTGTGTTGTTCTAGCTGATGACAGAAAAAAATGTGGAGAGAAAGAAACAACTCTCTCATCAGTCCTGCCACTTCTGTGGAAAATTAAAGCCTGTCTGAAAGATGAGGAAGGTGACAGTCCACTCGCACTGGAAATGAAGGAGAAATGTAGAGAAGACTTTGAAAAGAGATATGATGAGCACAATATTAAGATGGCACTGAACATCTGCACCTACCTAGGCCCCAGATTTAAAAGCACATTTCTTACAATGGAAGAAGAAGTTAAAGCTCACACAGTTCTGCTTCCAGAGGAGCAGAGAGCAGAGCAACAAGAAGACTCAGGCTCGGAGCACCAACCAGCAGGTGCTGAAGCAAAAAAAAAAAAGAAGTGATCTAAAAAGCCTGCTCTGCACCATCACCTCCGAAAAGAGGGGGCAGTTCAACAGGACAAGAGTCATCCACACTGACAACACCTAAAGACAAGCTAAACCATGAGATGACTGACTATGAACAGTTAAGAGATGTAAGTGCTGCACAGGACCCCCTGGCCTGGTGGGGTCAACATGAGGCTATCTTCCCATCCTGACTCACTTTGGACGACAATATATGTGCATTCCAGCATCAAGCTGTGCATCAGAACGTGTCTTCAGCACATCTGGAAATATCTATAGTCCAAGGCATTCTAGATTGAGTGAAGAACACCTAGACATGTTTGTTTTCTTGGCCAAGAATCTCAGCAAGACAAAAAGCCTGAGTCAGACTCAGTAGATACTCTAGTCTACTTCAAAAGAATCAGCCACCCAGTAGTAGGCATGAGAGGGAGTAGGGAGAAGGGACATAATGTTGAGAGAAAAGAGATTTTGCTGCTACAGTTGCTAGCTTATTTTAATTTCAAATAATTGTATTTGTTCTCATTGTTCTAACTTAATACTTTTAATTTATTCACACTGACTGTTCTAAAATTGTTTTTTGAGTGCAATAAGAAAAGCACTGACTGTTCTAAAATTGTTTTTTGAGTGCAATAAGGAAAGCCTAGTATTTAGAATTCTATTTCACTGTTCTAAAAGTGTGTGCAATAAGAAAATGTTAGGACTGATCTCTGCCTGAGCGCCTGGTTAAATTCCTCTTATTTCAAGAAAATGTTAGTGTTTTGAATCATTTTTTATTTTATTTATTTTAAAATTGTGTGCATTAGAAAAGCTTGTCTTTGTGGTATTTTATTTTATTTACTGATTGATATGTTATTGTTGTAAGATTTTCTATTAAAATAAAGTCAGTAATGACATTTTTTGTGTTGTCTTTTTATTGGAAAAAGTATCGAAAAGTATCGAAATACATGTTGGTACCGGTACCGATACCAAAATGTTGGTATTGTGACAACACTAGTATAGACTTTGTAGTATTTATTTTGCAGTGTGCAGGGCAGGTAGAATGTAGTTATAAATCAATGCTGGTAAATTCTGTTGATAGTTTACTTACAGCAGAAAGGTGTCTATGGGTGTTGTCTTTTCCGGCTGGATCTGGCTCACTGCTGGTCCAGCTGGTCCACTTGGGTCATATTGACTGAAAACAGACATGGATGAAGGATCAATCAACAGGACTGGATAAATCAACAAGATATTAAAGATGACATTGCAGAACTTCAATCACATGTCTTTATTGTTCAGTCAGGATTAATAACAAGGTGAAAGTTAATAACAGTTTATTACAATTTGGGGTTTTGATTTACAGTTCATGTGTTCATCGTTTGTCCAAGTTATACAAAGCAAGAGGTGGGCAGGTTTTTGTGGTATGTGCCATTGGTAAAACTACAGAAACAAGGGCATAGTAAACCAGAATTATCTCTTGTTGAAATGGAAAGTTTATTTTAAAAAATGTGTTAAACAACATTTCATAGTGTAACTAATCTTGTAACAATTATACAGCTACATTTGGAAGCAGTAAACAAGCAAAAGAAATCAGTTTGGTCATCTCATTGTGAAAAAACTATTTAAAGCATACCTTTAGTTATGTACTGTGCCAGGGGATGTGGGAATTAAACAGTTTTGTATCCAGAAATGAATGTATGGTAGAGAACATCAGGATGTGAGAGGAGGGGAGATTTCCCTCCACCTAAGGTGAGTGGAGTTGCCAGGGTTAGAACAGGTCAGGAGGTCATATGAGGGGCAATTCTCTATGCCTAAGGTGTTAAAAGGAAGGCAGCTAGGATGACACTGTCAAGGAAAACTTCAGAGGGTCACTGACCTGGGGAAGGCATGATTAAAAAAAAACGCAGAGAGTCACTTTTTTGGGGAATGGGGGATTAACAACTGTCATAAAGTATGTAACCAATTCATTCAATTCAGTCATCTCTCCATGCTCCATCTATAACAGAGATCTGATTCATCACACCGAGTCTAAAATTTAATAAAATCTACCTCAACAAGGAGAATTTCCCTTACATCAACAACGACCTTATTATTTTTTGTCATTTTCCTTAGTAAAAATATATATTTTTGCTTTATTTTTTCCATCTCGGGGAGTAATGTCACGTGCTACAAGTCACGTTTTCAGCATGAGGACAACTCACGTGTAACAGCATGCAGCGACACAAACACAAACAACATGGAGGGAGGAGAAAGCTGCGCATTTTCTAGCTCATTATTTTGAGTTCGTGTCAGCTAAAGATGAGAAAATCAGAAAGCCAAGGCCTCGACTTGTGCAGGAGGTCTCTCACCGCCCAAACAACAAAAGCTGGACTTCGGTGCAAAACGAGTAAGCTGAGGAGAGTTGAAGAAGTTGGTCGGGTGGTATGTTGTAGAGGAAATGCTGCCCTTAAACACGGCTGACTCGCCCTCGTTTCGTGCCATAATTCCTACTAGTATCACTGCCGAGCTGCGTTACTGTTAAAAATGCACTTCCAATAAAGTGAGTATTGGCAAAACCCGTGGTCATTTGTATGTTGAGGTGACGGGGTGTTGTCGGCAGCTGCTGAGTGTAACTAATACAGTAACGTGTAATCTAACTAAGTTACTTTCAAAAACAAGTAAACAGTAATCAGATTACTTTGCAGGGCTAAAGCCCCGGATGTTTTGCTCTCCTAGCGACGCCCCTGCTGGGCACACCTAACCTAACCTGTGTGCTGGTGCTTTTCAATAAAAAAGTTTGGCCACCAGTGCAAATGGTATAAAAGGTTTGTCTGGAGCCCTGAACAGAAGTCTCTATGCAGACAGTAAAAGCAGCCAAAGAGATAAAAAATCTTTACAAACAAAAACATGTATAAATAGGGATGTTTAGCATAATATAAACGCAAAAGAATGAACGCATATAGAAAAAAAATGTAAGGGGGAAATTAACAAAGGTGAAGTGAGCACAAAAGCTTTCAAGAAAAGGCATTTAAAAGCACAGTGCCAAACATTTATGGGACACTATGGTTATGACTGGACTGTCAACCAACAGGGTTGTGTGATTTCCCCTCTAATTTTGAAGCCCTGTTGAACCGGAAGAGGAGAGTTTTGATGGCAGGGGACAATGCGGACGCATAAGGAAATTCAGAAAGAGGAGAGAACTGAGGAGGGCTAAAGCCTGCTACAAGAACAGGATAGTGGGGAAGCTGTAGCAGCGGGGGTGAGAGCATTATAGGCATGAAAAGGGCGGGAGGAGCAGCGGGGGGGACAAAGGAACGTGTCGAAATGCTAACAGATTTGACTCGCCATCTGGGGCCGGGCTTACACCCCCCTCCCCCTTCCACACTACTCATCTCTCTGCTGCACCACAAGATCTGGGCATGACAGCTTATGCACCTCCTCTCCCCGCACCACCCTCTCCCTCTCTCAGGCCTCTGTTCAAACCAGAGGACAGTCAACCCCCCACCAAATCCCCAACTATCCCAACATCCCCAACAACCCCAACCATCAAGACCAGCCACGTGAGACGGCAGCTAGCAGTACCAGGTCCAACAAGGCCAGAGGTCTGGACAACATTAGCTTGAGGGTGTTCAAGGTCTGTGCAGAGTAGCTGGCAGGGGTGTTCACCCATCTTTTCGGCCTCTTCCTGAGGCTGAAAAAGATACCAACACTCTGGAAAATATCCTGCATTGTCCCGGTGCCGAAGAAGGGACGCCCCAGTGCTTCAACAACTTAAGACCTGTGGCTCTAACGTCACATGTCATGAAAACCTTTTAGAAGCTGGTCCTGCAGCATCTCAGGCCCCTGGTGCACGATGGCCTGGACCCACTGCAGTTCGTGTACCAGACTGAAGATGGCGTGGAGGATGCCATCATCTACCTGCTTCACAGCGCTTACACACACTTGGACAGGCCACAAAGCATGGTGAGGATCACATTCTTTGACTTCTCTAGTGCTTTCGACATGGTCCAGACAGTCTGGACTGAGAAGCTCTCAGTGATGCAGGTTGCTCAAGACCTGGTGGCATGGATTACAGACAGGCCGCAGTATGTCAGGCTGTGTCACCTCTACAGGAAGGGACAGAACAGGCTGTTCTTTCTAAGGAGGCTCAGGTCTTTCATTGTGTCCACTCAGCTGCTACGAATGTTCTACCAGTCTGTGGTAGCCAGTGTCATATTCTTTGCAGCAGTGTGCTGGGGAGGTGGCATTGGGAGCTGTGCTGCCATCAAGCTGAACAAACTGGTGAGGAAAGCCAGCTCTGTGGTGGGGGTGAAACTGGACAGTGTGGAGGTGGTGACAGAGAGGAGGATGAGAGGAAAGCTGCAAGCTATAATGGAAAATCCCTCTCTACGCCAAACTGAGTCAACTCAGAAGCACATTCAGCCACAGACTCATCCAACCACGTGCGTCAAAGTGCTTGGGGGGCTCTTTATACCATCAGCTATCAGACTACACAACACCACCACCACAGCTCCCAACACCTCGTTTCCCCACTGATTAAGGACTCAACCATACACTTCACTGTCACTTAAAGAATGATTATTTTTTTCTTCTGTTTTTATTTATTATCTCATGAACCCTGAACATTGCAGATTGCTGTTATTTAATATTTAAGGAACCCTGCAAATTGCACATTTGCACAGTCATGAGTGTTATTATTTATTGCACATTTATTATTTATTGCACACGTCATGTACACACAAATACAGTTACTGTATAAAGTATCCTTATTTTTATTCTAATAGTTTTTATTATGTTTTTATTCAAATTGTTATTTTATTTTTTGCTACTTATTTCCCTCTGTACTGCTGTGTTACCTGTGAATTTCTCCCAAGGGGGATCAATAAAGGAACATCTTATTTTATCTTATCTTTCACAATTTCTACAGATGATTGTAAAACTGATATTCCCCCAAAACATGTATATTGAATTTGACAAATGATACTGCATTGGTGTCCTAATTAGGCACTGAAGATAATACATATGCAACTGTGTTTTTCAGTGCAGATTTACAAAGTGCTGTGAAAAGAAGTCACCATTTTATCAATTAAAATAGACACAAGAAATTATTTCTTCCAGTCTTCCAGGGGTCCAGTTACTCCCCATAACATATAGACAAAACAAGTTTCCTCCTCTCAAAATGTAGGCATCAGTTTGGACACAGCTTTATCTTGAGTGCACATTGAGATTACATCTGTAGTGAGGTACAATTATGCTACTTTCTTGGGAGACTAGGTACATATGGAGCAAACAAACAGATAGTGTTATGGTTATGGTGTAAAACAGACAGTTTTACAAGCAGTATGGAATCAGTCTCTATTCAGGTTTAAACTCGACTGGTTTGACTGCTACATATCTGCTCAAATATTGTGGGACAAACGCATGTCAGTTTTCAAGTTGTGTATGCTCAGAGTAGAGCTTTTCAGAATGACAGGTGTGTAGGAGGAGACCGAAGGCCGAGAAAATCAGGAAAAAGACTCCCGCACACTGTTCACTTCATGTGAAATTAATTTTAATGACAGCAATGTTTCGGTACAATGACGGTTATCAGGTTATCTTATCATCGCCATCTTATCGTTAATGTTGCCATTAAAGTTAAATGCAAGTTGTGTATGCTAAAAGAATGTTGTCCCAGGCAGGTAATAATGGAAAAATCAATGATTACCATCAAAGATTTGGGCTGTTCAAGGCCATGGCACAGAGCCCTTAGGACGGTTTACAATCGGCTAAATTGTTTCTGCCTCTGTTCTACTTTCTCAGTGGGCCACAAGGGAATCTGGCTACAAAACAAAACACACCGATAATCTGTAAAATATAATGTCACTCCTGTTTGTGATTTTGTTTTTACATATTTATTCCTAATTTTTGTTAGGTGCGTCAAAACAGAGAGCAAGAGAGACAAGCAGACACACACAGACACATAGGCAGCTGGTGGGAGAGGAACAGCTCCCTACAGATTATCACTCAGGTGTAGGCCTGTTCGATTAATTGGTTTTAAATTGTAATCGCAATTATTTAGTTAGGACGATGTTAAAAACGTGAAAATCGTAAAAACGATTTTTCACTTTAACTACTAAAGTAATTACGGTACAGCCCCCGTTCATGTGTCTGGGCTGCCGTAGTGACTCCTGCCTCCGTCCTCCCATCGCGCTCTCCCATGCTCCTCACACATTGTCAACAAACATGTCGGCGTTGGATTTGGTTGCCAAGAAGAAAAGCAAGTCCGTTGTGTGGAAGTGGTTCGGCTTCTACGCTTCAGATGAACAGCAAAATACACTGCGTTGTAGAGTATGTCGTAAGTCTGTGGCAGTTAAAAACCACAGCACCATGAACTTATTTCAACACCTCCAGAAAAAACATGTACCGGAGTGGCAGCAGTGTGTTGCAGAGCGGACCGCACAGGAGAACGTAGATACGGCTACACCACCACCAACTCCGACGCAAGTGACTCTGCCGGTTTCGTTTTCACGTGGTGTACCATATGACAAGACTGAAAAGAGGTGGAAAAATATTACGGATGCAGTCACGTTTCACATCGCAACAGACATGGTCCCGATATACACAGTAGAAAAGGCTGGCTTCCAACATTTGCTTCATGTGCTGGATCCCCATTACAAGCTACCAGGCCGAAAACATTTCGGCGAAGTTGCCCTGTCTGTACAGCACTACTCGTGCAAAAGTGACAAAGAACCTGGAAGACGTGCAGTTCTT
The DNA here is from genome assembly GCA_039737535.1 of Lagodon rhomboides. Classification (NCBI taxonomy): domain Eukaryota; kingdom Metazoa; phylum Chordata; class Actinopteri; order Spariformes; family Sparidae; genus Lagodon; species Lagodon rhomboides. The sequence continues at coordinate 3,310,824 of CM077785.1, read as the reverse complement.
TTCCGCTACGACAGACCTGTGGTCCAGTAGTACTATGCAACCATACCTGAGTTTCACAGTGCACTTTATCACTGACGAATGGAGTCTAGAAAATGCCTGCCTGCAAACTTCTTTCTTCCCGAGCGACCACACAGGTGAAGAAATTGCCCAGGGGTTGAGAGATGGACTGGAGTCCTGGAATCTGAGTGAAGACAGACACTAATATGATAAAGGCTCTGAGACTTAACGAGTGGCCCAACCTACAGTGCTTTGGTCACAAACTACACAACGCCATCCGTAAGTATCTAAAATGACATGATTTGTGTGTGTGTGAGTGAGTTGTCATGTGGGCGAGTTTCTGTGCTGCATTGTGTGAAAAAAGAATAAGTATAAGTCTTGCATAAAAAAAAAGGTGCACCAGGAAGAAAAAGAAGGAGGAGCTGCAGCTCAGCCTGGTCCTGCACTGAAGAAGAGGAGGAGCTTGTCAAGCTTCTTCCCGAAGAAGACACCCGCTCCCTCCTTGTCACAGGCAGACAGAATTAGAACTGAGCTGGCAACCTACCTGTTGATTTCTGAGATAAGCGAGGATGCTGATCCACTTCAGTGGTGGAAGAGACACGAAGAAAACTTCCCAAGTCTCAGCAAGCTAGCCAAGAAATACCTCTCAATCCCTGCCACATGTGCCACGTCAGAGAGGCTCTTCAGTGTAGAAGGGGGCATTGTAACATGCCACAGGGCATCCCTCAAGCCAGATGCCGTAGACAGGCTTGTGTTCCTTGCAAAAAACTTGCAAATGTGATGACTGACTGACTGACTGACTGACTGACTATCTGCCCACATGTCTGGCTGACTGACTGACGGACATTATGCACCTCTACCTCCATCATGGGTTATTTTATTATTTAGCATGCAAAGAACAAGTTTCGTTTAATTAGAAAAGGTGTTTTGTTTTTTCATCAGGGATATATCATGCAAATAATTTATATGTTTGCAAGTGTTGATTTTTGTCTTATATTTTGTCAAGCTTTATTCATTCTACAAAAAGTTAAAGTTTTGCACTTTATTCATTCTTTTTTTTTAATCAAAAGGATGGAGGAACCTTAAGTTAAATGTGTAAGTGAGGTTTTTCCCTTTATCCCAAAGGGATTGTTCTTTTTCTGTTTATGACAAGAAGATAGCATGGAGCAAAGCCAGATGGCAAAAGTTCATACATTTTTCTTTATATTAATCCCTTGAGGGATTTTTTGTTTAATAAAAAGCAAGATTTGCACTCTTATTTGAAAAATGTTCAATAAAAAATTGCATATTTGAAATAATTTCTTTGCCTTTTGTCATTCCGCAAAAAAATCGAAATCATAATCGGAAATCGGGTTTTGAGAGAAGAAAGTTGGGATTTTATTTTTGGGCAAAATCGAACAGCCCTACTCAGGTGTATGTTAGGACCACTATTCTCAAACTGTGAGACAAGTCAAATGGTGGTACCATAGCTCTCTTTCATGGTACATGCAGTAATCCCAGATGTGTTTTATTTTTATAGAAAAAAGTTCATTTGAAAACATACTATTAATACTACAATAAATACTATAGATTTTTAATTAGAATACTTAAAGGAAAATGTAATTTAATATAATGATATTTCTGTTTCTGAGTGCTATGTAGTCATGTTCATACATGTTATCCATGTAGATGACATCCATGATTAATTACGAGTGTAGCCCAGTAAACCCCTAACTTAGTCAGGGAAGGGCCCTAAGTTCTTTAAATCACTTAATAATTAACAATAACATAATGTATATTTCTCTTGTACTAATACACTCTTTTAATTGTCTTGGGTCTCCTTTAAACAACTAATAACAAATCACTCACCAGACTGAAATCCGTTTTAAAAGTAATGAACTTCTTATTCACTTTTCAAAGTTCCAAATAACAAAATGAAATAATATTGAACACCTTTCAAAAGCTTCAGATGTCACAGCAATATTTCCTGTCAATTGCCACACACTGTATCCAAATTCAAGTTTCATTAATTCAAATTCACATTGAACTCAGTGGGCCCACACTCATTTATCACTAAGCCGGCATATAATAACAGAAAATATAGAAAACCGTTGTAGGCCTGATGCAAAGCTTGAGAGCGGTGCAGCCCAAAACTTATGGTCGGTACACTCAAATGAGCAAAATAGAAGTGTGGTACCTTAAATCCAGTGTCTCAGTCTCTCAGTCCCTGGTGAACAAAAGGCAAATCGGTGTCCTCAGCGGTCGTGGAGTTTGCAGCTTTAACCAGTCTCTCAGTTGGAGTGAAGAGCAAGATGCACACAGGTGTCCAGCAACAGCGTTGTCTTCTCCAGCGAACTGCAGCGAACACTGAGCTTTAAAGGGATAGTTCGGAATTTTGGACATAATGCCTATTTTCCAACTCAACCGGTGTGTTTGAGATGTCTGGAGACGTTTTCAAGACATTTCATTCAGTTCTCCTAGTTGCTGAGTTCGCTGTGCTATGGCTAGCGCAAGTCAATGGATCTAGTTATCATGGCATTAAAAACATTCATACCGACTCCACAGTGCACCTGAGGCAAATCAATTGTAACGGCAGACTATCAATGTACATATCTGTGTTGATAGAATGTTTGAAATAAAACCAACCTTGCATTTTTAAGGATTTATGTCTCAGCAGCAGCAGCAGCGTGTCATACTTCCTAGTAGGCAGCGGCGGACTGATACCACCTAGCACTTATAAGTTACCGGATGTGAGAGGACGCTGGCGTCAATATCGCCGCTTCTCAATCCGTAGCATAGCTGCTTTTTTCTGTTGGAAAAAAGAAAGCAAAGTTGTCCATACAAACTCTGGGGCTGTGCTGCTAACTTTGAAGGCTGCACACCTGAACAACTGGCTCCGTGGACTCACCTTTCTCCGCTGATCAGCTGTTAGCCTCGCCGATCAGCTGTTAGCCTAGCAACGCTAACTTTCAAACCTATATACTCAATACTCTGTGGGCTGTCCATCATTGCTCCGTTGGTCCTCCCTCCACCACAACCCCAGGGTTATTCACCGCCTGGCTCCTCTGTCGCTCTCCTCTGCTGCTGTGGTCTCCCCCGGCTCGCGGTGATGTTGGATGGTCGCTGCTCCGCCGTTGCTGGCGGAGCTGAGAACCGGGAGCAAAGTAAAATTCCGCTGCTGCTGAGATACTAGTCCCTCAAAAAAATGGATGATTCATGCGATGCAAGGTTAGTTTTGTTTCAAATATTATTCTATCAACACAGATATGTACATCGATAGTCTAGTGTTTTAATTGATTTGCCTTGGGTGCACTGTGGAGTCGGTATGAGTGTTTTTAATGCCATGCTAACTAGATCCGTTGACTTGCGCTAGCCATAGCACAGCGAACTCGGCAACTAGGAGAACTGAATGAAATGTCTTGAAAATGTCTCCAGACATCTCCAACACACCGGTTGAGTTGGAAAATAGGCCTTATGTCCAAAATTCCGAACTATCACTTTAAGTTGATACTGTAGTGTGAGCTCAAAGCAGTCTCTGATGAATCTTCCGGGTTTCCACGCCAGAAACGACGAATTAAAGCCTTTGACGTCAGCTGGGTTAGCTAAAACAGTGGTTAAGAGTCCATTCACTTTGCTAATGAATGCTAACAACATATACTCGGTATGCTAATGAGCTATCAAAACACGCAACGCTAATGCACATGCATGAGCAACTGTCTTACACACTTCGAGTAGAAATATATTTAGCTGCTCACAGAATCATGTAACGTGAGTATATTGACACAGACTCACGACTACAAAATCTGACGCATCAACTACACATTAGTTATATCAACTCCTCATGGTATTTTCTCCGTTGTGATTTGTTATCGACAAGCCACAAAACTTAGCTCAGACTCTCAATTCCTGTTGCCGCTCACCTGTCCATCAGCCCCTTTAAGGAATGAATGATCAGAATAACTCTTGTTCACAAGTACCACTACCTTTAACAACCATGAACTCTTCAAAATAAAACACAATATTTATAACAATGCTTCTGCAATAGCTTTTTAACCATTTTAACATTTTTATCCTGATGTAACATTTAACTTTTTCTGTATGTTTTTATTAACAAAGTCACCTACTTATATATCAACATCAATTTTAGAACAATGCAGGGTAATTTTGACCCAGTTACACCCGCTAAACTCATACTTTGATAGCAAAATAGTAAGCAGAGGTAAAATGAAAGGTTCAAATGCACTACAAATGTGGCTCTTATCAGAACCTATCAGGAAGAGAAGTGAGCAACAGGAGGTGAATATTTCAAGCAGCCCTGTTGAAACTGAAGTTGAGGACAGTGACCCGAGCATGAGTGCTTATGGCAACTGAGTTGAATAGAGTAGGCCTACGCTACTATATTTTTACTGTGGTCATAAGTTGGTACTTGGAGAGCCTAATACTTTCTGAGATAAAAAGGTGTAAAAAGTATGGCTATACGTTATAAATTCATGAAGCTATTATAAAGATCAGCCCTATGTGTACCTTGAAAAGAGCAGAGGAGCAGAATTAATAAGGCAAGGATAAAATGTACAATTGAACAGTGAGGCTACTGTTGGGTTACCTTCAGCTGAATGCATCTGTGGTTGTCGTAGCTACAGCAGGTGTTGAAAATAGGAAGAGAAGACATAAATGTCCCTGTTAATTCCCTTTTTTGTTTAGATTTTCATTACAAAACACACCTGATTCATCTTTGAACCTGTCACGCTGTTTGAGTGGTGCCTGTTATTATGGAAGATGCAAACAGGAATGAGAAAATTGCTCTTCCTGTGAATATGTGTGTCACTAATAAAGTTTTTAAATACACCTGTTTGTCTGTTTGAGCCTGTCTGAATAAACATTTTTGCGTAGAAGAACCATTCAGCTTTCACTGAAATAAAAAACTCATGACGCTGTGGTAAAATAAATAACATCACCTGAAACAACATGTTGCAGAACCAAATCCACTTAAATTTGCTCTTTGGTGAAGCATTTACAAGTCATGTATCCAGGGGCGGAGCCAGAGGTCTGAGGCCTTGGTTAGCACTGGCCACCTCTGGAATTTCATTGGACACCTCAGGTGCCACTCCAGTTGATTGACAGTTCAGACTTTCCTATCTCTTCTAGGTGGATTTACTTCTCTGCCTTGCTGCAGTGGTCACATGAGTCTTGTGAAAAATTACATAGTTACAATTATTATAGTTACATCCAATAAGTAATGTGACGACCTCTCCCACCCTGCCTTCCTGTTTACCTCTGCTTTTGTTGCAGGTACGGGGAGTGGTTAGGAGGGTAGAGTGGGAGGGTTGTGATTATACCTGCCTATGTGGGCTGAGCTCTCCAGAGGGCATAAAAGACGGCCTTCTGCCAAGCTTCACTCTCTCTCAGCAGGCTCCAGGCCCAACACTGTGGCTTCCATTGTTTGGTTTGTTGCACCATACAGCACAACCCTTACCATATTTTCCACGCATCCACACACTGCTGACATGACTGACTCCCTTCTTACCTACACACCCCACTAATTACAGATAGGAAAAAGTCTGTTTCCTGTGCCTATGTTTCCTTTGCAGTGACCTTGTGAAAGAGCAGAGAAATGATCCTACTCTTCAGGCTTTTTACAGCCAGGTTCTCACAGATGGTGAGGTGGACAGTGCAGCCTGCGGTTATCTTCTCCAAGATGGTTTGTTGGTGAGGAAATGGGTTCCTCAGGGGGATTGTTTTGTGGGGGATGAAATTGTGCAAATTGTTTTGCCTGCTACATTAAGGCCCACTGTGCTTCAGACTGCTCATGATGGTGTTGCAGGTCATCTTGGAGAAAAACTTACAATAGAGTTCTGAGACATTTTTACTGGCCTCGGTTGAAAAAAGACATTTCTGCCGTCATTAAAACGTATCACATCTGCCAGTTGACTGGAAAACCAAACCAGGCAATAAAACCGGCCCCCCTCCATCCCATTCCAGTTGCTGAACATCCATTTGAACATCTGATTGTAGATTGTGTTGGTCCCTTGCCACGCTCTAAAGCTGATAGTAACTTTTTGCTGACAGTGATGTGTCAGGCTACACGCTACCCGGCTGCCTACCCTCTCAGAAACATCACAGCGAAGTTCGTTGTTAAAGCTTTGACACACTTCATGTCTATTTTTGGCATCCCAAAGGTAATTCAGTCTGACCAGGGTTCTAACTTCTGTTCTAAGTTGTTTGCAGAAGTGTTAAGACAATTAAACATCGAGCATTCTCAGTCCAGCGCCTATCATGCTCAGAGCCAGGGGGCTCTAGAGAGGTTTCATCAAACTCTGAAGTCTCTCCTTTGCTCCTACTGTACTGAGTTGGACCGTGATTGGGAAGAGGGATTACCATGGCTGATGTTAGCTGCTAGGGAGGTGTCTCAAGAGAGCTTGGGCTTTAGCCCCAATGATCTGTTTTTTGGCCACACAGTTCGAGGCCCTTTAGCTTCATTGCAGTGACTGGCAAGCTGAGGAGGCTCCAAAAAGCGTGATAGATCATGTAAATGGATTAAGAATGGTTGTACTGTGCTGGCGAAAAAAAATCTGCAGTCAGCTCAGAACAAAATGAAAATCCTCTATGATCGGCGAACAGAACGCCGTGAGTTTACTCCTGGTGACCAAGTGCTTGCTCTTCTGCCTTTAGTTGGCTCACCTTTCCAGGCAAAGTATTCTGGCCCGTACACAGTGACACAAAAATTGTCTGACTTGAATTATTTGATCTCAACCCCTGACCGGAGGAAGTCTGTGCAATTGTGTCATATTAATTTGCTGAAACCATATTTTGCCCGCTCGCCTGTGTCAGCTCCTGGTTCATCACTTTCCTCTGTTGCTAGTGCTGTTACGCTGGGTCATTCATCCTCACCTCTTGTCCCAGAGGGGGAAGTTGAGGAGGGGTTGCATACACCAGATGATGGGATTTTGAGAGGTCGTCTGAAAAACTCTGAATCACTTGCCAAGCTGGAGGAAATGTTGAGGCATTTACCTGAACAATGGCGTACAGAGTTAGTGAATCTCATTAAAGAATATCCCTGTCTGCAGATACTCGAACTTGCACTCATGTAATTGAGCATGACATTGATATGGGAGATGCACCACCAATCAGACAACGCTTCTACCGCATGTCTCCAGACAAGCGTGAGCAGTTGGAAACAGAAGTAGGTTACATGTTGGAAAATAACATTGCTGTACCCTGTGCGTCTAGTTGGTCTTCCCCATGCCTGCTTGTCAGTAAGCCAGATGGTACATTTAGACCGTGTACTGACCTCAGAAAAGTAAATAAAGTGACGAAGCCTGACTCTTTTCCACTTCCGCGTATGGAGGATTGTGTGGATCAGGTTGGCTCTGCCAAATTTGTTAGCATGTTTGACTTGCTTAAAGGTTATTGGCAGGTTCCTTTATCTCCTAGGGCTAAAGAGATCGCCGCCTTCATTACTTCCAGGGGGTTGTATTCATACAACGTTATGCCATTTGGGTTACACAATGCCCCAGCCACCTTCCAGCGCTTAATGAATAAAGTGGTGTCAGGGCTGACTGGTTGTGCTGTTTATTTGGACGATGTTGTGATTTACAGTGACTCCTGGGAAGATCATATACAGCACATCCGGGCATTGTTTGACCGTCTGGCCTGGGCTTGTTTGACCATCAATCTGGCAAAATGTGAGTTTGCTAAAGCAACAGTCACTTACCTGGGAAAAGTTGTTGGCCAAGGTCAGGTGAGGCCAGTAAGGGCGAAGGTGTGGGCAGTTGACCAGTTTCCTGTTCCGACCAAAAAAAGAGCTTTCTCGTTTCTTGGGTATGGTGGGTTACTATCGTGGGTTTTGTAACAACTTTTCCACAGTTGTTGCTCCCCTCACTTCCCTGCTTAGCCTGAAGGTTAAGTTTGAGTGGTCTCCCGCATGTCAACAAGCTTTTGAGTCTGTAAAGTCTTTGTTGTGCTCTGCCCCTATACTTGCAGCTCCACAGATGGACCGGCCTTTTTCGTTGTATGTGGATGCTAGCAAGGTGGGTGCTGGTGCTGTGCTCATGCAGACCAATAAAGATGGTGTCGACTGTCCGGTGAGCTTCTTTTCTAAAATGTTCAGCTCATATCAGCTGAATTATTCAATCATTGAAAAGGAAGCACTGGTGCTCATCTGGGCTTTAAGACACTTTGAGGTTTATGTGGGGGGTGGAGTTACACCTTTAGTGGTGTACACTGACCATAATCCTTTAACTTTTCTCCACTCACTCCAAAACCCAAACCAGCGGCTCATGCGTCGGTGTCTTTTCCTCCAGCCTTTTCATTTGGACATACGGCACGTCTGGGGAGTTGAAAATACCGTTGCTGATGCCATGTCCAGAGCTATGACTTAGAGTTAACTTGTGTGTCGTCTTTCCTCCTAGCAGTGTCTCCGACCATTCTAGCTTTCTTCTCTTAAATTGTGCTTTCTAGGTACCAAGGTTGCTGAGAGGGTGGTTTTTGATGGTCCGGATGTGCGACTCCCTGCAGGTTGAAGAGACATTTAACATGTTGACATCGGAGTACTAGAGTGTATTGGATTAAAATCCATAGTTGTATTTGTTAGAATTTTTTTTTGTTGTACCTTAGGTTGGGATCCTAGTGAGGACCTCCATTTAAACTCTGCCTTCCTGTTTACCTCTGCTTTTGTTGCAGGTACGGGGAGTGGTTAGGAGGGTAGAGTGAGAGGGTTGTGGTTATACCTGCCTATGTGGGCTGAGCTCTCCAGATGGCATAAAAGACAGCCTTCTGCCAGGCTTCACTCTCTCTCTCAGCAGGCTCCAAGCCCAACACTGTGGCTTCCATTGTTTGGTTTGTTGCACCATACAACACAACCCTTACTATATTTTCCACGCATCCACACACTGCTGACATGACTCCCTTCTTACCTACACACCGCACTCATTTGTAAATAAGTTAATTAAACTATGTTAAATAAATTACTTTTCATGCTCTATCTGTGTGTGACCTCCCTCCTTATTGCCACCTTAGAGCCAGGTGGTAACAGTAATCAATGTACTGTAAAGACCATATCAGGTATGAGAGGAGGGGAGATTCTCCTTTAAGGTGTAAGGGTCAAAAAGTCATATGCCTGACGTGTTACAGGAAGGTAGATAGGATGACATCTACTGTCCTAATGAAACATCAAAGGGTCACTGTCCTGGGAAAGGCATGATCAACCCAAACATCAGGGGGTCATTGTTTTGGGAAGAAGTAATTACTAACTGTCGTCAAGGTATGTGACTCCTACTCTGTTGTATTTAAGTCGGAAACATTTGGAAGACTGAAGAGAACACCTCGGGTCTTCTCTCCATGCAGCATGTATTAAAGAGATCTGATTCATGACACTGATTCTGAAATTCACATCAGCAACTCTCTACCTCAACAAGGAAAATTTCTCTTACATTTTGGCGCTGAGGATGGGATGGACGCAATGCCGATTAACGCCTGAGCCTGGACTGAAGGTTGAACTGTCAGCAGGAGTCTTAAAGGGATATTCCGGTGTAAGCTTAATCCATGGTCTAACACACCTTGACACCGAGTAAGACTCCCCTCAAGAGGTCAAGTTTGCTGACCGCACGAAAACAATACACTGCAGCTTGTGTCTTCATTTAGAAACCGCCATCAAATAATGGTCAGAACAGCACCAAACTTCAGCAACAGTACATGTACAGTCCCAGCACACAGTACGAAGCATCAAACATCTGCTAGTTTAGCCGGATTTGTATTAAAAACACAGCTCAACTCACCATCTCCTCCAGCAGCCTGCTCGTTGCAGGGAAGCCCCGACGAGTCGATTACCGAGTATGGAAATGTATGATTACTCCATTACTTCCCTTATCTTCCCTGTCCCTTCCCTTCCCTCTCGATAATAAGAATTGAGCATTCCATGGAGTAATAATCATACGTTTTCATCCTTGAGCTGCGGAAATCTACTGTACTCGGTAATCGACTCGTCGGGGCTTCCCGACACAGGCAGGCTGCTGGAGGAGCACGGTGAGTTGAGCTGTGTTTTTAATATAAATCCGGCTAAGCTAGCAGATGTTTGATGCTTTGTACTGTGTGCTGGGACTGTACATGTACTGTGCTGAAGTTTGGTGCTGTTCTGACCATTATTTGTGGCTTTTTGATGGCGGTGTCTAAATGGAGACATAAGCTTCAGTGTATTGTTTTCGTGCGGTCTTTTGAGGTTGCTAAAACTAGCTAAGCTAGCGGTCAGCAAACTTGACCCCTCGAGGGGGAGTCTTACTCGGTCTAAAGGTGTGTTAGACCATGGATTACACTTACCCTGGAATATTCCTTTAAGGAGACTCAGGGAAAGTTCTGTTCTGACAAATGGAGGACTGGATCCCACCTGAAGTCAGGCAAGGGTAACGGACAGCGGATGCTCCATCTAATAAGTGAGTATGATGAATAATTTGTTCTATTTTGAAACCTAGGTTGCTCACGTAATTCCTGTGTGATAGTGAGTTCATATGTGTAAAGGGCCTGTGAGGGGCGCTGTTTTCCATGTAAATCCTGTGTGGTAGTGGACTTTTGTGTTGAAAAAGAGAAAAGCAAGGAGAGAAAAAAAAAGAAACAAAAGTATACCTAACTATACAGCAAGAGGCTGTTGTAACCTAACAAAGCATGCGAAAGAACTGATTATTATTTATATTGTGAAAGAAAATTTCAAGAGGCTGAAGGAGTTCTAGATAATCCTTATAGATGAGTAAGAAATTGAATAGGAGTGTTTGGTGCAAACCTGATAACAGGTAATATAATAATAACAATAATAATAATAATAATATTAATATGATTCTATATGAGATACTCTGATATAATGATATGATACAGTATAGTATTATAAGAGAGACCCCACTACATAAATGAAATAAGAATGTAAAGAATAAACTTTGTGGTGACATTAAGTGTCTAGTAGACAGCCTGTATGCTACAAGGGTGCGTTGCTCTGAACGAATGTGTCATACAAACCACCTGGTTGAATAAGTTACCCAAAGTTAGTGTCTGCATGATGAGATCCAACCATACGCTTGAATGGGAAGATCAGTGTGATTGTGAATTTTGTGTAAATGATAAGCCCATTGGAAGTTTAAGCACATCTGTCCCAGTGAGTCAGTTGAAAACAGAAGGAACAAAAATTGGGAAATTAGAAGAGCTATCTGACCCTCTTACAGGCCCTGCTAAAATAAGGGCAGACAAAGGGGGAAAGAATGTGGTTGAGGATGTCCAACTTTGGCACTATGTCACCCATTGGGTGTTTCCATTGAAAGGCAAATTAAGCACAGAATATTTAAGATGGTGTAGAGTATATTAGAAGAAAAGGTAAAGGAAAGAAAATTAGGGAAGAAAAAGATAGACTGACAATTTTTTTCAAAATCAGTAGCGGGATTGAAACAGTAATGGGAAAAAGAAAGTTTGAGTAAGAGAAAGAAGGAGAACCAAGAATGTAGGGCCAGAATTAGGAATGGACCTCCTCCATATGCTGTCTCCCTACCTACAGCCCTTCCTTCAAGGACACCTTTGCCACATAAGGTCAAGCAACCCTAGGAAGACTCTAAAGAAGGGGGGATGGGAACCAATACACCCTGACCTTTCAGCCCTCTCCCTATCTCCTAAAGAGCCACAGGTTAACCCTGCTTATTCAAGAAAGCCTTTATCTCCACTAGCAGTTTCTGTTAACTACTGGTTCCAGAGTCAAGATCACAGAGGGGATGATGTTCCCTAACCCTGTGCCGAGGCAAACAGGGAAGCAGACTGTCATTGAGATCCAGAAGTGTTTATATGCAGGCCATGTCAGCTGAAAGGATTGAAGGAGGTTGCAGGGAACTACCTGACACCCAAATGACTGAAGATGGAGAAGTCCTGAACAAAGATGGCAGTCTCAAGAGAGCAGCAAGAGGAGAGGGAGAATAGGTCCAAATTGAGTGCGTCAAGGACAGTACAACAGAACTGACCAAAAGACCGATGCTGCAGATGGGAAGGATATGGGCATATATCACATGATTGTGCTACCCCTGAGCTTAAAAAGCAAGAAGGATGACATCCAGAAGAATCCTGGCCACATGCATCACCTACAGTAAAGGTGTCTGTTCATTCTTCAGGATTCCCTTTGACACAGCCAAAGGAGACAGCAGAGGAAGGTCAGAGCATTGAGCAGCACATAGACAAAAGAACAATTAGACACAAATAATGATGAGACACAGACACACACACACACACACACACACACACACACACACACACACACACACACTGCATTGCTTCTAACAGTATCTGATAGCTTGAGGGCTCTAAGCAGGTTTGATCAGACTGTTGGTTTACAGTTATTGGCTTAGCAAATGCATATTCTAGCATTCCTGTTCAGAACTTGTTGCAGTAGCTGCTATTGTGTGGCAATGCACTTGTTCAGTATGTTAACAATGTTTTTGTATATGTTTTCCTATAAAAGGGCATTGTCAAACTGAGACAGTGTCTCCATTTAGTTTTCTGGCAGAAAATGGTCCTAAAGTTAGAAGGACAAGTTGCAGCTTATTTCACAAAATATATGCACTATTATACTCCGGAGGGAAGCAAATTGGTTCCCGATCACATCCAGACAATCTTGGATGTTCCAAAACTGCAAATGAAAACAAACGATTGCCTTATTGGATGTAGCAGGCTATTGCTGTACATGGATTCATAATTTAGTGTAGATCTCCCAACCCTTGTTTAACATCACACAGGAGAAAAAAAACAAAAAAACGCACTAATAATCTCTTTCTGAAATGTGATGGTTAATGTCAACAGCCGTTACTACAGCCGTGCAAATAGTGACTAATAGGTTATTAATCAAAATAACTTTCCACCACAGAGAGAGCTATAGTAGACACACCCCTCATTAACCTCCACTCTGTCTCCTTTGTAGATGGTTCTGCTATGAGATATCCGACCGATGGATCCCTTTATGTCTCATATGCAATATGTATGACCTGATAACATGTCTGCTCAGTCAGCTGAATATTTTGCAATAACTCATGTTTTTCTTTCTAGGAACACGACAGGATGTCACAGTTTACACTGACTCTCAATCGTCATTAACCTTTTGTCTGCATTACTTCGACCTGTCTCTGTAGCGATATGCAAATATGGAGCTTATAGGTTCTGCTGACCCAGTGCAACTCTGTTTTTTTTCTTTAATGTGACTCTTTGCATCAAACAGGAGCTGATGCTGGAGAAAAAAACACTATGGTAAAAAGAAAAAGTGTGTTGACCTCTCATCTAGCATCTGGGTAGGCATGAACGGCCTCCCATTACTGCCAAAACCCATATACCCCTACGCAAAATTGACTCATGGTTTTGACCATATATCAAAAGGGAGGAACAGGGTAACTCTGACAGGAATGGATGATGACATGCTAACATATTGTTGTGAACTTAACCATGCCCTGAAGCTTATCTTCCCTAGAGTAAAAGCTGCCCTTTCTGAGCCTACGTTGGTAAAACTACACAACATCCAGCCTGGAGATTGGGTAGTGTTCAAGGACCTCAGAGGGAAACGCTGGCATCAACCCGGTGGACAGGACCATACCAAGTGCTGCTGTCGATGGCCACTGCCATCTGGAAAACTGAGATGGACATGTGGATCCATGATTCCCAGTGCAAGCCAGTCTCTTTCTGTTATTGCCTAGTGGACTCATACGATACGATAACTTAATTGATGCAGCTCTACTTGAACAAGTTAAGAAACCTGTGGATCTCTTGGAGGACCGCAAGACAGTCAGTGCACTCGATGGTAAACAACTAGCCATAGTCCTACATCTAATCCCACTGTTTCTGACGGTATGTCTCTGATCATATCTGGTAATCAACAAAAACAAATACAACTTTTTGTGATCCCTTTGTCCACATCCCCTGTCGTGCTTGGTCTCCTCTGGTTCAAGATCCATAATCGTCACATAAACTGGTCCACCTCGTCCATCGCTAGCTGGAGTGTTTTCTGCCATTTGCAGTGTCTAAATTCAGCTGTTCATCCCAACAAGACTCCGACCCCAGAACTCCCTCATGCCACCAGACTACCATGACCTGGCGAGAGTATTTAATAAAGAACTGGCCCTCACTCTCCCCCCTCTCAAACCAAACAACTGCACCATCAATCTTCTCCCTGGTTCCCCTCTACCCACCAGCAGTCTACATAACATCTCATGCCCTGACAGGGAGACCATGGAGGCATACATCTCTTTCAGCGGGGCTGAATCGATTCTCCTCATCTCCACTAGGGGTGTAGAAGCTAAGCCAATGCTTTAAGCCACTGAGGCATTTCAACAGGAAACCTAATTGACGCGCTTTGACTTTACCATGATGGATGAATGAGAGTCCAGTTGCTTTTCAGTTCAGATGCAAACAAGTCCATTTATTTCACATCTCATGCTTTAAATCACACTTTCTCTCACACACACATCCGCATGGAGCATAACATGTGCAGCGCAGTGCAGCGGTCAAAAACTGTCTTTCCTCTTCCAGTTGGAAACACCTGACAAGCCCCCAAAGGTTCCTACACTATATAGGCTGACCCGCCAATCACAATCAGACCATGAAACACATGTCCTTCAAGATTTGCTCAATCACTTTGTCTTTGTCTATTTCGATGATATCCTTATCTTCTCCAGCACCTCGAAGAAACACAAACAGGTGCATGAAAAGTGTGAATTCCACTGCTGTCAGTTTCCTGGGCTTTGTGGTACCAGAGGGTCAACTCCGACCGGACCCTGCCAAGATCAAGTTCGTGGAGGATTGGCTTACTCCCATCAACTGCAAACAACTACAATGCTTCCTGGGCTTTTCCTAATTTGTACAGAAGCTTCATTCGGGATTACAGCAAGGCAGTAGCTGCTCTCACACGTTTCACCTCCTCTAACTTGCCGTTCTCCTGGACTGTGAGCGCTGTCTCTGCATTCTCTCATCTCAAGAAGCTATTCACTAGTGCCCCTGTTTTGAAACATCCAGCCCCCTTCGAGAGTTTCTGGTGGAGCTGGACGCCTCACACTCTGGAATTGCAGCCATACTGTCTCAACATGATCTTGACTCTCAAAAACTGCATCCCTGTGCTTACTTGCTCAAAGGCTGTCCTCTGTGGAGCAGAACTACAATGAGGGAGCTGCTGGCAGAGGTTCTGGGCCTGCATGAATAGACTGGCTTGAGGGATCCCAGGTACCTTTTTTGATATGGACTGATCACAAGATCCCGGGCCTATGTCTGTTCTTGCGAATGTCTAAATTTCCAGACTGGTCCTTGTTCCTCAGCAGATTCAACTTCACCCTCTCCTGCCAAGCTGGATCCCATCATATCAAGCCTGGCACACTCTCTCGCCCTTTACTCCTGGCATTCTGCTCAGACCAACCCTGTAAACATTCTGCCTACTCCATGCATCATCACTGCTGCTACGTGGGAGATTGAATCCATGGTCAAAGAAGCCCAACACTCCCAACCTGGCCTCAGGAAAGGGCCCGAGAACTGTTTATTCGTCCCCAATGCTGTTCGTTCCCAAGTGGGGGCACTCTTCAAAATGAACCTGCCATCAAGGCTGTCAACACATCCTCCTGTTTTTGCTACAACACTTTCATGAGGGAGACCAAAGAGTTTGTTGCTGCCTGCTCTGTGTGTGCTCAAGGAAAGGCTTCACACATTGCCCCCCTGCTGGTTTGCTGCACCCTCTACCCATTTCTAGTCACCCCTGGTCTCACATAACTGTGGTCTTTGTTTCTGGACAGCACCCTTCTGACGGTAATGCAGTCATATTTACTATCATTGACAGATTCTCTTAGTCAGTTCACTTTGTCCCCCTGCCTAAACTGCCCTCTGCCCTAGAGACCACTAACATCCTGATATCCCAAGTTTACAAGTACCATGGCATTCAAGTGGATATTGTTTCTGACCGAGGACCACAATTCACTTCTCAAGTTTGGCAGGCATTCTGCAAAGCCCTGGGCAGAGCATTCAGTCTGAAATCTGGATACCATCCCCAGTCCAACTGCCAAACAGAGTGGGCCAATCAGGATCTGGTGACCGCCCTCCGGTGTGTAAAGGCTCTCCAACCTTCCTCCAGGATCTCCCACCTGCCATAGATTGAATATGCACACAACTCCTGAACCTGCTCAGCCACAGGTAGATCCCCATTTATGGCCGCTAACAGCTTTCAGCCCCCCCTTTTCCCGCCCAGGCAGTAGATGTTGCTGTACCATTGGTCCAGGCCCACACCTTTCGTGTCAGGAAGTCTGGCAGACCTCCTGAGCTGCTGTCACTTGCTCCTCTGCTCGGAACCAATGGTTAGTGGACTGACATCATTCCCCGGCTCCCCTGCACCAACCTGGACAGAAGGTCTGGCTCTCCTCCTGCAACCTGTCCCTCTAAGTTGACTCAAGAAGTCTGGCTCCCTGTTATGTTGGACCATTTGAAGTGGTGAAGATTATTAACCCGTCTGCTGTCCACCTCAAACTCGCTGCTTCGTTGTCTGTGCACCCTACCTTCTGTGTGTCCCAGCTCAAGCCAGTCTCCTCCAGTGATCTTTCTTCCTTTTGCTTTTGTATGTTTCAGAGGTGTGTTTCTTTCCTGAGTTTCTGAGAGTTTCTGTCTTGCACACCTGCAAAAAATCTCCTCAACTCCAGCTTAAATGACTACTATGCATTCGTTGCCAGATGTTTTGTCTCTACTACCTGGTAGATCAGACCTTCAAGCTTATTGCTTATTCTATGCTCCTATGAACCTAACCCTGTCTCTCTTCGTCTTCTTCAGTCTGGACATCTTCCTCAAGCTCCAGCCTCATAAGCCACAAGCCACCAGCCTCCAGCCTATGCACCTCTGCCACTCGTCTCAGTCTTACCCTCTAACTCTCCGGGCCTACCACCCGAGCTCCACTCTGTACTTCAGCGGAAGAGGCCAGAGCTCTGCCACCAAGCCAGCAACCCACCTGTCTAGCGCTCACCCGAGCTCGACCTCAAGTAACGGTGCCCTGCTCACGGGGCCTCCCTGCACTCAGCTCCTGCCAGCTATTCACCTGCACTATTACCTGACCTATCGTCAATAAATCTCTTTAAAACTTTTGGACTGGTTGTCCGCATTTGGGTCTTGCTAAACATTTACCGACCATCACAATTTCGTCAGTTTGATGAGCCTGCACAACTAAGTGAGTGTGGCACTTGACTTAATCAATATTTTTATTTATTGTACATTTTATTTACCAGTTTTATATGCAGGCCTGGGTTTGCAAAGGACAGTTTTAGTTCATTTTCACGTGAAGTATTTGTATTTTAAGGCCTCACATTACTGCTGCTTTCGTTTTTGCTCTGTACATTTTGGCCCAATATCTCAATTATTTTATACATTATCTTAAGACAGTGGCAGCTTGACAAGCGTGCACAACTGACATGACTGTAGCAATTCAAAATGTATATGTATTAATTTAACTAGCTACATTCATTTTTTATTTACGAGTTTGAAAGGTACCAGGGTTTGCAAATGACAGTTTATGCTCAACTCCATCATCTATTTGATTATAAATTAATGGCTAACATTTGTGTTTTTTTTTTATGGCATTAGAAGGTGGATGGGCAGGCACAACTTAATGACTGTAGAACTTGGCTTAAATTTTTTTTTTTAATTTGTTTTATTCATTGTACATTTTATATACATTTATTTCATATGCAGTTGAGGTATCTGGATGGCTACACATTTTGATCTATGATTTAACTTAGTGTAGTGTAGTTGTAGTGTAGTGTAGATTTAACTATGACCAGTTGCCTTTCCTTGTGTGAGTTAAGGAATGTGGCCAGTGTTGGGTGTACAGGTCCAGGGGTCTTAGGAGTCGTTATTCAGCTGTGTGGGTTTTTTTTTTAGCAAGAATACCAGGCCACAATAAAGTGTTAAAACTGAGTGTGACCTTCATGCCAGATGGTGTGAGATGTCTAAATGCTTATATTCCCATAGAAGGACAGAGTGACCATTTGAGCCATTTTGGGGGTAGAAAACCTAAGGATTGATAGCAGCTGAGTTAGGTGATTTATTGGAGACAGACCAACTCCTTTTTCAGTCTATTGGAGAGTTGGACCCTTAAAATAACCAAAGTGACCAATTGGAAGATGTAAGGAGGTACAGGCAAAGAGACTTTAAAAAGGCCTGTACAGGCAGAGAAGGTTGGGCTTGTAGATAGAGCAGAAGGCAAAGTATTGTGCAGAATTTTGCCAGCTATTGGGGAACACCAGGGTGTGGCCACACTGGATCGGACGCAGGCTTGAGATCTGTTTCAATAAAGACTGCTCTATCATTCCACCCAGCCTTGCCTCCACAGAATTCTTTCTATCACCAAACTACACACCGACACCTTTAAGGAAGACAGCCCAGAAACAACACAATCCATCGTTTGGAAAGGACCATTTAAATGTCTTTTTTGTGAACCAGATAACCTCAGTTCCAAAGCTATGAGCGCTAATACTTACTATACTATTGTTTCCAAAAACTCCATACCAAGTCAGACACAATCTAACCGGGCACTGTATGGCAAATCGCGCTAATGGATTCTGCACAAACCTGGCCGATCTCAAACGATCCTATTGATTTCGATGTCTGCAGCTGGCATGCTGTTACAAATTGAGATCTCACATTATTCCAGAATGCTCTTTCAGGATGTATGCTTCCATCACAAAGGTAAAGCTAAGGTCTGCATCTGCTTTACATTGATATTTCACATAATCATAGAATGGCCTCTTAAATGATGCATGCTTGCATCTTTATTTAGACAATACTTCCAAGGTCTGCTAGACACTGTCACTTTACATAATTCTAGAAGGGCATCTTACATAATGCATGTTTGCATTCAGATAATCCTTTCTGAAGTCTGCAACTGGCTTGCTGCTCCATGTTGATCCTCAGCTTGGTGCTGAGCTCTGTTGTTTTGGGGGTTTCCTGCATTGCATTCTCTGCTTTGGCTTAGCATGCTGCTTGGTCAATTCAGGGAGCATCTTAAGAGCAGAGTCATTAGTGTCAAACATAACTGGATATAATTTTTTGTAATAAATGATTAAACCTATGACGAGAGTGTTCCTGACTGAATTATTATTAACTAATTGTATGTTTAATGGTTGTCTAGTGTCAGTGGGTTGTGCTTGTGTTCTTCGCGTGGATGGTCTATAAAAACAACCAGCCAGTGGCAGAGTTGGTGCAGTGGATTATGAGCCCTGCCACCTGTGTTACTAGCTTACTTGGAAAGATAGTAACATTTGCTAATTAAACTGAAGCTATGAAGTTTAGTTCTGTTTCCTCTTCCTCTCAAGTTTAGAGCTACTACAGCTTTTAGATTTGCTGCTTCAATGTGCCGATAATAAACGTTAAACATAAACAATATTTATAGTGACATAAATGCACATGTGACTGAAAGCAGACTCTCTAGTACTCAAATTAAATCATTAAAGAAGACAGTGACAGATAAGTAAGTTTAACATACAATAAAGAAATCTCCTGTAAAGCTTGCCCTCCGCATCATTTTAAAAGGTGATATGGGATGAGGTTGATGTCAGAGCTGATCTGTGCATCACTAATCCACGGCTACACACTACCAGAAACCTGCCACCGGACAAGCTCACAATCAATGATTTAGAGAATGACAACCAGTCGCTGGGCAATATAATAGTGTTTTTTGTGACAAAGCAGTATGTGTTCCACTCATTCCATCATAGAAAAATTAGAGTTGTGGAAATCATTGGAACTCAATACTGCCATGATATACATGTTCTTTACAAGTGTATATCAACTTTTGAACACAACTGTAACTACTGTGACTAGTGGGTATGAGTAAATTGAGGACCTTCACAATAAAGAGACAGTTGACCTAGACAAAACCATATGCCAGGATGAAAAGGACAGGATTGACGTTTGCTGAAGCCCAAAATGGTTATGGTTGCACTTGGATTTAAAAAAATCAGGAATTGACAATAGAATACCTCTCAGTCTTTGCACCTAATGGATATTTATGGTTGCCAGAAGGAAAGGACAAGGAAGTAACCTATTAAATATGATTGATACTGGCCAAGGCCTTACTAAGAGTTTTACATACCAAGAGAGGCGCTGTGGAAGGATGACTGGTGTTTGCCAGGGGGGTTATGCATTTCCTGCACATATAACTTGGCAAGAATGGGTATGCTTACACAGATCAGTGCCAAATAAAACTATTACAGTACTCTGTGATCCATGGCCAGCAGGTTTACGGTACATGGAAGTAGTAAATTAATCATACTATCTTGACCAAAGAGTTGTGGATAGCTTTTACAGTTGAGCTCAGACTCTCCTCGTCCATTCATGTGTAGATTTCACACCACTGTCGATGTGGTCTCAAGTAGGTAGAGATGTAATGTCTAATTGCCAGAATCAGACTAACCGCAAAACATATGCAAACATATTCTCATTGGCAGTCAAAGTGCTATGACTGCTAGAGCCCCTGACCCTGGCTGCCACAGATAACACATGTGCTCTGGCGGTGCTTCTGCTAAAGTAACCCCACTTGGAGAACCCCCAATGTCAGTGCCCTCACAAACCCACAATGGTTTCATGTAAAGAATGCCCAGGTATACAGCATACCAGGATTAAGGGGGAAGGGCAAGTGCGACTACACACAAAATGGATTCTGTTATTACCTGCCACTGTTATCTGGGGTTCAGATACATGGGGGGCATGGCCAGATCATGTCCGTGGTTCAAGAAATGAGCAATGTAGAGGCTACAACAGACATTGCGGGGACTAAACAATACTTACGATGTATCAATAATTAAATTTGAGTCTGCACCTGGGATTACCATTTATTTACTTGCAGGGTTTGTAATACACTACTGTATGGTATTGATAATTTTAGCACACTGATGGCACTACTTGTTATCACTGGATTATTGTACTCTTACAGGTGCCTGCTGTGTGTTTTGTAACTGGACCTAATCATGCTTGCTCTAAAGTAAAAACAACATCTGCACTGTCTTTTAGATTCATTGCTGTACATTTTGATTTGCCCTCAGTTATGCCACAATCAGAGGTTGGTCAGATGTATTGATAGGGGAGATAATGGTATGGTGTGAGTTTAACTCCATCCTGTATACGTCAAAGGGAGGAGGAGTTTCTCAGATCATACTTGCTGTGATGCAAGGGCCCCCACAGGATGTAGGTTAGCACTTTGCGACAATCCTATGGTGTGTGTTCACACCATTTCACAGCCATTTTCTTTTGTGTGGGACGGACTTTGTCATCACAGGTTGAAATTAGTATGTGACTTTGAAAGACACACAGAAGGGAATGTGAATGGGTTTGAACCCATGTTTACTCTCATTCATGTAAAAGCTAAAATTAAGTGGTAGCTCAAAAAACAAGTTGCTGCAGAGCTGCATTATGCCCTCAGTAAACTGTGCCTAGTCGGTACTCCAATGAATTTATTAGCGACTGAAAAATGTAAACTTCATTAACTTTAAAGAATTGTGAAAAGCATCAAAACCACCTGGAGAGATATAGGAGGAGAGGAGCCCTTGAAGATCAGAAGTTGAAGAAGCCGAGGGCGTCGAGTGAGAGAGAGAGAACAAGGAAGGCGCTGGAGTTTTGGCCATCTGATCAGCCGGGGGGCTGTCATCCTGACCAATCGTAGCTCAAAGCTGAATTTTGCACCTAGGTGTGAAGGATAGGGAATTCTGGGACACTGAGTTCAGCTCAGAGTCCATTTTGAAATCCACAATGAAAATGACTTCATCTGTGGGTCCCAACACTTAATTGTAACTTCATTGTAATCATGACAACAAACATTATACATTTGATTATTAATACAATATGCTAAAAGCAGAGCTCTTAAATAAATAAATAAATAAATAAATAAATAAATAAATAAATAAATAAATATATATATATATATATATATATATATATATATATATATATATATATATATATATATATATATATATATATATATATATATATATATATATATATATGTATATATGTATACACACTACCAGTCAAAAGTTTGGACACTCATTTAATGTTTTTTGTTTATTTCCATGACTATTTACATTGTAGATTCTCCCTGAAGGCATCAAAACTATGGATGAACACATATGGAATTATGTAGTAAACAAAAAAGTGTGAAATAACTAAATATGTTTCATATTTTAGATTCCTCAAAGTAGCCACCCTTTGCTTGATAGCGCTGCAAACCCTTGGCCTCGTCTCAATGAGCTTCATGATGTAGTCACCTGAAATGGTTTTCACTTCACAAGTGTGCCTTGTCAGGGTTCATTTGTGGAATTTCTTACCTTCTTAATGGGGTTGGGACCATCAGTTGTGTTGTGCAGAAGTCAGGTTGGTACACAGCTGACAGCCCTATTTGACAACTGTTAGACCAAGAGTCACCTCTACTGCTGAGGATAAGTTAATCCGAGTCACCAGCCTCAGAAATCGCAAGTTAACAGCACCTCATTAGAGCCCAGATGAATGCCACACAGAGTTCTAGTAGTAAACACATCTCTACATCAACTGTTCAAAGGAGACTGGCCTTTCAGGCCTTTATGGTCAAATAGCTGCTAAAAAAACACTACGAAGGGAAAGCAACAACAAGAAGAGATTTGTTTGGGCCAAAAAACACAAGGAACGGACATTAGACCAGTGGAAATCTGTGCTTTGGTCTGATCCAAATTTCCAAGTCCAAATTTAAGATCTTTGGTTCCACCCACTGTGTCTTTGTGCGATGCAGATTAGGTGAACGGATTGTCTCTACATGCATGGTTCCCACTGTGAAGCATGGAGGAGGAGGTGTGATGGTGTGGGGGTGCTTTGCTGATGACACTGTTGGGGATTTATTCAAAATTGAAGGCACACTGAACCAACATGGCTACCACAGCATCCTGCAGCGACATGCCATCTCATCCCGTTTGCATTTAGTTGGACCATCATTTATTTTTTCAACAGGACAATTACCCCAAACACACCTCTAGGCTGTGTAAGGGCTATTTGACCAAGAAGGAGAGTGATGGAGTGCTGCACCAGATGACCTGGCCTCCACAGTCACGTGACCTAAATCCAACTGAGATGGTTTGGGATGAGATGGACCGCAGAGTGAAGGCAAAGCAGCCCTAAGTGCTCAACACCTCTGGGAACTCCTTCAAGACTGTTGGAAAACCATTTCAGGTGACTACCTCATGAAGCTCATCGAGAGAATGCCAAGAGTGTGCGAAGCAGTAATCAAAGCAAAGGGTGGCTATTTTGAAGAATCTAAAATATTGAGTTATTTCATACTTTTTTGTTTACTACATAATTAGGGCCCGAGCAGGTCAACGACCTGCGAGACCCTACTGAAATTGAAAGGATTATTCTTATTATTATTATAATTTTTCTTTGTCCAAAACAAATGCATTTTTGGAGGTCTGAACATTGCGGGAAACGCTTACAAATTGGCAAACCTGTCAGAAGTCGTAAAAAATGTTATATTCTAGGGGCCAGTTAAAGTTCTGTCGAATGGCCACCCGTTGATTGTCACACAATCACAAGATGGCGCTCTTGTACCTCAAGATTTTCATATTGGAACATCGGCTTGACCGATTAAGACGAAACTTGGTACAATCGTTGCCCATGGTCCCCTGAAGTTAGCTGAAGAAGGTGTCACCAATCCTCCCCAGGTGGTGCTCTGGTGGCAGTCTAAGTACATTTTTGACACTGTGAGCCACACCGTAACACTTTTTACTGGGATATTCATATGTGTGGTACAGACTGGTGCCAGTAGCTCACACACCAAAAATGACATGTGTCCTCCTGCAAGTGGCGCTATAATCAGGGCAAACGTATTTTGCCCAATAACTCCCACATGCTATCTTGCATGTTCTCAAACTTTATACCCACGCGTTCCCAGAATCCAGCCGAGTTGGCTGATATGGCAACGCGCATTTCTGTAGACATTTTTTTCCTCACAAAATCGCAAAATGTGGAACACCAATGTTTTTAACTCCTCATAGACCATCTGCCCAATGCACACACAAATTTGCACATAGCACCTTTGGAACATCCTGAGACAAAAACGCAGTCAGAATTTTGATATTCCAAAGAATACTCAAGTCATTAAATAACAACTTCCTGTAGACTTTGGTCACAACAGGAAGTGATGCATATCTCCACATTGGTATGTCTGAATTGCATAAAACTCTGGTTTCTACTTCCTCATGAGTCCTTAAGGCGCTGTGCAAAATTCTGTGCAACTCGGCCTCAAGGGGGCACTTTTATCTTAAAATAACTAAAAAAACACTTTGCTGGCATGTTTCACCGATATGGACGAAAATCAATGTGCACACATGACCAGATGTACAAACAATCCTATTGGACCAATAACCCAAACCCAACAGGAAGTCAGATATTGGGCCCCTAGAATCCTTCTCCTTTCCCCCCGCCTTTTCGGCGCCCCGGGTCCTACTAGTGATTGTTGGTCCATATCAACAGATTATAAATAATAATTATATAATAATATCATGTACTGTGTGTTTGAGCTGATCTGTGGGCATGACATGCCAATGTAGGTTAAGCATGCCAGTCCTACAGTGATTGTCGGCATCCACAGATGTTTTAACTGGTGTACAATGCCAACCTGAGTTGGCACCCATTGTTCATGGTAAATATTCCCTACTGTGGTATTTTTTTCTTTTGGACTTCACAACATATCAGTTGACCATCAGCCAGTGGGAGTGCTACTATAGGGTATCTTTTCTTTCATATTATGTTGATGCAGTATTAGTTTTTGTAGGTATTGTATAACTACTGTCAAAAGAGTTAAGATCTCTACACATTGGCCATATACCATCAGCAAGTAAAAGGACATTATACCTAGTTCTAACAAGTGATAGTCAAACGTTTAGCAAGCTGTTCATATTCAATCAGTTGACATCCCCTCTGTCAAACTGATGCCTCTTTCCGAACAGATACGTCAACAGATAGGCCTACGTCAAGTGCAGCAGCAGCAGCTGTCTGTCAGCCCCAAACTCCACCTGGCCCTGAACCAGCCCCAGTGCCCCCACATGAGGAAGGAGGTCAGCAGCTGTGTGTTGAATTAATAATAATGATAAACTTTATCACAGTCTCAAGTGTCAGATAAGAATGAAAAACAATACACACAAAAGATATAAAAGATGAGTGAGAGAGCTTTCAGTAAACTAAAACTAATAAAAAACTACTTTAGGTCCACAATGTCTCAGGAAAGGCTTTGCAGTCTTGCCATGCTGTCCATTGAGAGTCAGTTGGCTAGAAAGCTGGAGTTCAAAGACCTGATTAGTGATTTTGCTAGTGACAAGGCTCGGCTTTTGGTGAGAAAGGTTGAGGGCCAGTGATTGTAAATGGGGTCGCAAGAGGAAGCTCGACTCAGCAATGTTGTATCTTTGCCATTCTTTGATATCTTAAGTTCTACTTTTAAAATTTGTTTACTTATTTGATGTATGACTCCCAGCCCATACCATGCAAAGTCCTGTTATGTTTCTATGTATGAGCCTACTACTACTGTGGCGTATAGCATATATATTTTTTTTCTCATCAGTATCAGAGTTGCAGCAAATAAAAGAATCAAAATGAATTACATTGTATTCAGAGTGTCAACAATACCACCAAAATGCATAGTTTTATGTAAAATAGCACTCAAAATTTTTGCTGGCCTCCTGGCTGGCTGTATTGGAGGCCCAGTGAAAAATTCTTTTCATGGGGCCCCAAATCCATAGCAGTGCCCCTGAGTAGGACTAGCATACTAGTAACACAGCACAACCATGCAGTATTTTGCTGCACAGCTAGATTTAGTCTGAATATACGCTTGCAGGCACAAGCGCCCTCTCTCTCTCTTATGCAAACACACACATACCATAGCCCCGAGTTACATCGCCTTGCCCTTGTATAATTGTGGGTCTCTCAATGTTTATAACTTCAACTATGCAGGCTTTGACTATAGCCTTTAGACTTCCACCAATCAGGCATAACATTATGACCACTGACAGATGAAGTGAATCTCTTCATCATGGCACTTGTTAGTGGGTGGAATACAGTCCCTGACAAAAGTCTTGTCGCTTATCCAAGTTGTAGAAACAACAAATAATAACTTGACTTGTAGTTGATCAATTGGAATCAGAAATGACTTATATGAAAGGCAAAGGCCTCTAGATTATGCTTATTATACCAAAATAAAGTTGTGTATCATTCATTGAGTTTTATCATTTAATTAGGACAGAAAGGTCAGATTTTGCTTGGACAAAAGTCTTGTCGTGTCTTTAAACGAGTCAACCAATCACAGATTAGAGCTCCACCTGTGACAAATACTGTAATTAACACATTCTCAGGTGTGTATAAAAAGAACCCCAGCACACCAGACCATCATGTGAAGTGCAACCTGACCTCTGACAACATGCCAAAGATTCAACCACAGACCAAAGTGCTGATCATCAAGAGCCTGAAGACCAAGTCTGCTGCTGAGGTGGCAAACATCTTTATTATATCCAAACGTCAATTGGAGAGGATAAAAAAAAGATTTGAAGAAACTGGTGACATTCATGACAAGCCAAGGTCAGGCAGACCCCGCAAGACAACTGTTCGAGAAGACCGTTTGTTGCTTCGGCAGTCCAGGGCCAGCCCTTTTTCAACTGCAGCAGAGTTACATGGGAACTGGTCACCAGAAACCCCTGTATCTACAAGAACAGTTTGTCGAATTCTCTCACGCAGTGGTCTCCATGGCCGAATTACTGCTCACAAACCAACATTAAACAGAAGACAACAAAATAATCAGAGCTGCCAAGCGTCACGCTTTGAGTGTGACAGTCACGCAATTTGACCCATTCTCACACCACACGCCACACATGACATTTCTCACGCTTATTTCCCCATTCAATACTCGTACGCGGCTTGCCCAGAGAATGTCTAATAGGATAGGAAGTGGACGGGCTCTGGCTTGCCGTAGTTCGAGTAACTCTGATTGACTGACCGAGATAACCAATCCCAGACCAATCCATCAGTCCTTTGTGCCTAAATCTAACCAACCACGGAAGGCACCACGCAATATAAACCAATCAGAAGCAACGTAAGGCGGGTCTTGGCGTCTCTAACTATCTTTCACTCACAACGGCGCCAACATTTAAAACCCACTCGACATTCTCCTGCTAGCTAGAAGACGGACGGAAGGTAACACCCAATTTTGTTCCCTGTTGATTCGCTGTTTCTCCTTGAGTTTCCTAGTTAATATGTACTACTTTAAGGCTGCTATAAGTCTATCATTGGCCTGTATTTGTTGCAGAGCTGTGTAACATTTATTTGCCTCTTCTCTTGCCCAGTTCACACTTGAAAAAGAGACTCTAACGTCAGTTACAGACTTGTAAATATCAATTTAGACCCCCCTAAAGCAGTGTTTTTCAAAATTCTAAATTCCAAGGTCGATCCTTAACTCTGACAGTGTACAGGCTGTCAAAATCGCTCTAACGATTTCCTCTTTTCATTTCTAACCGGCGCATTTCAGTTTTTGCCCGCGCGGGCAAAAACTGAAATGCGCCGGTTAGAAATGAAAAGAGGAAAATCACAGAATACAGGAAATGTCCAGGACACTCAGGACGAGAATGAGGGAGGATCGGATGGTGGCTCGGGTAGCGATGAGGAAACTGTCACTGTAAGCTGCACATCTGTCAGCTGCACACCTGTAAGCAGGTGTGCTCCATGCTGAGACTGCTGCCTGCTGAACAGCGGGTCGCAGGAAGAAGGATCTGACTGAAGTGCCCGTGTTTCGGCTACAAAAACCCGCCGAACTGATCCGAAACCAGCACTGATGTGTTTTTTTCCACAGTCGAATATTAATTTTCACAATCGAATATCCGTTTTTAAAAAAATATTTGAATATATATTCGAATTTAGAATATTCGTTGACAGCCCTAATTTGTACACTCTCAGAGTTACAGACCTTGGCCGCGTTTCCCAGATTCGCTCTTAGCGCTTAAGAAGCTCTTAAGCGCTAAGAGCTTCTTAGGAACGCTCTTAAGAGCGCTCTGAAAGAAGGACGTGTTTCCCAGAGACGTTCTTAGCTTAAGAAGATTTTTTACTAAGAAGGAAGTGTAAGATCGCCCTGAGCCACTCTTAACAGCCTTCTTAGCGACCAAACGCTCAGTGCAGCCGCATCAGGGAAAGTTATATCGGACACTCAAAGGAATACTAAAACCATGCGTAATGATGAATGTGTGCTCATAGCTGCAGAACACTGACGTAAGAAAAATAATAGCATAAGAAGAAAAATAGCGATATAAAAATAAAGAATTGCCCATGTGTTCCTGTAGCTACATAAATAAAATAAATCATCGTTACTATCACTCGTTACGTTTTCACACACATTCGGCATCCGCATCTGAGTTTACAGTCTATGAAAACGTCAACCACCCTGTGGTATTTCACAGATATGAGGGAAACTGACAGGTGTAACTGAACTCAGCTGGAACCTCATCAAGAGAGTCTCCACCTGCTAGTCTATATAAAGGCGTTGCCGAAGTCCACGCGTGTGAGACACCATGGCTGCAATACAGCATATTCTCGCTGCTAACCAACAGCGTCGCCGTGCGCGAAGCCAGACGGTTTATATAAATGCTTCTGTGCGTCAGCACTTCTCCCCACTCGACGTGCTGTCGGACCGGGCTGTCCAGTCCAAGTACCGGCTTCCCCGTGAGGAGATCCAACGCCTCGTCACGCTCGTGTCACCACACATCCAGAGGGCAACCCGCTGCAGCTCTGCCCTCAGCCCGGAGGTGCAGCTCCTGGCCGCGCTGCGTTTTACGCAGTGGGGAGCTTCCTGGAGGTGGTGGGGGACGACCACAGGGTGTTGCGGGTGACTTAAGCGCTGATAAAATGGTGGGTGATCGATTTGCCTGGCATCGATTGATTCATATTTCAGCACCACGGCGGTGGACAGCTCCCACTAAGAGCTTCTTAAGAAGCTTCTTTGGCGGGATCTTAAGAAGGCAGTTAAGAACGCGTCTGGGAAACAGCCCTATCTTAGCGCTCCTTCTTAGCCGAACCCGTCTACTATGTATAAATACATAGTAAATGAAACAAATGCCTTGTCTAATCTAATGTTCATTTGAACTGTTCTTATTTGTTTATTTTTGTATGTAATAGTGTTTTTCTGTGGACCTTGAGTCTGCTGCTAAGACATTCATTCAATCAAAAAACACTTAATGTTTTATTAATGTTTTTACATGATTTGCTTTTTAAACCTAAACAAAACAAAAACCAGAAACAGTTTGGCTCTTGAGGGAACTCTGTCATCCATCATGACAGTGAAGATGGCGAGCCTCGAGCCACAATGTTTCAAGTGGGAGCCCCCTGCCTCTGTCATCAAGGCATCAAAATCTGCAACAAACACTTACAACATTCGACATGTACCCAGCTAAACATTTGAAATTAAATATTGTCAAATAAATGTGTTTTGTCAAAATTTTTGTTTGAATTTTCATTTCTAATTTCTAGTTAATTAAGACTAGCATTAGGAGGCCACAGTGCAGGGAGAGTAGCTGGCATGGAGGTGACGACATCAGTCTTATAGGTATAAATAGACGTTAAAAAAGGCCAAATTTTTTTCGCCGAACGCATCATGACACTAAAGTCTCACTCTTGTCATTTTCTGAAACTTGGCAGCCCTGATAATTGTGTTGCATTTGCCAAGGCCCACAGTTTGTGGAAAGGATGGACAGTGGAAAAGTGGCAGAAGGTTGATTTTTCTGATGAATCATCCATTGAACTGCATCCCAATCGCCGCAAATACTGCAGAAGACCTGTTGGAACTTGGACCCAAGATTCACCCAGAAAACAGTCAAGTTTGGTGGAGGAAAAATCATGGTTTGGGGTTACATCCAGTATGGGGGTGTGCGAGAGATCTGCAGAGTGGATGGCAACATCAACAGCCTGAAGTATCAAGAGATTCTTGCTACCAATTACATTCCAAACCACAAGAGAGGACAAATTCTTCAACAGGATGGCGCTCCTTCTCATACTTCAGCCTCCACATCAAAGTTCCTGAAAGCGAAGAAGGTCAAGGTGCTCCAGGATTGGCCAGCCCAGTCACCAGACATGAACATTATTGAACATGTCTGGGGTAAGATGAAGGAGGAGGCTTGGAAGTTGAAACCAAAGAATCTTGATGAACTCTGGGAGTCCTGCAAGACTACTTTCTTTGCCATTCCAGATGACTTCGTCCATAACTTATTTGAGTCATTGCCGAGATGTATGGATGCAGTCCTCCAAGCTCATGGGAGTCATACACAATATTAATTATTTTTCCCAAGGCACCATGACTTTATGTTCAGATGTTATTGTTGCATGTTTGTGTATTCAAAATAAAATATAATTTGTACCATACATTATTTTTGTATGCGACAAGACTTTTGTCCAAGCAAAATCTGACCTTTCTGTCCTAATTAAATGAGAAAACCCAATGAATGATACACAACTTTATTTTGGTATAATAAGCATAATCTAGAGGCCTTTGCCTTTCATATAAGCCATTTCTGATTCCAATTGATCAACTAAAAATCAAGTTATTATTTGTTGTTCCTACAACTTGGATAAGCGACAAGACTTTTGTCAGGGACTGTATATTAGGCAGCAATTGAACATGTTGTCCTCAAAGTTGATGTGTTAGAAGCAGGAAATGGGCAAGTGTAAGGATTTGAGTGAGTTTGACAAGGGCCAAATTGTGATGGCTAGATGACTGGGTCAGAGCATCTCCAAAACTGCAGCTCTTGTGGGGTGTTCCCGGTCTGCAGTGGTCAGTATCTATATAAACTGGTCCAAGGAAGGAACAGTGGTGAACCGGCAACAGGGTCATGGGCGACCAAGGCTCATTGGTGCATGTGGGGAGTGAAGGCTGGCCCGTGTCGTCTGATCCAACAGACAAGCTACTGTTGCTCAAATTGCTGAAGAAGTTACTGCTGGTTCTGATTGAAGGTGTCAGAATACACAGTGCATCACAGTTTGTTGTGTATGGGGCTGCATAGTCGCAGACCAGTCAGGGTGCCCATGCTGACCTCTGTCCACCGCCGAAAGAGCCAACAATGGGCATGTGAGCTTCAAAACTGAACCACGGAGAAATGGAAGAAGGTAGCCTGGTCTCATGAATCACATTTTCTTTTACATCATGTGGATGGCGGGTGCATGTGCGCCGCTTACCTGGGGAACACATCACAACACAATGCACTATGGGAAGGAGGCAAGCCGCCGGAGGTAGTGTGATGCTTTGGGCAATGTTCTGCTGGGATACCTTGGGTGCTGCCATCCATGTGGATGTTAGAAATGGTTTGAGGAGCACAACAATTAGTTTGAGGTGTTGACTTGGCCTCCAAATTCCCTAGATCTCAATCCAATCTGTGGGATATGCTGGACAAACAAGTCCGATCAATGGAGGCCCCACCTCGCAACCTACAGGACTTAAAGGATCTGCTGCTAACATCCTGATGCCAGATATGACACAGCTTCAGGGGTCTAGTGGAGTCAATGCCTCGATGGGTCAGAGCTGTTTGGCAGCAAAAGGGGGACCAACACAATATTAGTTGATGTTTTTTTTTTTTTTTTTAATCAAAATGTATCTGTAAATGTACAATATGTAACTTCTACTTGCTCTCAAAACAAAAACAAGCTGTTTGCACAGTGCTGTGGAGGGCCGGTGGAGCAGGGGAAGAAGTGCTCCTCACTTGCTTAGAGTCAGCTACAGAGTCTAGAATAGACCCAGACCCCTGGAGAATAGACACCTGAGTAACTTCAGATTTTGCTCTGATCTGGAAGTGTTTATCAATGGGAAGAAAATGTATTACACTCCAAACTTCTGGGGGTAAAAAGTGTATTTATTTTCACTCATGTTTATGAACCTTACTGCAGTAGTAATCCACAGAGCTGACTTTCAGTTTTGGGTTTATATTTTCTGTAATGCTGACTGCTAACTGGAGATGGAGAGGAAATGTACTTTATAAACAACTTTACAGAAAGGAGAGCGGGGAGAAGAGAGAAAATTAGAGTCCCTGGTGAGGAGGCTTCCGAATTAAACAAGAGTTTTCCTCAATATAGTCACACAGACATGCACCCTTAGTGAATGTCATTACTTGTCAATGTTTGCTTACAGCTAGTGAACAGTGAAGTAAAATGGCTGTTTGGGGCAGATAAATACTGCATGAGTAATGCAAATAAACACAAATGTTCCTGCTGTCAGACTCTTCACAAATCACTGTGACCTCTGAATCCCAGCAGACTCCGGCCATATCAGTATCCTCTTCTTCCTGGACCTCTCTGCAGCATTTGATACAGTCTCCCACACCATTCTTCTAAACCGTCCATCTGAACACCTTGGCCTCACTGGTACAGTTATCTCATGGTTGCAATCTCTCCAACAGAAAACAGTGTATCACCACCAGTAACTACAGCTTTACCACAAAGATCTTTACTAGGGCCCCTCCCCTCACCATAAATTTGCTCCCCCTTGGTCAGATCATTCACCAACGCGGTGTCAGTTTCCACTCACATGCCGATAACACACCTCTATCACAGCACCAAACCATCCACCCAGCTCCCCTCTCAGTAACTCAACAGTGACAAAACTGAGCTCATAGTTGTGGCTCCCAAGGCACCACTGCTCCAGAAGATTAGAGAGCCCCTTAATGTGAAAGGCTGCTCCATCTCCCATCCCCTGAGGTCTGTAACCTGGCCGTCATCCTGGACTCAATCCTCTCCTTTCAGGCCCAAATCAAACCCATCACCAAATCTAGTTTTTACAATCTAAAAAATATCTCCAGACTCCAGCCATCACACTTGCCCTCGCCCCGTTTTATTGCCTTCTGTCTCAACAACTGCAATGGTGTCCTGTTTGTGGTCCCAATCAAGACCCTGAAGAGGCTCCAATACGTGCAAAACTCAGCTGCCATCGTTCTGATTCACACCAGACTATGGCTTCACATCACCCCCAGCTTCATTCAACTCCATAGGCTCCCCATTAGGTCCTAAAACCCCACATGCACTTGCCCCCCAGTACTGTACCTAATTGATTGATTTCCCTTGGGTTAAACATTGTTGGAAACACTTAGGAATCATGTACATGAGCATACAATTTAACAAAATATATAACAAAGGTCTAGTCGTTTTCAGACATTTTAACCCTCTGGGGTCCAAATCATGTGACCACTTTAAGACGACGGTACAGCGAGATGCAGCCTCACTGATTCTCCATTTCAACTTGTGGCGAAAGTGCGGACTTCAAACTATATACCAGTTTTTAAATTGTGTTGATAGGCTGAGTAAAACCGGACTTGTGATAAATAATGTGCTTTTTCGCGAATATCTCCGTCACGTTTGGTGCGTGTTTGGTGCATGAAGAAACGGTAAAAACGGCCTTTTCTCAGTAACTTGTCCACAAAAAGGAAAGGCTTGCAAGCAAAAAAACATGTGATACCCCCTTTCCTATTGGTGGGAAAAAGCCACCAAATCAACCAATCACAAAATTATATGGCAAATCACGTGATTTGGTTGCTGGGGGACAGGGGAAGTTGTGGGGAGGGACGGCAACGAAGAGTGACAGCGATACTGACAGCGACAGAGACAGAGACAGCGACAGAGACAGCGACATAGACAGCGTTAGTGACAGCGAGGTTTTAAGAGTTGAGAGAGATTTGTGACATTTAGCGTGTTTTGAGTGTATAAATAGTGTGCTGCGTAGTGTGTAGTGTAGTGTGTAGTGTAGTCGTTTTCTTGTTTTGTGTGTCAAAACAATGAGTAGACTGTTGAATGAGGAGCAGGCAGTGCAGCTCTTCATTGAGCTGTGAGGACCTGAGGAAGGCCTGAGCCTGAGGCATTGCCTGCATTAAAATGTAAATAGTTACATATAACTTTGTAAATTTCAAAAACTTATGTACAAAATTAGCAAACAACAAATTAAATTTGCATTCTAAGTAATAAAAATGGTTCGTTAAACCTATTTGTGGTTTTCACAGTAAAAAATCTAACTTTTTCCTACTCGGATTTTATGATTTTTGTGTGATTTTAGGTCCACTGTATTAATACAGTATGTCAAAATTAAAAAATAACTGTACAGTCACATAAGCGAGGTTGTGCTGAGAAAAATGACACCAAACAAGGCAAGGTAAACAGTTTTTAAGGTGAAATATAAAGGTAAAATCAAAAGTAGTGAAAAGCGGCCAATTACACCCTGGACCCCAGAGGTTTAATGCAGAATGTAAGGATATTAAAACATATAGGACATTGAATTTAGTAGCACAGAATTTGAAAAGAATGTGTACTGGGACCTTTATGCTGTGAAGCCATGAGACGTACTCCACCTCCTGGTCACTGCTTGTATCTGGTTACTTTCATCTCTGATGAATGTTTCACAAAAAAAATGATGTGTTTCTATAATTCCATACTCAGTTAGCTGTTAATGCACTCAGCAGACATTTACCCTACAGCTTACCCGCTGCTATTAGATGAAAGCTAACCAGCTCTCTTCCTGCTGATTTCAATACGGATTTGTGCACTTGTGCTTGAATCAGGGCAACATATTTGCAAGGTCCTGAAATTGTTTGTGATTGAGGGCATAGATGGACCATGGGAAAATTCAGAGGGTCTGTCCTGTTTGATTAAGCAAAGTAAGTAGTAGTCAGTTACGTCATTTTCCAAGTGTTTCCCAAACATATTATCCATATTCCCAGGATGCCCTTGTCTTGAGCCCTGCAGTATGCCATGGCATTTTAGCAGCACATAGGGAAACTTTCTTGTGCTATTTTATGCTTTTTTGATCGGTCCATATTGAGGCCATTGATCAAACTATTTAGAACGGAAGTCAGTTGATAATAATAAGTGCCCAATCAATCGTAGCATGCTTAGGATAAAAAAAAAAAATCTACCGATTTAGCATTGATTTAGCATTGATTTAGCATTTAATTTACCACACACACACACACACACACACACACACACACACACACACACACAGAGCTTGTGGTTTTCCTGTCTTTCCTACTGGCACTGCAATGCAGTCATCTCTAACCTCCAGGATCCTTGAAGTCCACTCCTCCATCAGCCTCCAGTCTTCCCCTTTTCTTTCCTTTCCTTCTCATCTTGTCCTAACTCCAGCCTAACATGTTGCCTCCTCCTTTTCCCCTCAACCTACCTGACCCTCCTGTCGACACGGAACTTCAACATCCTCCTCAGGATCAATCATGTACCAACAGCGCAGGAGACAAGATGCACAGACAGACAGATGGAGCAGAGTTTGAGAGAAGAGAGGGGGACAGAAACTGTACAGATTGATGAGAGAGGTGAGATGCACTACGTTGTCCTCTCTCTCTCTCTCTCTCTCTCTCTCTCTCTCTCTCTCTCTCTCTCTCTCTCTCTCTCTCTCTCTCTCTCTCTCTCTCTCTCTCTCTCTCTCTCTCTCTCTCTCTCTCTCTCTCTCTCTCTCTCTCTCTCTCTCTCTCTCTCTCTCTCTCTCTCTCTCTCTCTCTCTCTCTCTCTCTCTCTCTCTCTCTCTCTCTCTCTCTCTCTCTCTCTCTCTCTCTCTCTCTCTCTCTCTCTCTCTCTCTCTCTCAAAATTGCAATACATAGAATTGTTATATGTTATTTGATGACTTGAGGATGATACTCAAAAATCAACTATTTTTCTTCAGGATTGCTTTAAGATTTTGTGTACATTACTTAGTAGGGCTGGGCTATAAACCAAAAATTTACCGATACTGAAATTTACGATGATAACCGACGTAATTTTGCCCATGTCGGTATAGTCGGTGTTTTAAAAAAAGAAAAGTAAAGTTGTTTTTGTCTTTTTTGGCTGTGTGTGTAGGTAGGCTATGTTCATGTCCCTTTAAGATGCTGCACACGTAGTACAGCGTGTGTAGTTACGTGACTCCACCCCATCCAGTCTGTAACAAGAAGGGAAAGTACGGTGATGGAATAAAGGACTGTACAAATGATGAAGCGGCAGCTGCGGCGGTGGAGATAGGTCTGGTTGAGGAGGAAGAGAAGCAGCTTGTTCCCAAAAACAATGCTTCATCAATTGTTTGGCAACATTTTGGGTTCAGTAAGGAAGATGTCGATGAAAAAACTGTCAAATGTAAACTGTGCCAAAAGACGGTTGCGACAAGTCAAGGTAACACATCCAACCTCTTCCACCACCTGCAGTACAACCATGTGATTCAATACGAAGAAGTAAAAAAAGCTCAATGTGAGAAGTGATCTGGAGGACCAGCAAAAAGTGCTTCTACTTCCAGGCAGCAGTCAATAACCGAAGCATTTGCTAGTACTCAACAATATGAGCGAACGTCAAAAAGATGGATCGAAATCACCAATGCGATAGGCTACCATATAGCAAAACACATGGCTCCTATTGATACAGTGGAGCGCAAGGGTTTCAAACACCTCACGAAAACCGTCGACAAGAGATACGGCCTGCCATCCCGAAAATATTTTTTGAAAACTGTGATTCCCAGCATGTACAGAATAGAGAGAGAAAAGGTCACTGCTGAGTTGAGATATGTGAAGCACGTTGCAGCCACATCCGATCTCTGGTCCAGTGGCACCATGGACCCCTATATCAGTCTGCCAGTACATTACATTGATGAGAAATGGAAACTGTGCACCAGACTGCGGGGGACGGCATATTTTCCATCTGATCACACGGGAGAGATGGTCGGACAGGGCTTGAGAACGATGCTGACTACATGGAACATCAGAGAAGAGGACCTTGTCGCCATAACAACTGACAACGGCGCAAACATTGTGAAAGCTGCCGAGCTCAATAAATGGACGCGGGTGCAGTGTTTTGGGCTCAGGCTGCACCTGTCAGTCGGTAAGTGTGCACATTTTAATGGGGATATCTTTGGGTGGTGACTGGCTGTTATATTCTGTGCTCGTGTGTGTTCAATTGTATAATGTAGACCATATTAAAATTTTAAATTATATCTTATCGCCACATAGTAGAGCTACAGCAGTAACGTTATAGCTATAAAATTACAGTTAAATGGCTACAGCTATTTTTCTTTTTGTTAATGTGTTTGTTAATGTGTGTGTGTGTGTGTGTGTGTGTGTGTGTGTGTGTGTGTGTGTGTGTGTGTGTGTGTGTGTGTGTGTGTGTGTGTGTGTGTGTGTGTGTCTGTTAGTTACAGAAAATGCCCTGAAAAAACAAGCCCCTGTGGAACGGGCAATGAAGGTCTGCAAAAAGATCGTCAGTACATTTTCCTACAGCTGGAAAAAGAAGAAGGCATTACGGAAGGTACAAGAAGAGATGACCCTGCCAATGCACAAGCTCAAAACGGCATCTCCAACCAGATGGGGATCCATGCAGATGATGACAGCAAGGTTCCTGGAGCAGAAGAATGCCATCACAAAGGTAGGTTACATGATCCTTGGTACTCTATTTTATTGTGTGTGTTTTTTTGCTGGGCTCAGGTAATGATTTTAGCCTTTATTGTAATTGCTCTGTGCTGTTCGAGTGCTGGCTGAAGAAAAAGATGACGTGGCGCTGACCAAAGCCATCAAATCTGACATCCTTGCGTACCTTGATGACAAGTTCTCAGATCCCCCCACTGTAGAGCTTTTGGACACAGCCAGTTTTGTTGACCCGAGATTCAAAGCAGCATACATTTCTGCAGACCGTGTCATCACCACTCAGGAGAAAGTGAAAACTGAGATGAAGTCAACAGCTGCAGTCCGCACAGGAAGTACCGCAGAGAGCACCGAGCCTCAGCCTTCTACATCATCAGAAGCAAAGAAGCCAAAGAGATCACTGGGAAGCTTTTTCAAAGGAAGTGAGGCTACCCTTCAACTGCACCCACTGTGTCACCTGAGCAAGCAGTAGAAGCAGAGCTGAGCAGCTACTCAGTGTCTCCTGTGCAGGATAGTGAGGGAAATCCACTAGATTGGTGGAGAGAGCATCAGGTACACTTTCTCACTCTAAAGAAAAGTGGCAAAAAAGTGCCTGTGCATACCAGCCACTAGCTCCCCATCTGAGCGGGTTTTCAGTTCTGGAGGAAACATTGTTACATGCCTTAGATCATGCCTGAAACCTGAAATGGTAAACATGCTAGTGTTTCTTAGCAAGAACCTGGAGTAAACACTAGTGCATAAAGTAGAGTGATTAAATGCAACAGCAGCCACGAGTCAGATTCACATCTACAACACTAGTCTGAGTAAACAGGTCAGGATACCAAGTTTGCTGCCCCTTTTTTAAGTGCCCTGTTCAAGCCCCTCTTATTCTTAATCATCATTGTTCTATTGACATTTTTGCACATGGCACTATTTAACATATTTATTTGAAAGAGTTTAAAGTTGTCACTTGTCACATGGCAGTGTTTAGTGTTTATTTACAATAGTTTTTTCAGTGCTCTATTGACATTTTTGTTCATGACATTATTTGTAATTTGTTTGCTTATCGTCCATTTATCATTATCGAGGTGAACTGCTCAATATATTGTGATATTGATTTGAGGCCATATCGCCCAGCCCTATTACTTAGTGTTGCTTTATTTGTCCACCTTAATGCATGTACACTGCATGGCTTGTCTCTCCTTTCTGTTTCTCTCTTTCTTTCTTTCTTTCTGGAGTATAAGTGAGTATAAAGTCACCTAAAAAACAGATCAGGATGCATGTGTAGGAAGCTTGTTGATCATGAAGCTGATCAAAACCAAGGTGCACCGAACAACATCCAGGTACACTTGCAAGTTTGTGCAAAACAATGGCATAAGTAGGCCTACAGCAGCAGTACTCGGATTAACATAATACTTCATCATCTAACCTTAGACTCTGCACTTTATCACATATAGATGGATACTGTCTCTGCTCTATATGATGATGATACAAGTTATTGATTAGGATAAACCCCTTGAGATGAACCATATCGTTTTCGAGGCGGTCCTAACATACAATACAAACAAACTTTAAAATGACAAAACAGCAAAAAAAAAAAACTAACAGAAATATTACAGACAATAAGTAATAGGAACACACACAAAAAAACACACACACTACAACCAAGACAATCCGCCCACAATCAAAAAGATGAGTACATTAGTGAACACAACCGCTAGACCACAAAGAGGCTGTGAGCAAATGCTTGCCCAGCAAAAATATAATAGAGAATAAAGAAAATAGAGTATACAGTGGTTTGTGTATTGTATATAGATCAGTGGCGTCATTAGGCCTATTTTAGGGGGGCTGAAGCCCCTCTAGAATATTCTTAAGCCCCCCTAAATAATTTGGTGTTTTTATTAAAAAAGAAAAAAAAAAAAAGCGAGGAGCTCGGAGACACAGTCATACATGAGACTTTGTCAAACATTATTGCTACTGATGGTGCTTCATTGGCTTCTGTGCTATGTCACAAATCTTGCTACAGCTCATATACTTCTCGCTCTAGAAATGTGAGCAAACGCAAGTCAGACTCATGTCAGAGGCAGCCCGGAAAGCGAATCATTTGCTTTCAACTCTCTGCCTTTGAGTATTCAAAACAGTGCTTGTTCTGTGGTCTTATTTGTGAAGAAAAAGACCCTAAAAATCCTAACAGGTGGAATCCAGTTAAAAGAATGTCAGACTTTAAATAGGCCAGGCCCTCCATCCATCAAAGATGTGATTCTGTCTAAATGTGATGAACGGCAGGATGATTGGGCAGATGTTGTGAAGCTACAGGTGAATGGCATCATCACCGCTCACGTGAGGCAACAGGTTGTTCAGCCCTACATAGTTAACGTTAAACTTAACATAACGCACTAATACGCCTTCATTGAACACGCTCACGGTGATGGGCTTAGATGATGTCATCTCATTGGGTGTCTTAAAGAGCTACCACATTAATATGTATCGTACAACTGCAGGATCCAAGTTATACCCGCAATGCTTTTTCCTCCAGAAATGCAAATTTGAATCTTCAAAAGTGTCAGGAGAGGATTCAGCTTCACTACACCCTGAAAACAATGCATCAACATTCACAAGAGCACTCATGATTTTGAAATGTATGATCATTGTGTTTACCATGAAAATAACCCAAAATTTTGTCCGAAATTAATAAAAAATATGTCTAAATGTATCCAAATTTATTATAGAATTACCATTTTGAAGTCTGAAAATGGCAGAAATGAAATCCGCATCCTCTAAAACCTCTAAAACCACTCTCATATTGTAGAAATTGGCCATACAGTGCAAGATATGTGGTCAAAATGGACGATTCTGCTAATAATGCTAATTATGCTAATTATGCAAATTGCTCAACATATGCAAATTAGCATCCGGCAGTTTCTGTATACTGGGGACCCATACTTCACATTTCTGCAATAAAACTTTGGTGTACTCAACATTTCCGGGTTCACCTAGTTGGCTACTAGACTATATCTTTGGGGTGACTTCCTTCTGGAGCATCAGCTGTGTTTCTCACTTTATGCATGGATACACAGCGTGAAACAGGAGACGAGCTCATTCACATTTGATTATCATCAGTGGATAATAATAATGATACACTAATAATAACCCGCCAGGGGCTGTCCCCTGTCTCTGCTCCTCTTCTCATTGGCGATTGAGCCCCTCGCAACTGCTGTTAGAGCACATCCTGTAATAGAGGGCGTTATGGTCAAAGACGAGAAGCACATCATTTCGCTCTATGCTGACGACATTATGCTGTATCTGACTAATATGGAGACAACACTTCCCACCCTCTGCACCTTGTTAGAGGAATATAGCTGCATCTCTGGGTACAAGATAAACAGAAAAGTGTGATGATGCCTCTTAACCCAGCTGCTCAAGGATTATCAAGGGGAAACATTCCCTTTCATTGGGACCCCTGTAAGCTTTGTTATCTTGGTCTGCAAATACCCAACCAGCTATATCAGATTTACTCTCTCAACTATGTATCTCTGTTTAAAAAAGTTGAAGCAGATTTGGACAGATGGAAGTCTCTTCCTGTATCCCTATTTGTAAGAACAAATTGTATTAAAATGAATATTTTACCCAAATTTCTTTACTTGTTTCAAGCACTGCCAACACCAACTCCGAAAACTTTCTTTAAAAACATGGACAAACTGATATCCAGATTTCTGTGGAACGGTAAATTTCCCAGAGTTAAGCTCAAAACCCTCTGTCGGCCAAGTGAACAGGGATGGCTAAATTTACCAGACTTTCAGTTATACTATCTGGCTGCTCAATCCAGAACTACAGTATCTGGATTTGGATTAAAGACCTGAAGAACCCTCCAGCTTGGAAACAGATCGAACAGTCCCATACAGCGGAAGCGTTGTCTAGCATTCCATTTATTTACTCTTATCACAAGCAAAAAAATGTAACTCCAAATCCAATGATAAAACTTACATCAAAAATCTGGGATGAAATTAGAGCAAAGTTCCATAGTGTCCGCACACTGTACGGTTCCACTCCATTCCATTTTAACCCGGTTTTACCTGGGGCACTGAGAGACGGCATTACTAGAGACTGGTATAACAGACATATATGCACTTTTGGACATTTATATGAGCACAATAATCTGAGATCCTTTGAGCAACTGAAGCTCTCTTTTGGGCTCCCCTCTGCACATTTTTTTTTTTTATATTTGTAAGTCAGAGATTTTATTAGGACACAGCAAGGTGGGAAACTCATACCTTTAGAGGATTTTGAGATAGACAGTATGATGCGAGACAAGCATAACTCTAAAGGCTTTTTATCCAATGCTTATAACAGACTAATGAGCCTGGCAGAAAATAAAGCTTTTAATGCAAAACTTAAGTGGGAAACTGACACTGATTCTGCCTTGGACTTTGAGTGGAAGGAGATTTGTAGTAGCGCTCAATCATTCTCCTATAACAGCAGACACAAACTATTACAGTTTAATCTCATACATAGGGTTTACTTCATGCCTCATCGTCTCCATAAAATAAGTAATAACTACTCTGAATACTGCCCTAGGTGTAAGACTGAAACAGGATCCCTTCTCCACATGTTCTGGACGTGTAGATGTTTGAAGCAGTACTGGAGATCTATCTTGGACATTGTTAAAGTAATTGTGGGGGTGGAAATCCCAGCCAATCCACGACTGACACTATTGGGGGACCTGTCGGTTTTACCAGACAATATGAGAGTTAACACCCACTTCATCAGATTAGCCCTAATTGCAGCTAACAAATGTATAGCTATCAACTGGAAGAGCGAGGACCCCCATGGTGTTTCTTTGTGGCTTAAAGAGCTGTCGTAATACTTGCCATTCTGATGAAAAATTATTTTAACAAAAAGGCCTTCAAAATGTATTGGTTTAACTGCAGGTGTAATTAGCTCAGACACCAAGTTGGAGGAAATGTATGAAGCCACACCGTCGCCCCTGGAGCCTATATCAGCTCAGTGTAGGACATAATTTAAAAGTTTGATTTCATTGTCAGAGACTTTGCTACTAAGCCATGTGTCTGACAGTATAATGATATTAGGATTATATTGGATTACCCAAGCATGAAGTAAGCATTTTTTAAAAATTCAGTGTGCACGGATACTGGATAGAGTATTTTAAATCAAGTTCACAGAGTCTCCGTTTTACTGTATCGAAACAACGGCGCTTCTTCGTGAGTTCCGCACTGAAGTCAGGATATATGTAGATGCGAGTACCTTTATACACCAGCTCCTTTTTCTCTCTGGCAAGAAGGAGGATTCTCACCTTGTCCTGAAAATTAAGAAGTTTAATCAGGATAGGCCTTGGACCAGCGCTATTCCTTGTGAAGGAATGTGGGAGTCCGGTGAGCCCTCTCAATAACCGGAGTGGGGAGTTTTTCTCGCCCAAGGAGCTGTGGGATTAACTGGGACATGAAGCCAAGAATGTCGTGGCCCTCAGAGGATTCTGGAATGTTAACAAAGCGAAGATTGGAAGATCTGCTTCGGTTCTCCAGATCCTGAATCTTGTCCATCAGGTAGGCATTATCTTTAGTTAGTTCTTTGTTCAGGGTCAGGAGATCATGTAGATGTCCTCATTTGCCCCGATCCGTTGCTCTAGTGAAAAGACATGCTCTCCAAGCGTATCCAAGGACATCTGAATGCTGCTCAGTTTTGTTTGGATAGGATCAACATTTGAATCCATATGAGTAAGCATATTGTCTTGATGTGTTGTATGCCATCCCATAAAGTTTGTAGTGAGGTCTGATTTTGTAGATCCAGTACCATTGTTCAGCACATAAGTATTATCCAGTCGTTGTGCCGAGTAAATAGAACATACAGTAGACTTTAAGCCTTACGACAAGTCATGTGTAAATAAACCACACTATTAGTATGATCTGGAGAACTACAAGAGTAAGCAGGCAGACAGGCCTGTGTTGTGCTCACTCAAGCTGCGGCCATCTTATTAAGAAGTCCTCAGAGATATGTCTCGTGAAAATCCTGGAATCACAGTATTCTTTTCAAAGGAAGGAAGTTTCGCTGAGCTTCCCTTGCAGTCTTAGAGCAATCGCCACTGTACTTAATGGAAGCAAAACAACATTTTTCTTGAGCAAAAGATACTGATTTGAACAGTTTAAGCATATCCACATTAGATGGCAGTAATATTAAGAGAGTATCGAGTAAGAGAGTATAAATACCTTGGCATTTGGCTTGATTAATCATTTACATAAACATCATACTAAAAAAGCAGACTGAGACAAAAACCTGGATTTTTGTACTGACTGTCGAATACCTATATATCATTCAAGAGTTTATTCATATACTAAACACACCTTTTATACTTTTTTAGAAAAGATACTATTGGATAATGTACAAAGCTAATGGAGATGGCCATGTGATAGAAAGGTCATCCAATGAA
This sequence comes from Lagodon rhomboides, assembly GCA_039737535.1. Taxonomy (NCBI): domain Eukaryota; kingdom Metazoa; phylum Chordata; class Actinopteri; order Spariformes; family Sparidae; genus Lagodon; species Lagodon rhomboides. The sequence goes on along the minus strand of CM077785.1, from coordinate 3,267,008 downwards.
AACAGCCATAGACAAACCTTATGATGTTATGACATCATAAGATTAAATGATACTGTACTTTATCATGTTTCTAAGCCAGAGAGGATCAACCAACTTTGTCATACAGAATGCATTCAAACACAAACCCTTGTAAATGTTCACAGTGGCTCACCCACTCTATTCAAGACAACATGTTTTAGTTCTGTGCAAGCAGAGCCTCAATCGACCTTCGTAATATTATATATTATATAAGTTCCTCCACAGACATCTTTGTCTGACACATGTATCTGAAAAATATGAAAGTTTCCAAATGCTATGAGAGATGATAAAATTGATCTGATCAAAGTGATTTCCAACCAGTCAATTAATTGAACGCCAGCCTGACTACATCAGAACAGACTATAAAGTACTGCGACAAGCCCTTAATACAGAAGTTTGAACTACAGACAAGTTTGACAGCTGCTCTGGCAGTCCTACAAGGAAGAAAAGAGTCTCCCCAGCAGTACTGTCATCGCTTGCTGCAAGCCTACATTTGTCCAAGAAATTAACCAGGAATGGAAGAAGACTTGAATTTCAAAACTCTTTTCATGAAGATCCTCCCTAACACAACCAGATATCATCTAGTTACTCTGACCACGAACACAAGACAGTTGAAAGCTAAGGGAGTTGGCCAGAGATGTTTTGTTTAGTACAACCAAACATTGACTGAAACAACAGAGCCCAAAACCATCTTAAACATCAACCTCAAATCTCTGCCCTGGGAGCTTGAGGGAGCACATTGTAGTCACCTTCATAATTCAAAGGTGCATCATTCCCAGCCAGAACACCCTAACAAAGAAGCAGGGCAGCTCAAAAAAGGCTAAACAACAACACTCCTTGTCAGACTCCTGCACGACAAAGCTCCACCATTGGGGAAAACAAAGATGTTGTGGCAATAAATTATATTACCAACGCTTTTGTCATCAAAATAAACAACTACAAATTGTGAAATTGTCCAATGGCGAAAAACACTGGACAACCCTATGCATGATTGAAAACTTGATAGAGAAGGAGAAAACACTGCTACCTAACCTCCTGGACTTCCAAAGCCTCTGGTCCAACCAAATAGACCACCAGGAAGAGTGACACCCTCCCAGTTTGTACTGTCTTTACTGCCCAAATGAACTCAGAAGGAAAATTTCCTCATGAAGACCATCCACTAGTGCAAGGTGAGCTGTTGGGCCAACATTTTTTGTGCAAGCTAACTGAGAAAGGTCCTGCACCAAGTTCTACCATGACACTTGAGCATGAGTAAGTGCATGAGACACTCCTGGACACTGCAGATGTCACTGTGCTGTCATCAGAGCTTTTCTATGAGCTCCAAACACTGACAAGAGATCAAACCAATTCTTTAAAGTGCACCCCTGTTCCCTTGAAGTTCAGGTGTACTTTCCCACAGTCACAACTTTGACTTAAATGGCTTCCATACACTTCACTAGTGGATCAATGTGTCCTCCTTTGACATTATGCTGTTACTCATTAGCAAAGATGTCAACTGATTTGAACCAATAATTGACTTCAAGCGAAGTTCAGACCCTTGCTCTTGGTGTTGATAATCCAACATCATTCGTTCCACTGACTTCATCAGGAGGTACTAATGCGGTCTCTGCAGTCACTCAAGCATGGCCTGCCATGCCCACCTTTTGGGCTGCCACCAGCCAAACAACAGTTTGTACTGCATATTATTTCTCTGACTTTGATCTTTTTACACAAGCACAGGACTCAACAATTCACCAGCTGAGGCTCTCTGCACCTTTAGCCTCTGTGCATCAGTTCAGTAGCGTGATGACTTCTGGGTATAAGCTTGGGTTCCCTGGTCTTTTATGCAGTATATCAAATATAATATATCAAATAGATAACTAATAAAAGACCAGAGTATGTTACCAAACTCTGTGCTTTGTCCAACAGTGTTACAGCTACAGGCTAGGGTGGTCAGGAGAAGCTGTGTATATGTGAGGCCTCATTTTAGGTTTACTTATGAACAATAGTAGTGTGGGCGCTTGGAACAGTATTTTAATATTTTGCTTTTTGTGGAAGTTTATACTGCAGTGAGCTGCTACAAAAAAAAAAAAAAAAACCTGATGTGTATGGAGAAACAAGAGATAAATTATGAGCAAGGCAGTCCGTGCATTTCTAGCCTATGGATATGTGATTACATATTTGGAGAGATTGATCGGTTTCGAAACTTACTTGCAAAACACCTGTTGTGCTTGTGGAAATGAGCACTATCCACATCAACTTTAGTGAAGTCTAACCAGACTTTTGAGGCCATTGACATTGGAGTAGGGTCTCTGTATCTGCCTCTGCATGCACGTTGAGAGAGCTGCTCCACCCCTCGCCATTATGCGGATGACAGGCCTGAGAGAAAGAGAGATTGGGAGTAGCAAAGAATACATGACATCTTTCTTTTCCAACCAACAGCAGCAACTGATTCAACAGCAGTATCCCATAAACTGAATTGAATAGATGTTTCTAAATCTGTGGGTGAATGCTGTTGCCTCCCGACTTCTGCTCCCTGAAAAGGCCTTCCACAGCTATTTCTATTAATGTGGCAGAACTTGGGGTTTCCTGGTCTTTTATTAGTTATCTATTTTCTAATGACTGAGTGGGTTTGAAGGCTTGAATCAAAGCCATCTTAGACATTGCCTCTAAACTCTGCTGGGAGGATTGGATTGGAATTGGCTGGGATTAGTCTAACACTGTCATGTGGCATTCAGCATAGCACTCAGCCAAAAGACATGCAGACACATTCACAGGAGAATCGTTTCGTCTTTTGCTCTCATCTGTGCTTGTTTCTATACTCACACTTTCTCATGACATTTATGCAGCTGGAAAAAAATTGTGGGAATATGTTTCAGTGTAAATCCTGTGTAAATCATGACTTCTCAAGATAAAGGCAGCAATGTCAGTTGATTAAAGGTGATTTGTATTTTTGAACAGAATTAGTGCAGAAAGTCACAGTTTGTTGTATATGGGAATAGCTGCAGATCAGTCAGGTGCCCATGCTGACCCCTGTCCACCGCTGAAAGCACCAACAATGGGCACATGAGCATCAGAACTGGACCACGGAGCAATGGAAGAAGGTGGCCTGGTCTGATGAATCACGTTTTCTTTCACATCACGTGGATGACCGGGATGCACTATGGGAAGAAGGCAAGCCGGTGGAGGCAGTTTGATGCTTTGGCAATGTTCTGCTGGGAAAGCTTGGGTCCTGCCATCCATGTGGATGTTACTTTGACACGTACCACCCACCTAAGCATTGTTGCAGACCATGTACACCATTTCATGGAAACGGTATTCCCTGATGGCCATGGCTTCTTTCAGGAGAAAGCATCATGCCACAAAGCAAAAATGGTTCAGGAATGGTTTGAGGAGCACAACAACTAGTCTGAGGTGTTGACTTGGCCTTCAAATTCCCCAGATCTCAATCCAATCAAGCATCGTGGGATTTGCTGGACAAACAAGTCCGATCCATGGAGGCCCCACCTTGTTACTTACAGGACTTAAAAGGATCTGCTGCTAACATCTTGGTGCCAGATACCACAGCACAGCTTCAGGGGTCTAGTGGAGTCCATGCCTCGAGGAGTCAGGGCTGTTTTGGCAGTAAAAGGGGGACCAACACAATATAAGTCGGGTGGTCAGAATGTTATGCCTGATTGTTGTGTATATGATCAAAATTCCAAACCAAATTCAGTCAATTCAATCTAATGCCAAAGGGCCATTTGTCAGTTTACAGCAGATTTGATAGAAATATATTTTACCTGTAAATGAATGAACTTTTGACTGGCAGGAGACAAGAAAGCTCAAAATCAAATGTCTCCCAAAAATAACTTACAAACATATCCAACAGTCAATAGTAATGCCATTTCTCGTATGTCTTGTCAGCAGCGTCATGCCTGCCTGATATTGTTGAGTTATTCAGATTGTATTTATTTAATTTTTTCCTTGATTTTTGTGCTTCTACTCTTGTTGAGTAGGCTAAGTAGTTACGTTGTTTCATTATTTCTCTGTTTTAACTGCATTTATTGTTAATATTTCCAACTTTGTTGTGCTGTAGAGCAGAACAGGGTGCTTTATTCATAAAATTGAACAGATGTACTGTGTCATTCCAATAAACGAAATGCAGTGGGGATTCACTTTTGTGAGTGTATGAATGCCAGTGACAAATGTTGTGAAGTGATACAATACAGCACTTAGAATCACCATGACCTGGATGACTGAGAACCTTTGACAGCATGTTGCTTACCATTTTGGGAGGAATGGCCTTCAACTGGTACAGGAGTATGAATGAACATCCAGGAAGCTGGCTGAGTACAGAAACCAACTGAGCTTGACCTTGAGATGCAGGCAACACAGGATAATTCCTAACCACTAAATTCCACCAGATCCATGTTCGGCTCTGCTCTATCACAGCTCCGCCACGGCTGCTGAGCTAATAGGTTTCACTCTAGTCTATGTGTTTACTTCCACTTGATCCGCAGCTTGCGTATCTGCTCCGTTCCAGCTCTGGCAGTCCGGAACCTTCCGAACAGATACGCAGGGCTTTTATTTCTGCCGGATGCTGAAATATGGCGCAACAATTCAGCCAGATTCAGCACACAGCAGACAGGAAGTCACACACGGACACAACAACACAACATCCGGTTATTTTTCAGAATAAAACACTTATGGTTTACGCCAGCACAAAAATCTAGAAAAAGACAAATCCAAGCACTTCTTCTAATCCTTTGGTTGGGAACACTTCTTGTTGTTGTGTTTATAACACATACCTATAACTGTGGTCACGCATGATTATGTAATTATCGTGGGAACTCCTTGGTCTCGCAACTCCAGCTGTCCAGCAGTGCTGCGCCATGCCGGACTCAAAACACATCCAGTGGGGGTTACCAGACGATGGAGGAAAAAACCAACAGAGCCGTTCCGCAACAGACATGCATCCAGTGGAATTCTTGAGTAAGAGTTTACACCTGGGTTCCAGCGTAAAAGGACACAGGGCCACAAGGATCCTTCAGAGGGCTCAAACCATCTACTCCATGAATTTGTGCAACAGATTAATTTTACCATCGATGACAGGCAAGTCAAAGCAACTGGCATAGAACAGAAGCAGAAACTCCTGTGAACCCTGTGAAGAAACCCCTGCGACAGGACAGCACTTTATCCAGCCAAACCAACTTTACCCCAGACCACATTTGTGCCTTATTTGACCACTGTCTGACTACTACCTACTTCCAGTACAGTGATAGTTTCTACAGACAGAAGCACAACTGTGCCATGTGCTCATCGGTGTCCAATAGTTGCCAGCCTCTACATGGAGGAAGTTGAGAGCAGAGCCTTGATTACCTTCACAGGAACTGCTCCTAGCCACTGGTTCAGGTATGTGGACCACACCTGGGTCAGAATCAGAGCAAGGGAAGTGGAAGCTTCACAGGACATATAAATGCTGTGGACAATAACGTCAAGTTCACACAGGAAGATGTCAGAGGCTACAGTCTGCCCTTCTTGGACTGTGCAGTACACATTGAAGAAGACAGAAGCCTCAACATTGAGGTACACAGAAAACTTACACACACAGATCAATACTTCAATCAATACTGTCATCAATACTCTCATCACCCACTGGAGCACAAGCTGGGGGTCATCAGAAACCTAAACCATCATGCTGAGACTGCTCTACATCAGAGGGGAATGAGAAGGAACAAAAACACATCAGGGGAGCACTTAAAACTTGTAGCTACACAAACTGGACCTTCGTCAAAACTGTGAAAAGATCCAGAGAAGACAGAGAGGGGGAGATGAGAAAATGTAACAACATCATCATTCCCTATGTCGCGGGAACATCTGAGAAACTCCAGAGGATCTTCAATAAACATCATATCCCAGTTCACTTCAAACCTACCAACAATGAAGCCAGGACTGCACAGATTTGTACATTGGAGAGACAAAACAACCTCTCCATGAATGCATGGCACAACACAGGAAGGCCAACTCCTCATGTCAAGGCTCTGCTGTCCACATACATTTAAAGGAGAAAAATCATTCCTTTGAGGACAAAAATGTAAACATCTTGGCCAGAGAAGACAGATGGTTTGAAAGAGGAGTAGAGGAACCCATCTAGATTGGCCATCTTTGAACATAGGCGGTGGCCTTAGACATTATTATTATCATCATCATTATTATTATTATTATTCATTTTATTTATATAGCGCTTTTCAGAGACCCAAAGATGCATTACAAACAAAAACAATCAGGGGTGACAAACAAACAAAAGACAGCACAACAATTACTTATCACCCACCTACAATGCAGTACTGAGTTCCCTCCCTAGACAGCTTAACAACCATTCAACCCTGGGCTCACCTAGCCCTAGCAACCCACATGGAGGCCTGTTGGGTCAATGATCAACAAGTTGCCCTTATGACTGAAACTCAAAGCACACACGTCCTTAATGACTCTGTTAGGACACACCCACACAGAGTTTGAAAGCCTGCAAACTCTCTTTTAAAGCTCTACTAAATAACAAATTACATGACACAAATTATTTTAGACATTTGGGAGTTATTGGGTTCTTAAGTTAAAACAAACCTTTTAGTAAAGATATCTTACACCCATCGGGAACTCTTTGGATTCAATTTAAACATGTTCCTTCCTTTTTGATTTCTTGAATTCTGCTGTATCCTGGAAAAGTAATGGTTCGTCTTCTGTGTCACAGGTGGTGAGCAACTTTAAGCATTAAAATGCTTTCTGGATAAGGTGAAAAAGACACAACCTGGTGTTAGGGCTACAAAAAACACATCTGGGAAGCAAGAGCCATGTAAGGAAAGTGGCCTCTTCCGGTCCTCAACCCACCTGGCTGCAATCCTGGCAGAGGCAAGGAAGGAATGCCTTCGCTTATTCCATCTTCTTTTTTGATGAACTCCTCAATGCAGTGATAAACCTGGCATTTGGGAAACATGGCAAGGTGCCAGAAGGGAAAGCAGTGCTAGTCCATCATCAGTGAGATTCTAAATGGGCATGCAGTTTTAACACATTTTGAAATTGTAATTAAAAATTGTAATTGAGTTCATGCTCTCAGAATCATCTAGTAGTCAAAAACTATTTAGTGCAATATTAATTTACATGATACACTTTATGATTGAAAGTTTGAATGAGTGCAGTGCAAAGAGTGGTCATGACATAATAATTTAGGAATTATGTTGATGAAGGTTCTCAGTCATCCAGGTCATGGTAAATCTAGGTGCTGTATCCTCAGCAACTGGACTAGTTTAAGAATTAGTTTCCATTGGGTACACTGCTGTTACTGTCTGCAATTGGTATTGTGTGTTTTCTTTGATTCTTGCAGGTTTCATAATGCACTGTGGTACACTGGATGGTTGGTGTTAGATCCTGAGTACACCCCTGTCCAAGAGTTACTGGACCAGCTCTCCATTATAAAAAGGTTAGGTCCCTAAACTTTCAAGGTGTTACTTTAAAATGGGATTAAATAGGAACAGTTTAAGCTGGTAGCGAGGAGACTGCTGCCTACATCCGAATGTCTACCCTGCTTTCGCTGGCTTGGCACCTGACTTGAATAGCCCTTGAGTCAGATACTGCCACCAGCCACGCCCGCTAATGACAGCTCTCCTCTAAATGATCTGTGCACTTGTTATGGTGCTAGGTTGATTTTTAGGGGCTTTTTGTAAACCCTAAAGGACTGTTTCAATTCTTTAGGCTAGAATAACCTTTAAGGACCTTTAACATATTTTGCACACTTATCACCTACTTTTTACTTCCATCAAAGAATCATAAAATATATGTCCACAACATCTACTTTAACTGTATTATGTTGGTTCTATTGCATAATTCTAGCAAGGGTCAAAGCATAACAGCTCATATGTATTTTAATCACTTTTAAAAAAATGATCTAAAAGAGCTGAGGCTGATAAAAATGATGTCCTTTCTGTGATGTTTAAGATGCTCGCATACTCCGACTCATGTGTTGATCCAAGGAAGAAGCAAGATGAAGAACATTGTCAAGTGGCCCTCACACTTGCGAGGTTTAACTGCAGTTCCCCCCACTTGAAAAGGCAGCTTACTTCAGAAGATTGGACTGCAATTCACTCAATGATCAAGATTCAGCTTTCTTTCTTTTCTTTTGAAAGTTGCCAAGGCCAATAACAGGTGAAAAACCTTAAACACAAACACAAATAGAAGGTCAAGAAAAATGTAACCCAAGAAACCATAATCAAACATAACCCAAAATCAGATACTTAATTTTTAAAGAACTAGAAATTAATCTAGAAAATAAGTGGAAAATACTCATATTTAAAGCACCCAAAATGAATTAAATACATTTTAAAGCACTATTTAATGATAATTTTAACCTTTCAAACTTTAGCAGTTTTTAACTCCTGTAAATGCACACATCATATTTATCAAGTTACTTTTAGCTTGAATACTTTTTAAAAATACACCACATTATTAACTGTGCTTTTAACCCACATGATATTAAATATATAACATTTTAACTTGCATTTTAATCATATAACTTATTCAATATATTACATTTTAACCTGAATTTCATCATATTAGTCCACAGCCAACAACCCCAATGCAAGCAGCAAAGACACATAACTGAAAGCTCACCAGCTCCTTCTTCCTTCTTTGAACCAAGCTTTAGTCCTGCAATCTCCTTTTTCCAAGTCCAGTCTATCCAACCATTTCTCTCACACACTGCTCACTCCTCACTGCCCTGTGAGTGAGTGCCTCCAAACCCCCTGATTCCCTGATTGTCTCCACCTGGTGCCCTCAATCAGCTGCCTTAAGGCTTGGAGACACACCCAAACCTGATGCACTCAGGCAGAGATGGGCACGGCCTGCAGCTCAACTCAACAAACATTGTCCCCTTTGTTGCTGTGTTTTTTTTACTCTCTCAGCTGGCCTACTATTGCTTAAGAGGGAGATTTTGCTTACTTCCTTATAAGGCCGTGCAGCCGCTTCTGGTAGCGAGATGACGTACTAGTCAATTGTTGTTCCTCTTTTTTTTGCAAATTCACTGTGAAATCTCAGCCTTAACCCCACTTCAGCTTGTATATTACTTTAGACTGATTAATCTCTTCATTCAATTCTGTAACTGTTTCTCATTTTTATAACTTCATTATAACTTAATTGTAACTTCATTGTAATCATGACAACAATTATTACACATCTGATTATTAATACAATTCGCAAATAGTAGAGCTCTTATATATTTCTTAATCACTTTTTAGAACAAGGTATAATGTCCTTTTACTTGCCGATGGTATATGGCCAGTGTGTAGAGATCTCAACTCTTTTGACAATGGACACCAGTTGAGAAAAGTAAAGGAAAAAAAACCTACATAAACAAAAGCCGCATGAGGGCCGCAAGACTGTAAATGTCTGAGTTTGACATACTAGATGAATGGACATTTGTTGAGATGACCGTGGTTAAAAAGCTCTCACAGACAATTCTCAACTGTTATTGTTAAGTTGTGAAATGTTGTGCATTGTTGTGCAACTGTGCTGACACTGTTCTAAACACTGTTACAGACATTGTTACACTGTCATAAAAACATAATCTTATGGAGAAGAGGTATATTTATAGTTCAGTTTTCAGATTTTATAAATGATGATCTCATTGGAGTAGCTGTTCCTGTCTTAAAAGTGCGAACCTGTTATTACAGCTACCTGAAATACTCAATTGTGATTGGTAATTTTGGTCAGCACCCTTGCAATGCAGAGTGTATCTTAATTTCTATTCAGAATATCTATTTACACTTCACATAAGACATAATCAAGACATAATCAAGTAGCATTTCAGTGAGATGTAGGGAATTGTCTTAAGACAATTCATCTTAATATCTCAGTAAGCAAGCAAATTTCACATATTCCATGTTACTTCCTACATTCACTTCAAGTGCTTTTACATTAACTGATACTTTGACAAGAGATTTGACAAATATGCTTGGTTGGATTCTAAGTTTTTGCAGTTTACTGAAAGAAATGCTAATTTCCTTTATAAACTAAAACAAGAAAGGGCTCTATTAGTATATTTACGTTCCAAAGCCTGTTGGGTAGTGAGGGTGGCTGGGCTGGACTGCTTCTCCCCCACACTTCAGTGACTCACTATCGGCAGGTGAGGAGCTCTCCAGAGAGAAATCATAGTGGAGTTACTGCTCCTTCTAGCTTGTTCAGGACAGCAAGTGCTGGTTACAAATTGTACCAGTTGTAACTACACTAAAAAAAACAACTTGGAAGATTTACTTCCAGTCCTTCAAACAATTTGCACTAATATGTTTTCAAGTAAATTGTACTGCTATAACATCAAGTACAACTTATTTTGTCAAGAAAAATGTACTTTCCACTAAACTAATTGAAAACTAGAAAAATGGTACTATATTGAAATTGTATTATTTAACCTAATAAAATCAAGTCAATTTAATTTGTTCATGGACAGGAACATAATTATACATATATATATATATATATATATATATATATATATATATATATATATATATATATATATATATATATATATATATATATATATATACATATATGAATATGCAGTGTAACCTGTGATTGTTTGAAATGACAATCGTATACTTAAACAATTCTCTTTGGATCAGGGCTTTTCATCGCTGATTGCTGAGGGGAGTCATACCACATACCAGGAGCAATAAATGAATCAGTATGTGGTATGACTGGCATTTATCAACAACACATACAAATTTGTGCAGTAGTCACAGAGGAAACAAATACATTTCTGATCCTGTTTGTGCCACAAATATGTCTGTCAATAAAAAAGATAATTTTGCATGTCAAGAAAGTCACAGTTTGTCATAAAAAATTTAATATTTTTATTTTACTGTTTTGTTTGAAGCTGCTCAGTGAACAACATCGTCTCACTCAATATATGTCACCATCACAACAACGATTAAAAAAGATGAAAATCACAAGTCTGGCCATATTGAAAACTGCAGTTATGTGAAAGACAGGGTAGTCAGTTCTGATGCTGCTAATGTGAAAGACTGACTACAAGGTTTCGATTATGGGTTTTGGTGAAAGTTAAACTAGTAGATGTAATTTACCCGACTATTGGGTGTTTATCCCTAATTAAATATTTTCACAGCCTTCTCCAAATCCTCGATTTCACAGTTCACAGTTCCATTAGATTCTCGATTTTTACATTTAATTTTTTTAAAGCACAGGTTGCTATGCCATTTTTAGACTAGACTTTTATGCAATATAATATCTGACCTTTGTTCGCAATGCACCACACTACATTGTCAAATTTACAACATTGTCAAAATATTAACTTTTTACATTTCTATGGCCAGACAAGACAACTGTGATTTTTATATTTTCATGTTCCTCTAAGAAAATAAGGATGTCCACATTCAACGCGAACGTTGTCAACAAAACTCACTGGAAATCCAAAATACTTGTCAAGTGGCCACACTGGCGACTTCAGTGAAAGAGGAGGGGGTTCAAGTTCTGTCGATGGGTCTCCTGCATCTGCAGTTACCATTGTTGTAAGAGTGGCGTAGCCCCTTTCAGGAACAGGGCGTGCGCGAAGTGTGTGTGTGTAAGGTACGTAAGGTGTGAGTGGGCGAGCGAGAGTGAGGAAGCGTGTGTACGTGAGGACAGTGAATGAATGGGAGGGGAAGGAGAAGTGAAAGGAGTAGCAGTAGGAGCGACAGCAATAAAGTGTACAATATAGGCTGCAGTTTGGCTGTGAATAAAGGCGACGGCTCCTCAAGATACAGCAAAGCTCCCTGGTATTATTTCCCGACCAGCTTAACACGTGAAAGGGGGTTCACCCCGAAGGTAAACAGAAACTTCAAGCCCTGGAGGAAATCATCTCCCCTGTGCTTCCCGACCACGGTCCGGGAGCCGAATAGGAATGGTTAACACCATGCTATCGTTTGACTGGCTGTAACTAATAGCGACTGTCTTAGCTAGTAGCCAAGTTAGAGGAGGTTGACTCGCAACACTTCAACACGTGTGTTTTTTTCTGTTTGGCAAGCCGACTGGACGTGACATGGCAGCATCGACGATTCCAGTTTTTAATACGAAGTTCGAGATTGTGACTTAATTTCGGTCGATTTCGATTTAAAATCGAAATCGTGACATCCTTACTATTTACTATTACTTTTTATCCATCAATGTGGACAAAAGATCACTAGTTGGACCAGCTTGATAGTAGCAGAGCAACATAGCAGCTTTGCCTTTCAGCAGTTTCCAGGCTGATCTGTATTTGACAAATGGTAATCTCACTTTCTTCTGCAGCTGTTATGCCTTAGGTTTTATGTGAAGTGATATGAATAACTTTAGCGGAGTTATAGCTCTAATAAATAAAGTGAAACATTATTATTATTATCATTATTAGCTGCACTAAGAAGTTAGGTAACACACTATGTGTGGAAGCCATTGTTTTTAATGCTATAATGTAAGCTAACCCTTCTAAGTTTGTGTGATCAAACCTAAAATTACCATAATTACGAACAGTTGCAGAAGTTATTTTTCATCAAGCAAACAAGAGTCAAACTATCACATAGATCCATTTAATCCATTTTAATCACAAATTTGAAACAAAACGGCAGTAACTTACGTTTAACCGGAGCTAATGCTGTCCAGCCATGCAGCACTTCTGTGTCCAGCAGTCTGATACAAAATCTGTCTCCTTCCTCAAGGGTTTGTTTGGCAGAACCATTGGGAAACTGTGGGGACTTTTCTTGTCCAAAGGCGCATGCTTGCATTCAAACGTTCCATTGCAAATTTAAAGTTACTGAGCATTTTCAGGTTTATGTGCAGGGACTATAAAATGCATAAATACTATTACTACTACTACTACTAATACTAATACTAAAGTCCTATTTGGAAGAAAAGTTGCTTTTGAGTCACATTCCCAACTGGTCAAATAATGACTCTCATTTCCTGCCAAAAACTGACGCTTTAGGATTGTAGGATGTATTGACTGCCACCCCAAAAATCCAAAAACTCAAAAATCGACTTTTCTTAAAGTAGGTCCCTTAAGAAGAAATTCTATGAGATATTCTCTAATAAACCACTTCCCACACAGTTTACGTATTACATGAATAAAATGCGTATATATTTAAAGTTTTACTAAAGAAATTAGGTAACACTTTAGATTACAACCCGCGATTTACAGCGTAAGTACTGAGGGGTTGTGGCGTTAACTCTTGTACTGTTGGCACCCTCTGAGTGCCTTAATCCAGGAAGCTGGATAAAAGAAGACACAGACTTATTTAGTGTCTGGGCAGATACCAGAAATTAGCGTGTATTGTATGCTTTTTAGCTAAATTGTTTGTGAGTTTGTGGACCGCCGAGTCCTTTTAGCTGTTAGTTTTACACTGTAAAACAGTTTGTTGCTTGTTTTTTTTTTGTGTTCATCATGAGCTGATTTGAGCCTCGACACTCTGTGGAGGTAAAGTGTTACCTTTGCTGCTGTGTGAGTGTACAATAAGCCACATTCCTATGAAGGATCAGCAAAAGGTGATTTGAGCCTAAGTTTGTTCACGGGCCACTGAGTGATAGAAAGCTGAGTATTGTATCTTCACAGCTGTTTCTCCCTCTTTGCTACGCTCGCTACAAAATTTGGTCTTTTTGTCTTCTTCTTCTCTCTCTCTCTCTCTCTCTCTCGCTCTCTCTCTCCACTAAACCCACTATAACATTTGTCCCATGGTAGCACCACTACCTTTTTGGAACAGTGTGTCCCGTGGTAGCTACTTTTACATAAGACACCACTACCTTTCTGGAACAATGTCTTGTGTGTATCCAAAAGTGCACTTGAGAACAACGGTGTTCCGCCATGGTTTGTTCAAGCCTAGCACAGCTTTGAAAACTGTGACATCATCTTCCAAGACCATCTTGGCTCTCTTTCCTTGTCTCTCTTACACACACACACGCACACGCACACGCACACATACACATGCTTGTCTGCTGCTTGAGTTTATCTTAGTGTTTTAGTTTCATAGTTTAGCTAGTTTGTTGATGAAGTATTATTGATTAATGAACAATTTGCTATCATTAATAAATTCTATTTTTTTGGCCTGGTTATTGGTCCCTGATTCAAGGGTGGTGCCCTGTTGAATTATTTGATCATTAATTTGTATTAATTTAATTAATTACTATCAATGATAATTAATTCCTAATAACCAAACCTGCCCTACCATCAGTTCCAACATTACTAACAGTGTACCCTTACAGTAAACACCAATACATATATGTAGGTACTGGGGAACAAAATGTGAAAATAAGGGGGTCACACTTAGGGATTTTACGGATAATGTATATTGTAATATTTTTTTTAAGGACTGGCTACATATTCTATTATTGCAAGGTATGTCTGTCTACTGAGCAATAATCTAGATGTTTAGGATCAATAAACAGAGAATTTATACTGGGCTTATTTTTAAACTACTGGGTACCTATTCCATTATCTGGACATTTCAGGGAAGATATAGAGATACATATGACCATACATCTCTCAATAGCATATGTGATTTCACGTCAAAAACAAGGAAACTAAGTTAAAATTGCTGTATTTAAATAAACTAGGGGCTATATCTGTCTAATTAATTGGCAATAAATGTCCAGGGGACCCTGTATTGTCATGGATACTGTCAGTGTCCTCTGACTGTCTCACCTCAGCAAACTTTATTACTGGGTACACATTTATGGCCACCCACCCTATGTCAGTTGTGTTTCAGCGTAACCACATGTTGACAGTTTTGACTTCATATAAAAGTGTTCTTCCTGGCAATCGTGTTTGACCAGCAGAACAGCTGCTCAAAGTGCAACTTACCTTGTTATCCCCATCAAAACTCACCACCTGTCTGGAGGAGGTAAAGGCGTGGATGGAGCACAACTTCCTCCAACTCAACAGCTCAAAAACAGAAGCCATTATGATCGGCACTCCTCATCAGACCAAGTCATCATTCATAACAAGCATCACCTTCTCTGGCCACAACATTCCCCTCTCCTCCTCCTCAGTTACCAACCTGGGGGTAAAAATGGACCCTCAACTCACCTTTGAGTCACACATAAATCACCTCTGCAAGACCGCCTTTTTCCACCTTCGCAACATTGCAAGACTCCGCCCCATCCTCTCCCTCCCAGATGCCGAAAAGCTGGTCCACGCCTTCATCTCCTCCAGACTCGATTACTGCAATGCACTTCTCATCGGGATCCCTAGCAAAAGTCTGCAGAGGCTTCAATACATCCAGAACTCTGCAGCTAGGATCCTGATGAGAGTGCGGAAATATGATCATATCACCCCCTTTCTCCACTCACTTCATTGGCTCCCCGTTTCCACCAGGATTGAATATAAGGTTTCCCTCCTCACTCATCAATGCATCTACGGAAATGCCCCCTCATATCTCAAAGAACTACTCACCCCACAAAACACAACACGCTCCCTCCGCTCCACCCACTCAAACCGCCTCCACACACCAAGAACCAGACTCAGCACCATGGGAGACAGGGCTTTCTGTGCTGCTGCCCCACGGCTGTGGAACGCCCTTCCTGACACCCTGAGGGCACCACAGTCCATAGAGACTTTTAAAAAAGGGCTAAAAACATTCCTTTTTAGCAAAACCTTTGGTTCCTCCCATCTAGATGGTTTTTAGATTATGTATGTATGTTTTCTGTTTTTAGCTGTTTTGTTTTTTTTAATCCTTTTTATAATTAGAATGTTATGCTTTTAACCTGTAGCACTTTGAGATTTCCTGTAATGTAAAGTGCATTACAAATAAAATGTATTATTATTATTAAAATTTGTTTCAGCTCTGTGCATGGCCACCGAGAGGACTTTTACATGACTTCAAAATAGTCCACATGTGATTACGTTAAAACACAAGTGAAATATAGGGAGCTATAAGTGGCTATAAACAAGCATCAGCTAAAAAAATGTTTGGTGAGGTTAGCGATCGAGAGACGCTAAGTGATCCAGTGATCGCTGGAGCTTTATTGCAAAATAACTGTTATAAAGCCTATAGCCCAGTTGCTATTTTGTGAAAAACTCAACATCCTTTATAAAGCATTGCTGTGTGTTGTCCTTCATATGTATATCTCACATATTGCAGGTGAACCCGAGTATTATTTATTTTTTTTTTCCAAAGGAGAAAAAAGGGTGCCATTAACAAGTTCAACAAGGTATCTCCCTTAAGTCTCAATTATGGCTCCTGTTATTAATTGTTCTGTCTCACCAATTTCTTTGAGTGAATTTTAGGAAAATAGAAACCAAAAGTAGGCTAGAAGGAGAATCACAAATTTGTCACCCGAGCTCTAGAAGAGCAAGCTTTGAGCAGTAGAATTGTCCTGAGTGTCCCCTTGAAATGTCAGTGGGGCATTTCTTGCAAACAGCAAGTCACTGATCTTTCTATGTAACATTGTAATCATCCCACACAGCGGCAGCTTCTTTCACCTTTGTTTGAAAAGAAACCACAAGTGTGCATGGCATGTTGCCAGAGTCATGGAGAAAGTTATCGGTGCGGACACAACAGATTATCATCAGCATCTGGCACCGATGAATACTACCTTATTTACCGATCCGCCGGTGTCAGTCACGCACACACATATCAACCATGTTGAGCCAATATATATCACTGCATCTCTATGTTTTATGTTTTTCTTTGGCAATGTAAACACCTGTTTTTAATTGGAATAAGAGAAGAGTTTTGCATGTTGCTGTTTTGATGAAACTGTGATGGACAGTAAATGATAACATCACCACAAGTATTTTGATGATTTTTTGTCTGAATCCGTTTTTAATCCCCATTAACTGAACCCAACATTGAGCTCAGTGCATAGTTAGCAACACACAAAGAGAACGCCAGGTAAGCCCAACCATAGTCATTGTGGCCAACACAATGAGACTTAACTGGAAAATTTGTAATAGCTGTCAAAAAGTAGCGATGCGATTTAAAGCTGATATGCAGTCTAATCTGTGTACTGTTGCTCACTATATCTTGTGCAAAAATGCACAAATTACAAATAACTGTAGCAAACATTAAATACAGACTAAATATAGCCAAGAAGCTTAAACCTTGAAAAGATGCCAAAATGCACAAATCCTGTAAAACACTCTGGTGCACTTAATTGCCAATACATTTCAGCCAGCATAGTAAATATCATATAATCAATAACTGAATAAAAAAAATTCTAAATTATTGTCAAAATGCACCAAACAGAGGGGTGTTCAATCGGAGCAGAGGGTAAAGCAGTGAGTAGATTAATGTATTCCTGGAACACACATGCACGCACACTCAACCTGGAGCAACCATTCTGTGTTTCTATTGGAATACGATGTATATTATTCAGTTGTATCACAAACACAATAGTAATTGCTGTACAAACCTCCTTGTCTGCTTTTGCTGCTGTTAGTCTGGGTATGATGGAAAAAGTAGAGGGGCACCTTAAAGGGATAGTTCGGGTTTTTTGAAGTGGGGTCATATAAAATACATATCTATAGTAGGTCTGTTCCTTACTGTAATTGCCGATCAGCGCAGCCTCAGTTTGGAGAAGTAAAGAGCCGCTCCAGCTCAGATGATCAGCTTTGTACTGAAGTGAATGGAGACCAGATGCAAAGCGAATTTTAACCACTTAAAACAAGGCCCACCTAAAAAAATCTATATCAGTTCAAGTGTACATTGTATAGAGAAAATTCACACCGCTTTACATCGCCGTCAGACCACCCGCTCTTTTGGCACTACATTATCTCAACCGTATCTGAACTGGAGCGGCTCTCTGCTTCTTCAAACTGAGGCTGCGCTGATTGGCAGTTACGGTAGGGAACAGACCGACAATAGATCCGACCCCACTTCAAAAAACCTGAACTATCCCTTTAAAGCTGATGATGTTAGTCTAATCTGTGGCCTGTTGCTCACTATATCCTGCCCAATGAAGCAAAAATGCACAAAATACAAATAACTGAAGAAAATATTTAATACAAACTAAAACATAGCCAAGAGGTTTAACCTGAAACGATGCACACAATGCACAAACCCTGTTAAATACTCAGGTGCAAATACATTTCAGCCAGCACATAAACAATCATATAATAGATAACTGATAAGACATGTGCTAAATTGTTGTCAAAGCACACTGAATGCAGGGGGTGTTCAATTGGAGCAGAGAGTAAAGCAGTGAATAGATTAATGTATTCCTGGAACAAACACAGACACATTAAACCTGGATCAACCATTCTGTGTTTCAGTTGGAATATCCTGTATATTCTTCAGTTTAATTACAAACCCAATACAATTACCTTTACACCAAATAAAAATGACAAAGAGGAGCTCTAATAGAGTACATAAGCTGGACAGCAACTCAAACACTCAGACACCAAGCATGTCACTTACCAGTCACATGTACAAATGCTGCCACGTCCCTGCTGCCGTCCACTGA
The DNA here is from genome assembly GCA_039737535.1 of Lagodon rhomboides. Lineage (NCBI taxonomy): Eukaryota > Metazoa > Chordata > Actinopteri > Spariformes > Sparidae > Lagodon > Lagodon rhomboides. The sequence continues at coordinate 3,248,558 of CM077785.1, read as the reverse complement.
TGTACCCACTGCACATGTATTCCAGTGTGTTTATATTCTAACACACCATCCAACCATCAGTCAGAGCCATGGTAAATATTACTGTTACTAAAAATAAATCCTTCTGAGAGGAGAGCTGCGTGAGCAGCTAGATGCAGGATAACATTAAGCAATCTCTCTAAAGATAGGAAGGGAGCCTACAGAAAATGCCTGACAGAAAATCCCTGGGTATTATAACATCACATGACCACCTTCAGTCACAGAGCACGCAGAGGAGATAAAAGCAAGGACAGAAAGAGGCAGAGAGGACAAGAGTGAATGGGTGCAGGGGAGCGACGTCACAGTGCTGCTCAGTACCCTCTTTTCATTATTGTGACAGAGACACAGAGAGGGGGCTGGGAGGATGATCCCTCCCTGAGCAGAGTAACCAACATTAACGATGACAAACGTGAGACAAAAGAAGAAAGCCCAGAGAGACGAGCAAGGGATCCTGCCTACAGCCAGTAAGAAAAAAGAAACACTTAATTTACATGATCGCTGTAAAAATAACACACAAAAAAAAAATACATAAAAAGAAGGATGTGTTAGAGATGAGGCCCCAGATGCAGCAAACATGCAGGCAGGTTGAAAAAAACAACAAAAAGCTAGCTTAAATGATATATAATTTTTTTTAAAAAGTATCCCCTTAATTGTTTTCCCATTGTTTTGCTTTTATAAATGGAATCATGGTCAATATACAAAAAATATACAAACCAAAAAAGAATATAAAAGATAAAAATGATTTAATATCAAAGTGAAAACAGATTTCTACAAAGTAATATCAATTAATAAAAAATATATGACATTAATAATAAGTGATTGTCAATCAGGCTTGCACATCTGGACACTGCTATTTTGCTGCATTCTTCTTTGCAAAACTGCTCAAGTTCTGTCAGGTTGCACAGGGATCATGCAAGAACAGCCCATTTCAAGTCTGGCCACAAAAATTTTGTATCAGATTGGATTGCATTGTCTGGGCTTTGACTCTCCCCCCTTCAGAACAGTGACCTTTTCGTCTTTAAACCATTTTTCTGTGAAGCTTTCACTGTATGCTTCATTGTCATTGTCATTGCAGGTCATTGTTTTGCTGGAAAATAAATCTTCTCCCAAGTCATATTTCTCTTGCACACTGAATCAGGTTGTCCTCCAGGATTTCCCTATATTTTGCTGTTTTTATTTTACCTTCTACCTTAACAAGCCTTCCAGGGCTTGCCTGATACTGCCACCACCATGCTTCATGGTGGGGATGGTGTCCCAGCTAGCAGGAAATATTCCTATGAGATTGGCTAACATTCCCTACAAGTTGTGATAATGATTCAAATAAATCGTTTTCATGTAATGTTCAAAGAACATTTTAAGGATGTTTATAATTTCAAATAATGTTCCTATAACGTTAAATGTTAACAAAGGTACACAGCAAAAACTGGAGTGTTGAATTAACTCCCACAGAGTCAATTTCAACACTTTTTCAGGGTTTATATAGCTCCACACTCTACAGAGTTAAATTAACATTTTCCAAATAGTTAATTATTTAACACTTGTGTCAGAGTTCCTTTTTAACTCACTAAACTGGGTTAAATTAACACAGAGCGATTTACATTAACACTATATTAGAGTTGATTTTTAACTCACTAAACTGGGTTAAATTAACACCAAGCGATTTACATTAACACTATATCAGAGTTGATTTTTAACTCACTAAACTGGGTTAAATTAACACTGAGTGATTTACATTAACACCATGTCAGAGTTCCTTTTTAACTCACTAAACTGGGTTAAATTAACACTACATAGTGTAAATAACTATAATACAACAATAATTAAAATGACAGAATTCCAAAAAATACATTTTCAAAAACAGCATTTATTTTAAGGTTTTTCCCCCTCCATGCAGTCAATTAAAACATAATAAATGAAGGTACAATGTACAAACTTTCATCTGCAGCATCATATGAACTTTGAATATCAAATGGTTTGTGACATTTTAGTTTGGTTATTTTTATGACACATCTTTCTTCAGTTTGTAATACTTTGAAGTCATGGTGATGTTCATCAAAGTCAAAGTCAGCTTGGCTGACAACAAAACAGCTTAAACTTAGGTCCAGGATAATAACCATGTTCACCTCTTAAATGTGAAATCAACTCCTGACTGCTGGGATAAACTTTCTTACACATAAAACATGTAAGCATTTTGGTCACAATGCCTCTTAGAGACTGCCTTGCCTTTTACTCAGGTTGTGGCAAGTATTTCCTGGTTATGGAGTTTTGCTGTGTGCACCATCGTAAGACACATTGAACACAAAATGAGCTTTAAAAAGCTCATCAAATGCCCCAAGAGAGCGGTTTGCCTGACAGGGGATGAGACGCTTGTCCATGGAGACATAGAAGCTGTCGATCTTCCTCTTCTGGCGCCCAACGGCCAGGAGGTACGGCTGCTGACTCTGCTGATTCTGAAGATGCTCTTCCAAATTGCAGCAAGACTGGGGTTGACACAAGGACATTGGACAATTAGACAGTAGTAAGTCAGAAAATAGCATTACATCCTATGTAAACTCGACTGCAATTTGTTTCATCCACCTCTTAGCCACTTTTACACATGAGACAAAGACGATGACATGGCAAATGATCATTAAAACTATAAATTAACAATAATTACCTTATGAAAGACTACAAGTCTCTCAACTGCATCAGAGGCGCTGATTTTTGGACACTTCGGTCCCCCTGGTGGTGGCGGAAGTAGATATAACAGCAACAACAGGGAGGCCATCTCTTGGTCATAGGCTATGGACAAAGTCAGGAGAATGAATTAACTGCAAACACTTCAAAAGTTCTTCGAGTTTGAATGAGAACTAGAAAGAGCATTTCCTGTGTGAATGCTGAAGGCAATGCTGGAAAGTATAACTTGTAAGCTGAGAAAGGAATGACTTGTGGGCTACAAGCAGTTGAAATGTTGAGAAGAGTTGTTGAAAATCCTGCATGTGTAAGTGTAACAGGGGAAACAATAGCTGACAATAGATTTTACGTAAACCTTGGAAAGTAAACACAGGTGATAAACACCACAAGTCTAATCTACATCCCTAATACTCTACTCTGTTGAACTGTAAATGCTTATAGCAAATTCTATAGAACAAAACTCACTTGTTGCCTCATCAGGATCACTTCCTGGTGGACTCTCTGCTGACTGCACCATTTGACGCAACTCTGGTGTTGAAGTGAGCTGCTTGGCCTCTTTGATGACATTATATCTGAAGATCGGATCCCATCTCTGAAGCAATCTGGTGGATACCTCATCAACAAACAGGAGAGCGAAGTCTTGATTCACCTATAAGAAAGCAAATATACTACTACCACATTCAGCACAAAATTTCAAGCCATTCTATGGCTTTCATACTTTCCAATCCTTTTGTATCCAGGAATCTTGGGAAGATGGAGAGAATGTCAAGACTTTTGTCTGTGTCATTGATAAGCGTCTGACGATGCTGAAAGGTCTCTCTCATCTTCTGGAAAATTAAGGAAGTGTCTGTTGTATGGTTGAGCAAAGAGATGGCTTCCTGGCATGCATCCCCATCAAGCTGCTGTTCAACAATAAGGGACCTTTGGAAATTTGGGCCTCCTGAAGAAAAGCACACAAGACACACTTTGAAAAAAAGAAACAGAACAGAACAGTATCATTAGGTACAAGTATATGTTAATGAGAACGTTATCTAGTTTGTGGACAGCTACTTTCTTACCTCCTCCTGGGGAAAAGCCAATGGTGCTACTTGGAGGTGCAGAGCCTCTTCGAATCTTTCTCTGGATCGTCTTCAGACGCCAAGAAATGTATCCGGTACTGCTTGCAGCATCATAGAAGTGTTCCTAAATGGAAATACATTCAAAATGAATCTGTTGTCAAAGTCATAAGTTCCTAAGAATTTAAGAATGAATCAGAATTTAAATGTTACTGTAATACACACAGAACCCAACAACCGAAATCATGAAAATTATGTAAACAAAGAGTACAATAATAATGACTATACATAGCCTTTCTTGGAGTATGGGTCTTTGAGGGACGGGAAAACCGTCACTATCCCAAGAGCATACTCTTCTCGAACAGCTTTGGTGGGGAGTTGCCTGAGAAGAGAGATTAAATTAGCATTCTACTGTATATTTATGTAACGGCCAAGCAAAAAAAAAGAAAAGAACCGTAAACACAAATAGAACACACACACCCGTGTTTATCAATCATGTGTGCCACTATTATATTGACCATTTTTCTTCTGGTAGCATCTGTTAGAGTTTGTGTTATGCGATATTCTTGGAGGACCTCGTCACCACCTGAACTGGTTCCAAGTACAACTTCGATCAACTTGAAAAGATGAAAAAGAAGCACAAAGTTGTGATGAACAGCATTTCTAAAGATGACAAATGTTGATGTTTTAAGGAACCTGTGAGAACTGAGCTTTGCCACAACCTTTTTAGCAGATGCTGCATCAATTGTACCCTCAACTCTTGGTCTCTTCCTAGGGACGTCATCTAGGAGTACAGTTGATGTACTTGCACTTGAACTGAAGCTCGAGTCAGACCACTCAGATGGAGAGGACAAGGAGCAATCAGAAAATTCTAAAAAGGAAAAAAAAAATGCATGCATCAGATTTATGAAAATACATTTTGTATTCATGTTGTATTTATGTCAATTGAAATTACATTTAAACCATTTTAACAAAGCCCCTGACACTCACGTCTAGAGCACAGGAAAAAGACGACCCACACTGCTCTTACAAACGTTTTAAGTTACGTTAGCATTAAAAGGCAAAACGGAATTTTTGAAACATCTTCCCCGCTGTTAAAAGCTCGTTTTCAGCGATTGAACAGGCCATTGGTGTCGGCCAAACACTACACAGTACAGGTGTAAGACCGTGAACTTCACGTTAGCTTGTTAACGCTGTGCTAACGTTAGCCCCAAACTAATTTTGACAGAGTTGAAGCTTTGGTTTTACACCACTTGAAGCCTGCATGAGACTTTGTAAAATGCAATGAGGAAAACGTTTTTCAGCTTGTTAATGTTTAATTGTTAGCTAATGGTTAGCTACATTTAAAAAGAAGAGAAAAAAAAGCTCAAGCTAATCCCACACATAGCTGTTCAGTACCACAAAAAAGCTCAGCAAAGTTGCGTCTATATTTTCAGCAGATATTTCATTCAATACATTGCGTTTCTTTTTATATTATTGTTCCCGTAAGTTGAATTTGTACTTACCGCATGTGTAAAACTCTCCGCCAAACTCTAGCCATTCCTGAAACCAGCAGTAGCACATGGAAGACGCACCAGAGTGGACTATTAATTGATGCACGGGTTCACCTGGGCTGAAGCCCAGGGGTTTACCACACGGGTTTACCTGGGATGAAGCCCAGGGGCCTATCAAGCAAGTTAACTCTGTTGAGATGTAAAGATTACATCTCTACAGAGTTAATTTGCTTGGGCTCGACTAACACTGTTAAAGAACTCCAACACTGAACACTGTTTGAATCCAGTGGCGATTGCTCTAAGACTGCAAGGGAAGCTCAGCTTCCCCTAAAATGTCACCAAAAAAAAAAAAAATAAGTGGTGAAATATGTATTGCTGTGTGTACATTTCATTGACTAAATACGCGCTAGAAAGCCTTCATCTTTTGTTCAGAATCAGCTACTTATCACAGGTAACCGGCGCAACTTCCTTCTCATTCATCCCCGCAGCGCCACAGCGCTTTTCACAGTCAGACGCTCAGCTTCTACTGACTTCAATGGGGAAGCGTAGAGCGGGTTGTTCCACTGCAGCGAAACCAGACGGTCATTGGATAAATGCTGGGCTTTGTCCCGCCCATCGGAAGCTCAGCTTCTCTGGGGGTCTATGGGGCAGTGGGCTGGCCTGGAAGCTCAGCTTCTGCATGATGATTGGATGAGCTGTCTGAGGCGGAATCCTTTTTTGATTGACAGCTAAATGAGCGAATCAGCGATCTTGAAGAATAAACATCCACCGGAGCATTTTCCAAGTTTTTCATTCCGTTGTTCTGAACTGATCCGGAGACTTTACCGATCCCCAGCGACTTTGTCACAATCACTCACACTCACAGGCGGTCACACTTCACAGTAACCTGGCGCAGCAGCTCCAGCTGCTAGCATTAGCAAGCTGCACATCATGGCAGATAATATGAATGTTGTTAGAGTTAAAGAGCAGGGCAGGTCAGCTCCTAAGATTGATTTAGTGCAAAAGGTGGGGAAAAGTAACAGGTCTTTTCAGGTGTCCTGAATAATAATAATATATATAATAAATAAACAAACACGTTTATGATGTAGGCCGGAAAAATGAGCTTCCCCTCCTTGAAAGACCAGCAGCCGCCACTGTTTGAATCAGAATGTGTTAAAATTACACTTTGAGAGTGAAAATCAACTCTGACATGTTTAACCCTGAAATTTCAACACTCCAGTTTTTGCTGTGTAGAATGTTAAGTGCAACATTCTGAGGATGTTTTGGTGATGTTGTTGAAGTAACAGAAATGGGCTTTTCTCAGTAATGTGTCCGCAAACAGGAAGCGCTTGCAAGAAAAAAACAAACAAACATGATACCCCCTTTCCTATTGGTGGAAAAAGCCACCACATCAACCAATCACAAAATTATATGGTAAATCACGTGATTTGGTTGCTGGGGAACGGGGGAGGGACGGCGGGAAAGATTGACAGCGACAGAGACAGCGTTAGTGACAACGAGTTTTGAGAGTTGAGATTTGTGACATTTAGCGTGTTTGGAGTGTATAGTTAGTGTGCTGTGTAGTGTGTAGTGTAGTCATTTTTTTGTTTTGTGTGTCAAAACAATGAGTAGGCAGTGCAGCTCTTCACTGAGCTGTGAGGACCTGAGGGAGGCCTGAGCCTGAGGCATTGCCTGCATTAAAATGTAAATAGTTACATATAACTTTGTAAATTTCAAAAACTTTTGTACAAATTTAGCAAACAACAAATTAAATTTGCATTCTAAGTAATAAAAATGGTTCGTTAAACATATTTGTGGTTTTCACAGTAAAAAATCTACTCAGATTTTATGATTTTTGTGTGATTTTAGGTCCACTGTATTAATACATTATGTCAAAATTAAAAAATTAACTGTACAGTCACATAAGTGAGGTTGTGCTGAGAAAAATGACACCAAACAAGGCAAGTAAACAGTTTTTAAGGTGAAATATAAAGGTAAAATCAAAAGTAGTCAAAAACGGCCAATTATACCCTGGATCCCAGAGGGAGCACAAGGAGCAGCTCCCTAGCAGCTGTAGCTACCTCTCCCAGTATGTTTACTTCTGAACAGACATAAAGCAATACTTCGATGAAAATGACAATGGAGAAGTATCCCCACAAACTCTCTGGGATGCTTGCAAAGTGGTTCTAAGGGGAAAACTTATAGGCTACAGCTCGAATCTGAAAAAGCAGAGAAAAGCAAAAGTTGAACAGCTACAGTCGGAACTGGAAAAATTAGAGAATGCACAGAAGAAGTCATTAAATCCAGGAATAAAAATGGAAATGAGTAGGAAAAGAAATGAACTGAATGAAATTTACTCAAATGATATTAAGAAAAAATTAACCTTTCTAAAACAAAAATACTATGAAACCGGGAGTAAATCAGCTAAATTATTATCTTACAAATTAAAAAAGCAACAGGCAGAAAATACGATTCATAAAATAAGGGACCCCATTACCAACTCTACACACTACAAAATAAAAGATATCCAAAAAACTTTTGAAACATTTTTTACAAAGCTATATAGTCAACCCAATACAGATGGAGAAGAGATGGAAGCTTTTTTAGAACTCATAAAATTACCAAAAGTGAACGACGAACAAAATAGTCTTCTAATTGGTGAAATTACAGATGAGGAAATTAAAAAAGCAATATCACATTCAAAGATAAACAAACCGTCTGGACCAGACGGATTTCCGGCAGAGTGGTACAAAGAGATGAAGGACTTACTCACCCCTAGAATGAAAACTACATACAACCATGTGCTTAAAACTGGCATTGTCCCTCTTTCTTGGAAAGAAGCAGTGATCTCCATTATACCAAAAGAGGGTAAAGACAAGTTAGACTGTGGAAGCTATCAGCCGATAAGTGTTTTGAATCAAGACTATAAGATCTTGACCCACATTTTAGCAAAAAGAATTGAAAATATTCTTCCTCAGATAATAGGTCTAGATCAAACAGGTTTTATTCAGCAAAGACAGACGCAGGATAGTATTCGCCGAACGCTACATGTAATTGAGGAGATAAACAAAAATAAACTTCAGGCAGTAATGCTAAGCCTTGACGCCGAGAAGGCTTTCGATCGGGTTAATTGGGAGTTCTTATTTCGACTATTAGATAAATTTGGATTTCATCAAATCTTTATTAAAACCATTAAAGCACTATATAATAAACCAATAGCCAGTGTAAAAATAAATGGAGCAATTTCAAACCCTTTCGGCCTGGAAAGAGGTACGAGACAAGGCTGCCCATTGAGCCCATTGTTGTTTGCTTTGCTTATTGAACCGTTAAGTCAGGGGATTACTCAGAACAATAATATCACTGGGAAAAAAATATTAGGCCAAGAATACAAGATTTCTTTATTTGCTGATGATGTTTTAATTAGTTTATCAGACCCCAAAAATTCAATTTTGAAACTACTATCATTCTTAGATGCCTTTGGCTCGGTCTCAGGTTATAAACTGAACATCCAAAAGACCCAAATACTAAACTTCAATTACAAACCTAGTCAAAACATTACCTCTAAGATTCAACTAAAATGGGATCTAGAACATATTAAGTATCTGGGAGTAATTATTCCAAAAGATCTATCCAAGTTATACAACTTAAATTTTTATCTATTAAATAGGAAATTAAAGGAAGACATGAAGAGATGGAATCTTATTCCAATATTAAGTTTTGAATCCCGGACTGAATCGGTTAAAATTAACATTTGGCCAAGAATTCAGTCCCTCCCAATTGAAATTAATGATAAACAATTCAACAAATGGGATAAATTATTGTCACGTTATATTTGGCACTGTAAAAAACCGAGAGTAAGGTTTCAAACTCTTCAATTGTCAAAAAACAAGGGTGGATTGGCTCTTCCCTGCCTAAAAGACTACTATACATCAGCCCAGCTAAGGATCCTTCTCTGTTGGTGCGTCCCGGAATACAAAGCAAGATGGAAGGAAATTGAAGAAAACATATCTGGTACAATACCAATTCAAGCAAGAATAGGGGATAAAAGACTAATCAAAGACTTGAAGGAAACAGGAAATAAATGGATCAACTTATCCCTGAAAACATGGTTAAATGTTATCACTAGAAATGATATGTTAGAAGAGGTAAAGATTCTACAATGGTGCTGCTACGATCTTGACTTTGCCCCAAATAAGATGGATGCCACCTATAGGGGATGGGTTAGCCAGGGGCTCTCCTCATATAGTACCTTCTTCAACCAGGCAACACTCAGGAGCTTTGAGGAGTTGAAAAGACAGCACGGGTTGAAGAATAGTGATTTTTTTAGATTTCTTCAGTTACGCCACCACCTAAACAGCACTAAGTTAAAAAGTCAAAAGGCATTTGAAAACAGTCTATTACAAGTGTTTATCAGTGCTTACAGGACAGATTCCTTGCTTAAAGCCATCTCTAGACTTTATAGAGGCCTACAGGAAATAAAAACAGTGAATACTACATATATAAAACAAAAATGGGACAGGGAAACCAATAGCTGCCTTTCAGAAGAGGCCTGGTTAAAATACTGTGAATTTCAGTGGAGGATATCATTCTCAAACTCTTGGAGATCTTTCGGCTGGAAGTGTCTCATTAGATACTTCATTACACCGGCTCAGCAGGGTCAACATACAGGATCGTCTGGCTGCTGGAGGTTGTGTCGTTCTCAGGATGCCAATCACTACCATTTGTTCTGGGCCTGTCCAAGAATAAATATTTTCTGGCGTAAGATTTATTCAGAACTAGTAACTATATTTGGATCTGTCATTACATTTAACTGGGATGAACTTCTTTTTGGGCTTGCACACTCGGCTAATGTAAGGGTGAAAAATAAATATTTATTTGGAATACTGAGTCTAGCAGCCAGAAAAGCAATTACAAAGAAATGGCTCAAGCCAGACATTCCTTCTTTAGACGAATGGTATGATATTATCTATGATGTGTATATAATGGAAAGAATCACTTTTTCAATGAGGCTCCAGCAATCTAAATTCAATGACATCTGGAAACAGATGTTTCTTTTCTATATCAAGACGTACCTGATGCATTTATTTTTTTTGCTGTAATTATGTGACAGAAAACACCCCATGTTCATGTTCATGTTATGTTATGTCTCTTTGTAAAAGGAAAAACAATAAATACTGAAAAAAAAGAATGTTTACTTCAGTGTTCAGGTTGACATCAGTGCTTCTGTTTCTAGTAGAGGTGAAGCTGTTTGGTGCTATCTGCATGCCACAACCCTTGTTGCTGGTCTTCTTGAATAAATGCTTCAGTTGAATAAATGGACACAGCACTACACTATTTTGTTTGTTTGTTTGTTTTTTAGATTTTGGGATGAACTGCCCCTTTTTGGTAAATTGAAAATTATTTCTCAGGACTGTAGGAGTGGTCACAGAGCCATTGTTCAGCCTGAAGCAAATAAAATGTAGGTTGAAAAGTTTGCCCCCCTGAAAAAATGTAATGCCCCCCCCCCCTTATGTTTTTTCTGCAGCCGGGTCTGTGCCAACTGGTCATCTGGTCACCTTTCTTTTGATATTCTGGGCATGACCAACTGGAGGAGATGACTGGTGAAAGCGGGGACTGCCCAATGTTCAGAAGGCCCATTAACCCAAATTTTGGTGGCCTGGCTAAATTGGCCTAGGTTAGATGTGTTCAAATTTTACTACCAATGCACATGAGCTACCACTCAAATAGAAACATTAATAAATTGGGAATTGGAGACAATCTCACACCTGGTGTGTACTGTATCTTAGATGTAATTAGCTGGGTTTTGTGAGCTATACGTTGAACATCAAATTTACAGATTAGTTTGAACACAGAGTTTTAGATTTACCTTCAACAGGCCATTTGTGGATCATGACTCATAGCATGCTACCTAATTGTAATTCTAACTTGAGAAAATCACAAACAATAAGGATATTCAAGTAAAATCAAAAAAATCATTTTATAGTCCAATATCACAAATCACAAATTTACCTTAAGGGGCTTTACAATATGTTGTACAATATGTTCAGCACAGGCTACATGGGGGGATTTCCTACAGGGTAAGCAATGGAAGAAACCTCAGAAAGAGCAACAGAGGAGGGATCACTCTCCTGGGATTAAAAGACCTGTTATATGCATGTAACAAGCTAGTATGGACAATCAGGGTGACAAAAAAAACACTGACAATGTCAGGTCACACCTGACATTGTCAGTGTTTTAAAGTATGGTTTACATACTGTGAATATACTGTAATAAGCATGCTGTCAATACAGTCCATCGTTTGGTAAATGGAGGCAGTAGTAACCATCAGAGTATTTACATGAGAAAAGGTTGGTTGCATCACCCATATTGTTTATAGTCTGAAGCCATCATGCTGATGACAATTAATGGTGACAGTGGGCTGCATATTGGTGAGTTTGAGATAAGATGAAAATTGCTTTATCCTACATGAATTAACAAATAGATATAGGCTACAGTATGGACAGACTATTGGACTGGTCTATAATTTATGTTTGCATACATATGAGGTGTTATTTTCTGCCACTCCACTAAAAAATATGCAATTTATTGAAAACAATGTAATTGATATTAAGAAAAAGCTGCATAGAAACCGAGCCAGAATATCAAAATGAATGCTGTGAAAGTAACTCATAAACTACCAAAACATAAGCCTAAAACAAATGAGCATGTAATTTATTATGTAATAAATAAACTTAGATACACTTTTTTCTATCCAGCATCCAAATGGATGAATTAGTGAATGCTTAGATTTTACCAGCCATTCAATAGATTAATGATATTGTTGTTGTGTTTTTTTTGGCTGGTGATTGAAGCAAATGTAGGATATAGGATGTGGGTTAAAATGATTTGATGATAAATCTACTAGGGAAAAGTGCTTACATGAAAATAATAATGTGTGTGTGTGTGTGTGTGTGTGTGTGTGTGTGTGTGTGTGTGTGTGTGTGTGTACTCTACACACTTTCATGAAAAATTAATTTGAGTCTGACAGCTATTTTTATTTATTTGTGATTTAAAGTGAGTGCAGATACTGTTTTTATACCCAAATTAGCGTGCAAACGCAGGTTTTTAAAACATGGGTACACCCACTTAAAACAGGCGATTGACCCTTTTCCCACTGCCAGTAGACCTGTTTGCCATTCTGTTTTTTTTTTCTGATGTGCCCTGGAAAACCGTGACTGAAGTCATGTCTGTGCAGGAGAGCTGAGAGGGAGAACTTTTTAAAAGTCTCTGTGTTCAGCTCTTTGTACTATTGTAGCTTCCAAATGAATCTCTGTGGTTTGAAGTGTAGTTTCTCTGTGTCGCTGTTTGTACCATCAGGTATCTGCCTTACTTTACTGTTTATGTTCGCTTTCAGCTGCAGCGAAGTCATGTTAAGGTACTACAGATCAAAACCTGACATTTCCTGATTTAACTTCTTCATGATAAAAGCTTTTAGATGACAAAATGACAATATAACGTAATAAAAAATTATAAGAAATCAAACATTTATACATTGGGTTGCTATTGGTATGAAATATGCTATATCAATAAATTGCCTATACATGGTTCAGCTGCTTGACTAAATATGAGCACTTAATCAGTAAATACACACCTTCAAGCAGCTGCAACACCAAGTCAAATCGAGTAAAGCAGCACATGTGGATGAAAAAGGAGCAAAAGAGGTGACAAACCTTTGTTGCCTCCGCTGAAAAGGGATGAAAATACAGTGGTGACCCTGGGGTTTAGTCCATCAGAGTTGGTGTTTGTTCATACTATACATAGTCCCTTGAATCTTTTGAGTGAGAAATGGTTGTGTGAAGGGACGGAGAAAGACTTCCTGGACTATGTGAGTGGTTTTGGGTTCAAGCTGTGCCGTGCGTGTGAGATAGCTGGGGATAATCTTGAAATGGCGCAGGCAAGAATACAGGGGTGGTTTGATAAGCACGCTAAAAGCAGGGAGTATTCCGATCATGTCACGTTTGTAGTCCGCCTATTACCTGAATACTGTCTCCTGAGATGATTGTATATATGTGTGTAGGAGAAACACTACTTTGATAATCGTAATTAATCACTGGGATCAATTATACACTCGTAAAAGGGGCACCACCTCCGTTGTTTGATCTGTTTGAATAACCCGGAGGAAATTACTCAAATCTGGACTAAACAAGTTTAGTTTATAACAGTCCTAATCAATTTAAATTGACATATTCAATTTCATAATTCATAATTAAGTTCAATCTCATGTCTAAAGCAGCATTAAGTTCTTTTCACAGTTCCATGGTTCTCCACCTTTAAATTAAACTTGCACAGACAACGACATACAATTATATATGTTTATTAACTAATAGTTCAGGGTAAATAAATGAAATGGTAATTTAGACAAACAATAACAGAAAATGGAAAATAGAAAATGTGACTAATGTGCGGATGGTGAAATTGCGGGTCGGGTGAAAGTCTTTAAATATTACGAGAGTAATTTTAATTTCTAATAAGACCCTAACGGAATTTCTTTTAAGATCAAAAGATAGAAGATCAGGAGGTAGAAATCATAACCTAAGACACCAACTCATTTCTCACGTGTGTGAATTCATCTGTATGGAGATGTTCAGCCTGGGAGTCTGGGAGTCAGGACGTCCGGGCCTTGGTCTCCTCGGGTGCTCTTTGCTCGACTGCGTCTGCAGGGTCGGTCCAGTAACCCGAGGGAAGTTGCGGCTCGTCCGGTACTCAGCTGATGACACTCTTGGTCCACGGCCCAGCGGGATGTCCGCTTGAGATCGTTGGGGGTCAAAGCCGGTCTGGCTTGGCAACAATGTCTCTTTCGTTGGAAACCCTTTTCACGGTTTCTGAAGCAGTCAGTTTCTGCAACGTCTTAATAAAGATCTTCTTGGTTGAGTGGTGGTTGTCTTAAGGTTATTAAGTAACAGTCAACTTGCTTGACTTAAGAAAAACTGGAAGATGCACGCTGGTCTGGCGGATCTTCTCTGTATAGTTACTCAGTAGAGGATGAATTAAATTGAATTCACTTCCTCTGAATCAGGCGGTGATACTTAACGATATATATTAAACAAAATCAAAAACAAACAGAACTTCGTTCTGCTAGAGTTTAAAAGTCAAAATACTGAAAAAAATTGAGAGAAATCAACGTGTGGTTGGTTTCTGTGGAGATCGCTGTGTCGCAAAGTCAAAGTTAAAATAAAAGTAAAACTTAAAAAGAAAAAGAAAAGAGCGCTGGCAAGCGCCGGAGCGCGAGCTGAGGCCTGAGCCTGAGCATGAAGAGTAAGGGGTCAGAGTGTAAGAAGAAAGAGGGAGAGCATGTCTCTGTATTTTATTAGGCTCCCTGGGAGGGAGGAGTGATAGGTTCACGCCTTAGACCATATTGTAGCCTAAGTCTTAACTAACAAAACTTAATTTAAAGAAACTATAGTTTTAATGTTTCAAGATTGTGTTTCACCTTTCCCAGAATTTCACCATGGCTTAATATGTGGATTATGCCTACGTGAAATAACATGGCAGAGTTGAAATCCTTAAAGTTCAGAAAGGGATAAAAATTTGATTACAAATAAACATGTGAATATGCAGTAGAACGGAGGACGAATACATATCTTTCCTGTTCAACATCAATACTTATTAACACAAACATGTTTAGAAACATTTAGTGGAAAATAAGAAGTCTTTAACAAAAAGTTCTCCTTGAAGTCTGATCCATCCAAGTCTCACCCTGTACCAGACACAGAACACAGAAAAGCATGTCGTAAATAATGTCTTGACAAAGGGGGGTAAGGAAGAAACCAGATACCATCTCCCTGTTGAGGCAAGGCGAGATGGAAAACACTCTTGATTTACAATTGCAGATAGGTTAATCATGACATCTTTTGAAGAAACGGATCATCTTCCTGTTGGAGCTGTGAAAGTGGATTCCTGAGAGGATAGAGGGTCTCTGTCTGAAAATGGGGTGTTCAAGTGGTGTTAGTTCACCATCGGTTCATCATCGTAAATAGCTAAGACAGCGTTTGTCTTGAAGGTTTTATTGCAAGAACATCGTACTCCTTTAGCCAGATGTAGGGATCAGACAGAAAGGCGCCTGTCCTGAAAACAGTCTGCTTAGGAATGAAAGGGGTGATTAGTAATTAGACATTAGATGTTTGTGAAATCAAGGGACGCATGGGCAGAGGTTCCTACATGTGTTAATCAGTTGTTCTCTCTGTTGCTCACGTTCTGACTTCAGTCCACCAGACAAAGAGTGCAGTCAGTCAGCCGGGAGGCTGGCTGAGGTATTATGTTTTTGATTTGTGTTTATCTGATGGGTGTGGTAGTCCAGTTTCGCAGCTTCATTTCAATTAGGTTTAGTTGTTGTGTTGGGTTAGGGTAGAGGGTTAGCCCCCAGTTCTGACGGCCCTGGTGGGTTGGACTGGGAGGCTGCTCTTCTTTTGTTCATTTTGGCCGGCCCATTAGTTTGTTTTTGATTATTTGTTAACTAACAAAGTTACATTCTTTTAAACTGCAACTTGCTTGTTTGTCTTGTGTTAAACCTCACTTGGAGGGGGTTGTAACACTGTATAATCCTTAAGTGTCAGTGTACTGGATTTTGACATTACTGGGGTAATTCTTAAGTTACACCTTGTCCTAACTGCATCTGTGTGTCCTGGCAGCACAGACATCTGCTGCTGTCTACACTGCAAATGTGAAGTCAAAACAAACCGTGGGTTTGATTTATACATGACACATGACACAAAAACAGACACCGTGCAGCCGTTGATGCATTGCAGAAAGAGGTCACATTTCTTGCTGCGCTTGCTCTATTATTATTTTTTAACACACTCACTATTTGCTGTTACGACAAGGTGTTTGAGAAAACTACAGATTAATTTTATCTTTTATTAGTTGGAACAGTCAGACTTAAAGGGATATTCCGGTGTAAGTTTAATCCATGGTCTAACACATCTTGACACCGAGTAAGACTCCCCCTCGAGAGGTCAAGTTTGCTGACCGCTAGCTTAGCTAGTTTTAGCAACCTCAGAAAAGACCGCACGAAAACAATACACTGCCGCTTATGCCTCCATTTAGAAACTGCCATCAAAAAGCCACAATTAATGGTCAGAACAGCACCAAACTTCAGCAACAGTACATGTACAGTCCCAGCACACAGTACGAAGCATCAAACATCTGCTAGCTTAGCTGGATTTGTATTAAAAACACAGCTCAACTCTCCGTGCTCCTCCAGCAGCGTACCTGTGTTTGGAAGCCTCGACGAGTCGATTACCGAGTGCAGTAGATTTCCTCAGCTGAAGGATGAAAATATATGATTATTACTCCATTACTTCCCTTATTTTCCCTGTCAGCTCTCGATAATAAGAACTGAGCATGCCATGGAGTAATAATCATACATTTTCACCCTTGAGCTGCGGAAATCTACTGCACTCGGTAATCGACTCGTCGGGGCTTCCAAAGACAGGCAGGCTGCTGGAGGAGCACGGAGAGTTGAGCTGTGTTTTTAATACAAATCCGGCTAAGCTAGCAGATGTTTGATGCTTCGTACTGTGTGCTGGGACTGTACATGTACTGTTGCTGAAGTTTGGTGCTGTTCTGATGGCGGTTTCTAAATGGAGGCATAAGCGGCAGTGTATTGTTTTCGTGCGGTCTTTTCTGAGGTTGCTAAAACTAGCTAAGCTAGCGGTCAGCAAACTTGACCTCTCGAGGGGGAGTCTTACTCAGTGTCAAGATGTGTTAGACCATGGATTAAATTTACACCGGAATATCCCTTTAACAAAAGGAACACTGAGGGAACGTTTCTCTTTTCAAATAACGATAACCTGTCTCTTCTGGGAGGTACAACTCCTGGTGACTCGGTAAGAAGAATGATGTGGCAGACTGGAACCAATGCCCTTTGGGAAAACTACAGCTTGATGGGTCGCAAGGGGCAAAAACAATTTTCAGGACCTGGCCATATATCCAGCCATAGTCCGCAAGTTTGTTTTTTTAATGTTTCTACTCACCTCACTGCTAACTTTTGAGACACAATAAAGACCTTTTAACTTTTAATCTTCATCATTTTAATGGCTTTATATGACTGATTGACATAAACAAATACAACCATCAGTGAGAATAGTGCATATTTGTACATAATTATTCAAACTGTTTGACACCTCAGATCCCTCACCTAATAAGATAATAACACTAATAATAATAATAATAATAATAATAATAATAATAATAATAATAATAATAATAATAATAAAAAATTTAAAAAATCAGTGCACAGGCAAAAACATAAGGGTACTTTCATGTGCCTTGGCACACGGTGCAAACCGTGACCAGTACCCAGTGCGCAGGGGCCGTGACAGCAAGACTTTGGTGTCTTGGTGACAAGATGCACGTGGTGCATTTGGGATCGAGGTGAGATTGAAGTCAGTGTGTTAGAAGCCGGGATTGAACAAACTAGTTATCCTCTTATCCTTCCTTTTAAAGAGTGTGCACCATACTGACGCAGTACTTATTTTGTGATGGTGTGTGTGAGAGAGAGAGCAAGCCTCTGTCTGCCTCCGAAGGTAATGCCTGAGACTTGGTGGTTCCAGTGGAGGCTGGCCATAACAAAGCCCTACTGGATTTACACTGATTATGATGAATCATGTAAACGCATGCTGAACCACTTACTGGAACAAAGACTGAGGTACCTCTACAGATGCCTAGAAACACTCTAGAACCCACTTTGTACTTTCACTAGTGCTCATTCTACTACTATCTTAGTACTACTACTACATTTGTACTTTTTCTGAAATTTGTTTGATTTTAGGACAGACTACTACATCTACTTCAGTTACTTTAACTACTGCTTGAAATACTTCGGTTACTGACTCAGGTATTTCAAGTACTGTTCTATCATCAGCTACAGATTAAGCCATCTTGAATTGCCTGCTTTTCCCTGACTTTCCCTGCTCATTGACAGATCCTTGGCATGGTAAAAAAATATAACACAGAAACTTGATATACTTAACTCAACGTATCATAACTTGAACCAGTTCAACTTCTTAATAAACAAGATAGATGTCCTTAGTTTTTCTAAAGCAGTGACCCTTATGGTGTAACAAAGTTCAGTTCAGCTGCCTGGCAGCTGAATGGCTTTCGGCTGGGAGAGGCAATTGAAGATGACTTCCACTGTACTGCCTGAGGTATTCCACTACTGCTTCAAGCATTTCAGCTACTGCTTCAGGTAATTCAACTATTGCCTCAAGAACTTTAGGTCAAGCTTAAGCTACAAAAAGTACTGCTTAAAACACTTCAACTATTGGCCTTTCTAGATCTTTCTTATCTCTTCATCTTTAGAGGGTTGCCAGAAGAACTACCCCAAGACCCTGAAGAAGATGGTTGAAACAGATACCCTGAGCTATGCTCCCGACAAATGGATTCAGGTCAGTTTTAAGCATTTGTTAAAAAAAAAAAAAATGTTTAAAGAAATGCATTGTCATCCCCATTTTCCTTTGGGCAAAAAGAAAACAAGCACACAATTTGTGATAAGCTGTGAGCAGATATACATGTTTGCTAGAGGTGGCATACATGAGTTGTGATGCCTTTCTGTC
Organism: Lagodon rhomboides; assembly: GCA_039737535.1. Taxonomy (NCBI): domain Eukaryota; kingdom Metazoa; phylum Chordata; class Actinopteri; order Spariformes; family Sparidae; genus Lagodon; species Lagodon rhomboides. Next base: position 3,229,748 of record CM077785.1, on the reverse strand, counting down.
ATTAGGCTTATGTTTGGGCTAGTATTGTATGAATTCTAGTTGAAAGTAGATATCTGATCATACTGATGTGCTACAAATAAGAATGTGTGCAATGGTGCAGTCTAGCTTTTTGTTTAGAGGGAAGCTGGGTGAAGTTACAAAGTATAAATTGCATTTTGGTGACTGGTTTTGATAAATAAAAAACTTTACTTGAAAACACACCATTTCCAAAGAAACTATTGAATTTTCAAAAAAATTTACATCAAAGTCACCTTTCAATTATAACAGGGCTGTACGCTTAGCTTTTTCACGAGGAGCACAGGCGCTCCTAAATGAAAAAAATTTAGGAGCACAGAAAAAATTTAGGAGCACTATGAAATTTTTTAAATAACACAATTTTATTATTAACACTCAAATAACGTACACAGTAACACACATGTGCACTCAAACATATAAACACAGTTCCATCATAAGCAGGGCCATATTCAGGGCCCCAAAAATACTGAGGTCATGCGTCAGAAGTTCTAGGCGTGTTTGGGGGCACGCTCTCCCGGAAATTTTTTTAATTCCATTATTTAAATCTGGTCATTTTCGGAGTGTTTAGGAGCAAAAACAACAACATCAAGACTTTTGAATAGGATTATTTGTTTTGTTTCTTATCAGAGAACATCACCCTCATCCTAAAGGATTTGCAAATAGTTCATTTTAAGATGGTGCAGGTCTCCCTCCCTCCCTATTTAAAATAGACACCCAAGCCCTCGACTGTGTTGTGAACACTATTATGTTGATGACAGTGCCTAAGCTGTTCATTCTTGTTAAGGAAAGCCTGCTTTTGAACACATTTTTCTCATAATCTTACACAATACTTCAATTATCATGCTTTAAACATCAGACTTTTAAAACGTATACAGTTCTGGCATGGTCTCTATCTTCCATAGTACCTGCTCTTTTAAGAAATGTTAAAATATTAGTTAGAGGGTGGTGCGGAACTTTTGAAAATTTGAGGTAAAAATGGGGCATTCTGAGGCTTTTTGAAGGACCATTATGGTGACTCATGAAGTAAGGGCAAGTAACTCAAAATGGGCAAGTTATCACAGAAAAGTATTTGTTATAGCCTAATTATTTTAAAAATTAACCGGATGTTTTATTTTGTTACTGTGCACTAATTCCTGTCCTCCGTGCTCCGGCGTCCGGCAAAAATTGGGGGGTTGCATATCTGCTGCGGAGGTAGGCACACACACACACACACACAGGTTTGGTCGAGCGCAAACAGCGATGATCAATCTGTCCTTCTTGCCAGCCATCGCCACCGCGCGAATCCACCGCAAAAGTTGAAAAATTTAAACTTCTGCAGGCGGTGAATCGCCGCCTGGTGTGGACTACCGAGCGGCTCGGGGCTGGCCGGATGACGCGGCACAAGTTGTGCGACTTGTACTGACATTCAATGTAAAGTCGCCACAATGAGCTGGGCAACGTCATCGCGTGTCATCATGAGAGTTCTGTGTTTTGCAGGTGTGAAAATGTCGATTTGTATACAGATGCGCAAAAATTGTTCTCTACTTTGATCCACTTTGTATGGATTTATTTTAGGAGCAAAACGCAAATGAAAGGGTTGAAATCCTACACGCACCCATGTTCCCTTTTTATTTTTTCTACTTGCACAATCTATTTTTAGGCGCATATGCGAGTAAAATGCTCGCACTGTACAGCATTGTATAATATATTTAAGTAATCAGGACAGAGTCAAATAATGACATGGGGAGGCCACACCGTTATTTGACTGTCTTGACACTCTAAAATAGTATCATTCTGGGAACTTAAAGAAAACTTCCCGCAGAAAACATTTTCAAGAACATGAGGGCATAATGTTCTAGCAATGTTGTCACAATTTTTTTTTTTTAAATGTTAGAATGTTCTTAGAGAACATTATCCTAGAACAATCTGGAAACTTAAAGAAAGCTTCCTGCTGAAAACATTACTAGAATATTCTAGGACAATCTCAGAATGTTTTTTAAAACAAAAAATTGCTAGCTGAGGTGTTTGAGGTGATGTGCAGTAATTGGTGTCTGCCAAACATAGCGTCTGGTGGCCAAAAAACTCCATTTTGGTCTCATCAGACCAAAGAACCTTCTTCCAGTTGACCTTGGAGTCTCCCACATGTCTTTGGGTGAACTCTAGTTGAGATTTAATGAGCTTATTTCAACAGTGGCTTTCTTTTTGCAACTCTCCCATAAAGCATTGGCTGGTGAAGAACCCCGGCAACAGTTGTTGTATGCAGTCTCTACCAGCTCAGTTGCTGAAGCTTTAAACTCCTTCGAAGTAGTCATAGGTGTCTTGGTGGCCTCCCTCACCACTCTCCGATTTGCACGGACACTCAGTTTGTGAGGACAGCCTGTTCAAGGCAGATTTACACATAATGATTGATCTATTGAAATAGGTCAGTTAATTTAAAGGGGGTGAATACTTCTGCAATTAACTAGTTTACATTACATATTTTTTAATTAATTCACATTACTTTGTAGAAATATGTTTTCACTTTTTTGTATTTTGACCATGAATCCATTTAGAAAAGCAATAAAATGGGAAAACAATTGAGGGGGTGAATGCTTTTTATAGGCACTGTAGGAGCTAAGGGCAGGGCAAGTCCAAAGGGCAACCAGATGACAGGACTGAGGGGCAAAGCAGGTCTGAAGACAAACCAGGAGGCAGGGCCAGCAGCGAAGGCCGAAGCCCTCGGGAGGCTGGGTTAAAGGGCGGCAGTGAAGGAAGAACCCCTCTGGAGGCCAGGCTTTAGGCCGGTGGTGAGGCAGAACCACTGTTGAGGCCTGCAACCAGGCTGGGGATGTTGCAGAGAAAGTATTCTTCAAAAATGCATAGACTGCAGCTTGTGTGTTCAAAGGAGTTTAATTGCAACAAAACTGAATCTTAGAGTGTATATCCTCGCTTTACAGAATTAAACAATTGTGATGTGATTACAGGAAGACAATAGCATATCTAGGTTACAAGGGGGGTCCCCTTGTCACTTTTCAAGATAATTTTGGGTGATCATGCTTTCCGTTTGCACTGGCTAATATGTATAAATAAATAAATAAATAAATTGATGGATGCAGGATACAAATGGAATGTAAGCAGGGCAAAACATATTAAAGTCAGCACTTGCCTACGGTCTGCAGTTGAGTGTAAATCAAGACTGAGCAAAAATATAATTCAAAAATAAACCTAAAGAAATGTAATTGAACATAAGTAAAATAAGAAAATACAAATTTAAATTGATATAAACCAGATTAAATCAAAATTTTAATTAAACAAATTTGATTGATTGCAAGTACAAAATGTATTCCAATCTATCACCTCTCTAAAACGTCTCTCTAAAACCCTGGAACGCGCAGTCTACAACCAACTGTCCTCCTATCTTTCACAAAACGACCTCCTTGACCCTAATCAGTCAGGTTTCAGGACTGCTTACTCCACTGAGATGGCCCTCCTCACAGTGACTGAGTCACTCGGTGCTGCCAGAGCCTCGTCCCACTTGTCAGTCCTGATTCTCCTCATTCTCTGCGACTTATCTTCTGTGTTTGATACAGTCAACCACCAAATCCTCCTCTCCACTCTGGCTGAACTTGGCATTGCTGACTCTGCTCTAACCTGCTACACATCATACCTGACAAATCGCACCTTTCAGGTCAGATGGAACGGCTCCTCGACCAAACCCTGCTCTTTGGAAGCCCTTCCCTCAAGGCTCAGTATTAGGACCGCTTCTGGACCGTCACTATACACTAGATCACTTGGCTCTGCAATCACATCACATGGATTCTCTTACCACTGTTATGCAGACAACACCAAACTGTTCCTCCCTTTTCCCCCATCGTCCTCCAACACCCACGTTGCGACGCGCTTCTCGGGATGTTTGTCAGACATCTCCACTTGGACAGCTGCACATCACCTCAAACTCAACCTTAGAAAAACTGAACTCCTCTTCATCCCAGGGAAAGATTGCCCTCGCATGGTCCTGTCGAGGATGTCATGGTATCACCTTTGTCTACAGCAAGGAACGTGGGCGTAATCCTTGATGACCGACTGTAGGAACCTCTGCCCATGCGTCCCTTGATTTCACAAACATCTAATGTCTAATTACTAATCACCCCTTTCATTCCTAAGCAGACTGTTTTCAGGACAGGCGCCTTTCTGTCTGATCCCTACATCTGGCTAAAGGAGTACGATGTTCTTGCAATAAAACCTTCAAGACAAACGCTGTCTTAGATATTTACGATGATGAACTGATGGTGAACTAAAACCATTTGAACACCCCATTTTCACCCTCCATCCGCTCAGGAATCCACTTTCACAGCTCCAACAGGAAGATGATCCGTTTCTTCAAAAGATGTCATGATTAACCTATCTGCAATTGTAAATCAAGAGTGTTTTCCATCTCGCCTTGCCTCAACAGGGAGATGGTATCTGGTTACTTTCCTTACCCCCCTTTGTCAAGTCCTTATTTACGACATGCTTTTCTGTGTTCTGTGTCTGGTACAGGGTGAGACTTGGATGGATCAGACTTCAAGGAGAACTTTTTGTTAAAGACTTCTTATTTTCCACTAAATGTTTCTAAAAATGTTTGTGTTAATAAGTATTGATGTTGAACAGGAAAGATATGTATTCGTCCTCCGTTCTACTGCATATTCACATGTTTATTTGTAATCAAATTTTTATCCCTTTCTGAACTTTAAGGATTTCAACTCTGCCATGTTATTTCACGTAGGCATAATCCACATATTAAGCCATGGTGAAATTCTGGGAAAGGTGAAACACAATCTTGAAACATTAAAACTATAGTTTCTTTAAATTAAGTTTTGTTAGTTAAGACTTAGGCTACAATATGGTCTAAGGCGTGAACCAATCACTCCTCCCTCCCAGGAAGCCTAATAAAATACAGAGACATGCTCTCCCTCTCTCTTCTTACACTCTGACCCCTTACTCTTCATGCTCAGGCTCAGGCCTCAGCTCGCGCTCCGGCGCTTGCCAGCGCTCTTTTCTTTTTCTTTTTAAGTTTTACTTTTATTTTAACTTTGACTTTGCGACACAGCGATCTCCACAGAAACCAACCACACGTTGATTTCTCTCAATTCTTTTAAGTATTTTGACTTTTAAACTCTAGCAGAACGAAGTTCTGTTTGTTTTTGATTTTGTTTAATATATATCGTTAAGTATCACCGCCTGATTCAGAGGAAGTGAATTCAATTTAATTCATCCTCTACTGAGTAACTATACAGAGAAGATCCGCCAGACCAGCGTTCGTCTTCCAGTTTTTCTTAGTCAAGCAAGTTGACTGTTTCTTAATAACCTTAAGACAACCACCACTCAACCAAGAAGATCTTTATTAAGACGTGGCAGAAACTGACTGCTTCAGAAACCGTGAAAAAGGTTTCCAACGAAAGAGACATTGTTGCCAAGCCAGCTTTGACCCCCAACGATCTCAAGCGGACATCCCGCTGGGCCGTGGACCAAGAGTGTCATCAGCTGAGTACCGGACGAGCCGCAACTTCTCCCGGGTTACTGGAACGACCCTGCAGACGCAGTCGAGCAAAGAGCACCCAAGGAGACCAAGGCCCGGACGTCCCAGACTCCCAGACTGAACATCTCCATACAGATGAATTCACACACGTGAGATATGAGTTGGTGTCTTAGGTTATGATTTCTACCTCCTGATCTTCTATCTTTTGATCTTAAAAGAAATTCCGTTAGGGTCTCGTTAGAAATTAAAATTACTCTCGTAATATTTAAAGACTTTCACCCGACCCGCAATTTCACCATCCGCACATTAGTCACATTTTCTATTTTCTGTTGTTGTTCGTCTAAATTACCATTTCATTTATTTACCCTGAACTATTAGTTAATAAACATATATAATTGTATGTCGTTGTCTGTGCAAGTTTAATTTAAAGGTGGAGAACCATGGAACTGTGAAAAGAACCTACTGCTTTAGAACATGAGACTGAATTATGAATTATGAAATATGAAATTGAATATTTCAATTTAAATTGATTAGGACTGTTATAAACTAAACTTGTTTAGTCCAGATTTGAATAATTTCCTCCGGGTTATTCAAACAGATCAAACAACGGAGGTGGTGCCCCTTTTACGAGTGTATAATTGATCCCAGTGATTAATTACGATTATCAAAGTAGTGTTTCTCCTACACGACTGTCCTGCGCCCCAAACATTTCTGCTGTGGCCAGATCCTGCAGATTTGCCCTCTACAACATCCACGGGATCCGGTCGTTCCTCACAAAGGATGTGACACAACTCCTGGTCCAAGCGCTGGCCATCTCCCACCTGTACTACTGCAACTCGCTCTCGGCTTGACTAACAGCCTCTGCGACTAGACTTGCAGCGTATCCAGAACGAAACAGCGTTTCAGTCTACCAAAATTCTCCCATGTGACCCCCCTCCTCCGTGACTTCAACTGGCTTCCTGTTGCAGCCCCGTTGACCTTCAAGGCAGTCAATGGAACTGCACCCGTCTACCTCCAAACACTGATCAGACCACACGCCCCAGCACTAGCACTTCGCTCTACAACATCAGCTGGCCGACTGGCACCGCCATCGCTGAGAGTAAAACAAAGCCCACTTGGCGAAGTCATGACTCTTCTCTATTTTGGCACCTCAGTGGTGGAAAGAACTCCCGACCAATGTCAGGACTGTCATGGTTCATGTATTCTATGTCTTTGTGTTGTGTCTTTTGTCTTATGTTTTGATTTCCTTGTTCTTTTTGTGTCTCTTCAGTGTTCCCCTCCGTGCTCTTTCCACTATGTTCTCCCTTCTGTATTTTCCCATTCCTCATTTCTTGTTTGTCTCCCCCTGTCTGTCAGTATTGTTTCCTTCATGCCTTCTCCTCTGTGTCTTCCCCTCATTATCTCACCTGTCCTCCTCCCTCTTCTCTCCCCACCTGTTCCCTCATCAGTGTGTCCGTGTTCCCCATGTTCTCTTTGTCCGTTTATTGCTTCTGTTGGTGTGATGTTCTTCCTGAGTTCCTTGTGCAGGAAGCACAAGGAACGGCCAGTGTGTGTTTTGAACATTCTTTCAAACTATGTGCGTTTGCTTGAACATCTTTTAAATACAAATTGCCGCTTAATATGTTTTATGTATGGCATTTTAAAGCTTCATGTGTGTTATTGGACAGGAAGAGCAGCGCTGCCTCGGAGCATAGCCTACGTATGCCACACTTTTATTTAGTTAGAAGGCACGACATTAAGCCTCCGTCATATTTCACCACTTCAGGTAGCCTAATTAGCTAGCTGTCAGCAAGCTATAATGTAAGCTCGCCACTCTCACTTTGTTTTCAGAATGAGGGAGTTGTTGGAAGAGGATGCCCTTAGGGTGGCTTAACAAAATTTTAAAAAAAGATCCTAGACCACTTTTCCTGCTTGAATAAGACTGAGCCTGAGCTGGTACCTTTGGGATACCTCAACAATTGATTTCCAAAACCACTTTTTTGCAAGGTTCATCTGATGGACATCTAGGGACAGATTCACTAAGGTTTGCACAGCTTTTGCTCATGCTAAAACTGCACAGGCTGAGCAATCTGCCCCTCTGTTTGTTTCTGAAGACCCTCTTCACATGTTTCAAAACCAAACACAGAGAGACAGATTGTGCAGGTTTAGCATGAGCAAAAGCTGTGCAAACCTTAGTAAATCTGGACTCTAGTCTCACGCTAAAATTGACTGAAAATTGATCTTTAAAGTTTGTTTTTTTTTAAAAATTCCTGGAGGAGCATGCTCCGCAGACCCCCGGTATCTTGTCACCTTTTTTACCCCTGATGAGTTTGCACCCCTGCTTGTAATTTAACAGTGATAATTTGAACTAATTATATGTATTTTTCGCTTTTCTGATTTGTAATTGCTAATTATATGTTCTTGTTTGTTGGATAAGGGTTAAGGGTTTTTACTTATTAATTTATTTGGTTATCCTGTAGTGGACTGAATGAACATAATTCACCATTGGTTTGAGAAAAGATCTCGTAATTACGATATCAGGATCTCGTAATTATGAGATGAGGAAAGGTGCCACATTGGCCACTGCTTCACTCAGAACCACTAACTGTACATTCACGAAGAGGTAAACTCATATATATGTCTATGAGTAAATTAAAAACTTTGTTTATTTATGACTGTGGCTGTGTTACATTTTGCCATGTGACATCGTTACCATGGCAGCAGAAAAGCTGAAATAGCTGACAAGCATGATTGAGTTGTCATAGACATAATATACGTAGACGCCTCATAGACTGACGCTGCCTACTGGAGCTGACGTATCAGCGTGGCCGCCATCTTGGATGGGTCTCTAATGTGCCCCCCTGCATTTATTTTTACTGAAGAATCATACAATAATCATCATAACTCTCCGAATTTTTACCGGATTTTCACACAGTTTGGTTTGTTACAAACGGCAGAGCTTTAGTTATAATACAGGACGCTGTCACAAAAATTATTATTATTTTTTTTTCAATTTTACTTTTGTAAGGTAATCCCACACGATCTGGTAACAGTACTGCGCCGGTTATTTCAACCGCAAACTGCACAAAATACGGGCATAGTTGCTCACTCTCTGTTGACTCCATTGACTCTGGTGCAAGCCTAGAGTGAGGTAGTGTTGTAGTCAAGACCGCACCAACCGAGACCAAGACATTACCGAGACCAGAGAGTACCGAGACTGAGACAAGGTCAAGACATTTGGAGGTCGAGACCGAGACAAGACCAAGACTTTTAGAGGTCGAGACCTAGACAAGACCAAGACCATATATATCAAAGGAAAATCATAACAAAACATCAAAATGTGAGTTTTCTTTTTATTTAAGTTTGCTTTTAAATAAATGTGAAAACTAAGATTTAAGAAGAGCTTGGTTGCATTTCAGAAACATGAGACACTGCAGCATTCTGTGACCTAAACGTGCACAGTGGGGTCTCATTTTGATGCCTCCTCTAATAAAAACCCTCTCAAATGGTGCAGAGGAAGTTTTTGAGAGGGTCCTTTTTCACTCTTATAATATTAATAATAATAATAATAATAATAATAATAATAATAATACATTTAATTTATATAGCGCCTTTTAGGGTACCCAAGGACATTTAACAAGTGGAACAAACAAAACAGAATAAATGGAGCGCCTGTCAGTCAGCACGGAGGGAATAGCACCACCGCAGTCAGCATCGTCCGGATAGATAAACTTGTATCTGGAGGCCCCGTGCACACACCGGGCAACGCAGGAGACCAAGAGATCCAATCCCAGCGATGGAGCCTGGGACGAAGTGACAGCAGAGGTCCAGGAGTTCCTGCGCTGAACACCTGAAGACCCCGCCAGCAATGGCGGAGCAGTGATCATCCAACATCACCACGAGCCGGGGGAGACCACAGCAGCAGAGGAGAGCGATGAAGGAGACAGGCGGTGAATAACACTGAGGTTGTGGTGGAGGGAGGACCACCGGAGCAATGATGGACAGCCCACAGAGTATTGAGTATGCCGGTTTAAAAGTTAGCGTTGCTAGGCTAACAGCTGATCGACGGGGCTAACAGCTGATCGACGAGGCTAACAGCTGATCACGGGGCTAACAGCTGATCAGCGGAGAAAGGTGAGTCCACGGAGCCAATTGTTCAGGTGTGCAGCCTTCAAAGTTAGTAGCACAGCCCCAGAGTTTGTGGGGACACCTTGGCTTTCTTTTCTAACAGAAAAAAGCAGTTTTGCTACGGATTGAGAAGCAGCGATATTCACGCCAGCGTCCTCTCGCATCCGGGTTGCCATGGTGATCCTTATCAGTAAGGCATGGACAAAAAGCCTATCAGCGGTGGTCTTGACCGGTCTCGTTCAAAAAACCCGAGTCCGCCCAGTCCGAGACCGAGACAAGACCGAGTAAAAATGCCCTCGAGTCCAAGACAAGACCAAGAACCTCAAAAAATGGTCTCGAGACCGGTCTCGGGACCAAGACCGATCTCGAGTACTACAACACTAGAGTGAGGAGACCCATCCAATATGGCGGCGACACTGGATTACGTTCCAGCACCTCATGAGGTGTCTACGTATATTATGTCTATGTGAGTTGTTGTTATTGCTGTTAAGCTAGCAATACAGGTAGCGTAGCTAACAAGGAGACTGATGATTGTTGATGAAGCAACAAAACATAATGTATTTCCAGGAAACCGAGAAAATGGCAGAGCAAATGTCACATGACAATGGTTTATGAGATTTTCTTCAAAAGTGAGGTGTTCCAGAGGAAAACTTTGACCGAATGCAAAATGACAAGGTAAGGTTAATTCCACTTTTCATGGCAAGAACCCAGATATTAGCGTTATTAACGTCATTAGTCATTAACAAGTTCTTAGGACAAATTTGAATTATGAGCTGACAAAGTCTTTGGACTATAAGTCTGTGTATTACTCTTTGTAGCCTTTAAGAAGAGATGAAGTTGTTGAATATGGAGAGAGAAGATTTGGAGTTTTAGAAAAAAATGGCTGTACTGAACATCCAAAATTCTCCTGTATGATTACAAAGGCTTCTATAACCTACAAGTATTGACACAATGAAGAACTTAATAATCCAGGACTGTATAGTTTTACAACTTAATTGTGTCTTATTGTGGCTAAATATTTCTTGCTGGTAAAAGTTGTGAAATGACAATGTTGGAAATAAAAGTGTGGAAAAGTGTGGTTTATAATAGGGCTGCACAATTTAAACAAAAATATGTCTAATTGCAATTATTTTGACTGATATTCCAAATTTAATATGATTTGTAAAATTAGAGGGGAAGATAATTTTTACACTATATCATTTCAATTTAAATTGAAATATATATTATTGAAGTATGTATGGTTCTGATGCGAGTTTATAGGGATCTGTGCCAAACAGATCCCTGTCATATATGTCAAATATGATTTTAGATCAGGCCATCTCTGTCCTGGAACAGGAGAGGAGGAGGTTGGCCAGGACATCACTGCAGAATCACAATGTTTACTCTAAGATGCTTAGAGAATTGCGTATATAACGGCACCATATACTCAGGTACAAATTAACTGGCAGTTCGTTTAAAGTTAGCTTATATTTTTTTGAGTTTCTTCACAGATTGACTCACCGCTATCAGAGAAATAGAAGATGCCTACCTTGCACGCTATATACCAGTTTATGGGGACAGGATTGCTCTGAGGCGATACTGTCTGGACAAAGAAAAACAAAAAGCAATAGTTCAAGGATGTCCCTTCTCGAAAAACTTCAAAAGAAACTAAGCACAGCAACAGCAAGTCAAGATGGGGAGTCTGAACAGGAACCCTGGCCTGCAGAGAGTGCAATAAAAACAAGCTGTGATTGTTCTAAAAATACTGTTATGGTGGCACCATGGTACTTGAGGTATCCAACAATTCAACCAAACAGACAGACAATTCAACCAACACGTTGTCACATGCCAAAGAACTGTTTTTTCCAGGTGGTGAATCGAAAAAAGGAAAATGAGAAGACTTCCCACACAATATTTATGTCTTTAAGGAATCACACCTTGATGAGACCAGCATTGGTGAGTTGTACACAGTGTCAAAATTTGGGATTTTATGGTTCTACCTAGACACAACATGCTTCGTAGACTCATCTGACACAGAAGTGGACAGGAAAAGGGACAAGTGTGGTGTCACTATAGTAGAGCAGCAGAGACAGACCGATTCTGATGAGCACCAAGTAAAGCCAGCCAGACTGAATGAACCACAAAGAGAACAATCTGGTACAGTTGAAGACTCAAATGTTGTTGATCTCACCTCTGAGTCTGATCATTCAGAGGTGATCATTGGTGGCCTTGTATGTGAATCCTCTGCAAGCCAGTTGGTTGACACTGTTCCACTTTTCTTTTCCACTGAGGATATTATCAGTGTTGCCTTTAATACAAGCTTTCCTGTCTTAGCAGATTATATTGACCATGCTGTCCATTCAAGTGCACACTGTAACCAACTCTCAGAGGTCCAACTGAATGCCGCTGTTCCAGTCTTCACACCAACAAATGAAGTCTTAGTGTTGCCCTTTCCACATCCACTCCTGTCTTTGGAGATTGTGTTGACGATGCTGTCGATTCAGGTGGTAATGCACATAATGACCCACCCTCAGAGATTCAGCTGGATGATGCTATCCCAGTTTTCACTCCAGTCGAGGAAGTCATCAACGGTGCCCCCTCCACATCCACCCGTGTGTGGACCATGATCAACATACTGATGACAACTCAAGTTTTGATGCAGGGTTTGACCAAGGAGGAGGGGGGATTTTTTTTTTTTTCTGTTGCACCTTGCCTCGGCATTTACCACAGCACATAATATTTGGACAGCATGCTGTGTCTACTGATTCACTGTTTGTTACTGTACCTGAGTCAGTGTGAGAGAGAGCTCACAACCACTGCCTTAGAGGGATACCTTGATAGTGATGGCCAGGATGAGTTATTAGATCTGCTGGATCGCCTGGGAGTGAAAGCTGTTCCATCACAAGCCAACCTAAAAGCAGTACTCCTAAAGACCACAAGTCCTGAAGACCACAAGTCCTGAAGACCACCATAACCACAATAGCAGCCTCCTCTAGAAGTTGTACAGTTCATAGCTCTTTAACTGTGCATAAGAAGCCACGAGGTAACTTCAAGAAAATCATTTTTTTTTTGCAGTTTGCCATGCAGTTCAAATTGTTAAAACACATTTTGATGTGAAGCTATTGCAGTAAGTAATGTGCCTGACACAGAAAAAAATACTCTGAGTTGAAAACAAACTTGTGGTTATATCACATATCAGCAAATTCATATCTGAGCAATGTAAACACAATGGGCCTCATTCATGAAACGTTAGTAAATTTGTGGGTAGATTTGCACATAAAAGCCTACACTACTAAAAACCTACTCCGGATTCATGAACGCCACGGGAAACTCAGATCTGATCATAAACACGTGTGTATTATCATGAATGCCAATCCATCGTAAAGTGACAGCGCACTCCCGGAAATCAGTTATTAGCATAAAACCCCGCCCATGAATTGCCAATGACCAGCATATAAGGAGGTGTAGAGGCATCCTGTCGACCTGTCAGTCATGGCGCAAAGAAAGAAAAAAAGAAAGAAAGAGAAAGAAAAAAGAATTATTCTGAGGCGGAGATTGAAATCATTTTGGGAGAATGGATATAGAAGGGTAAGTCCATATATAACACACACATGTAATTATGCAGGCTATATTCTTACCAATGAGCCAGCCATCTCTCACAGCTCCATCCTCCAAATGCATGCCAACTGCGCAATTACGCAGGATACATGCGTCATGCATCCCACCAGGCCACAACGTTTAACAACACACACTTTGCGTCACAGATCAGTTGCACATTCACAGAATTAAAGTTTTTCCGGTTTATGTAAGCAAATGCATCATCAGATAGAGTAGGGCTGCCCAATTTGGGGCCCGCGGGCCAAAGTTGGCCTGTGACCGATTATTTTTGGCCCGCTGTCCATGCTCAAATTGTTAATAATTTTAACTATTATTATGTGCCAGCAGTCAGAATATCTCTTTTAATATTTATTTATTGTTGCACTTCTTCTCCTGACCACAAATTAACATTGTATTACATTGGGGTTAGGGTGGCACTGTTCAGCTCCCAGCACTTCTTCTTCTTCTTCTTCTTCTTCTACTACTAACGGCGGTGCTTAGCAACCAACGAAAAAGAGTGAGAAGACGCTGTGATGGAGCGCGGGAGGCAGTGGCACTGTGATAAGAGGAAGTTTAAGAAAACTTGGGAACATGAGTACTTTTTCACAGAGATTGATTCCGTGGCAGTATGTTTGATTTGTAACCAGAGAGTCGGTGTTTTAAAAGAATACAATCTTCGTCGCCATCACGAAACGCGGCATTCCGTTCAGTTCTCAAAATACACGGGAGAGGAGAGAAAGGTCAAGGCTGGAGACCTGTTAGCAAAGCTAACTTCCCAACAACGCACCCTTCTACAGCCCTCAACTGAACAGGAGAATGCCACTCGGGCAAGTTATCGTCTTTGCTCCCTCATTGTCCGAAGCGGACGACCTTTCGCGGTGGGTGATTTTGTAAAACAATGTCTGACAGTTGCTGCTGACACCGTGTGCCCAAATCAGACGCAGGCTTTTTCCCACATTAGTTTGTCACGGAACACGGTCACCCGCCGTGTTGAGGATATGGCCAAAGACATTCGGCGCCAAATTGTCCAGAGAGCAGGTCAATTTTCTGCCTTCTCCATCGCATGTGACGAAAGCACCAATATATCGGACTCAGCTCAGCTGTTAGTCTTCCTGCGAGGAGTGAATGAGGACCTTGAAGTGTGTCAGGAACTCGCGGGCCTTGAAACACTGAAAGGGACAACAAAAGGCACAGATGTTTTTATGGCAGTGCAGCAAGTTATGGATAGGAACAGCTTGAAGTGGGAAAACGACAGACGGAGCCCCGGCTATGGTCGGTAAGACAGCAGGTCTCACTGCACTTGTGTCAGACAAAGTCCGCGAGTTTAGTGGGTCGGTGTTAAAATACCATTGTATTTTACACCAAGAACAGTTGTGTGCCAAATCCATCGGCCTGAAAAACGTGATGCAAGATGTCATTGTCATCGTGAATAATATTCGCTCAAAGGCGCTCTCACACCGTCAGTTCAAAACTCTTCTGGATGAGATGGCTGCACAGTACGGAGATGTGCTGTACCACCAGGAGGTCAGGTGGCTGAGCAGAGGAAAAGTTTTACGGCGTTTTTTTTAACTGCGTGAGGAGATCAGGGCTTTTCAAGCAACGAAGAACAACAACATTCAAGTGCCTTCCGACAAACACTGGATTTCCGACCTGGCTTTTCTCGTGGACATTACAGAGCTACTGAATATCCTGAATCTTCAGCTTCAGGGGAAGGACCAGATAATCAGTCTGCTGTATGATCAAGTCAGAGCCTTCAAGCAAAAACTCCTGTTGCTCAGCAGACATCTCTCAACAGGTGAGGTCTGATTTCAATACTGTAATGAACAAAAAATAATGAATTAGGCTTGTTATTGATCCTAACCATGTTAATTGTGTTACCTATGCATCCATATGTTGTGTCAGTGAAAATTAGGCTGCTTCATTAAATGGAGCACTAATTTCTTGCATCTTACATTGTTCCTTTTTTCTTTGTGTCTCTACATTCAGGAAATTTGGCACATTTTCCAAGCCTCAGAGACGTTGGGTTGATGGAGGAAGACAAGCCAAAATACCTTGACATTCTCAGCAATCTTGTGCTGGAGTTTGACAATCGCAATCAAGATTTTCAAGAAAATGCAACAGCATTTGAGCTGTTTGCACAACCCTTTTCTGTACCTGTGGATGCAGTCAGTGAGGAGCTTCAAATGGAACTTCTGGAACTTCAGGCTGATTCAGACCTCCATAGCAAGTTCAGAGAGCTTACCTTACAGGACTTTTACAAACGTGTTCCTGCACACAGGTATGCCAAGATCCGCAAACATGCACAGGTGATGCTGTCTCTCTTTGGAAGCACATATGTCTGTGAGCAGGCTTTCAGCCTGTTGAATCTCAATAAGTGTAAACTGAGAAATGCACTGTCTGACTCTCACCTACATGACATTCTCACTTTATCAGTAAGTCAGCTGGAGCCTGATGTTGAGAGACTTTTAAAAACCAAGGGCAGGCTTCATGTCTCCCACTGATAGGCCTTCTGCATGTTACTGAGGATTAATGATGGCAGTGATGAATGTAGCATTTTTGTACCAAATGTCTGGTGATAAGAGTATTGTTGCACATTTTTTGCATATTCTGCTCTGTATGGTTAATGTTAATACAGTCCAGTGATCATAAGAAAAAAATCTAAAGCTGTTGCACAATTATATTGCTATTACTTAAAAATGATTGTTCAAGGCAGTGATGAATGTAGCATTTTTGTACCAAATGTCTGGTGATAAGAGTATTGTTGCACATTTTTTGCATATTCTGCTCTGTATGGTAAATGTTAATACAGTCCAGTGATCATAAAAAAAAATCTAAAGCTGTTGCACAATTATATTGTTATTACTTAAAAATGATTGTTCAAGGCAGTGATGAATGTAGCATTTTTGCACTTCATGTCTTTCTATGAAAAAAGTATTCCTCTGTTTTTTTCAAGCACATTCATAGGGCAGGCCTAGGGCTAAAATGTCTGTCACTTTGGAGCATGTTCTGCTCTGTGTGTTGCATATGTTAATACAGTCCAGTGATTAATAATAAAAAATATATAAAGCTGTTGGCAGTGGAGAGTATAATATTTTGGTCTCATAGAGGCATGTTGTTGAAGGCACAGGCCTGTATTATTATTTTTCTACTTTCAATAAACAGAAGTGTTGATTTTCCAAATTACTTTGTATGACTGTTTTTGTACAGCTATATCATAGGCATATTTCATTTAATGCACCGCAATATGAATGCCTAATTTTGGCCCGTGACCCTCCAGCCCGAGCCATTTTTGGCCCTCCACTGAGAAGAATTTGGGCACCCCTGGGATAGAGCCTTGATGGGTACGTGTGTGCAGTCTATGGCACCAATGACACCTGGCATGTTTGCGAAGGAGGGAGGGAAATTTAATATACTCTGGCATTAGTTTAATAATACCGTTAAGAACTGCAGGCAGGATGCGGCTCATAGACGGTTGTGAAATGCCAGACCTGTCACCTATCTCCCGTTGGAAAGTCCCTGGAAACCAAGCACAGATAGCACTTGTAGATGTGCAGGGATGGCATGGCTGAGTTTTGTTGGCCTTGTCAGATTACGCTCCAAAATGTTGCATAAATGCAACAGAATTGGTTTCGGTAGTCTGAAATGACTAATCAACCATTCATCATTCTCAGCCAACATATCTGCCCGATCCCTGAAGTACTCTCCAAATAGCGCCTTGCCCCAAGTCATCAAAGAGTGCAAGTTCAGCTATTGTCACCATTAACTAGGACTGAAGGCCTTTTATACTGTGGGAGGTTTAATTAGAATTGACACCACCTGAGTGATCCAGATATGGTAATGGTTTACATCCTTTTTGTGATTTTATTATTAGCCTATATTTTTATTATCATCATTCAACATGTAGAAGAGAACACGTAATCTATTGACTCGATTTACATAGATAATTCACAATTATGATCTTAATCTGAATCTTAATCCTGCCAATTGCCAACTAATTTAACTAAATGTTGTGGAGGGGGCGTGGTGCATCAGGTGCAGGAGAGGGGTGTGGAGGGGACTCAGGAGGGCAGTGGGAGGGGAGATGATTGACACACCTGAACATCGTGGGCTAATCACTCTCCCCTCTATTAGTAGTGTGCTGGTCTGGGCGGAGAGAGCGCAGAGAGAGACGCCAGCTCGAGAGAGATTCCCCGACAGACTCGAGGAGCCACAGACGGCGAGTTTGGTTCTCTGTGCACGCGTGTGTGAATAAAACAGTTGAAACTCTAACAGTGCCTGTGTGTTGAGTAACCCACGGTGGCCACAGTCGTGCCACACTGGCGCCCAACCGGCCTCAACACAGGGAGAGCACAAAATGACGGAGCCACAGCAGACGCAGCCGGTGGCTACGTTGGCTCAAATGCTGACGGAGATCGCGAGGATGAGCCATGATCAGGCGATTGCCAACAGGCAGCAGCTGGCGGCACTCCAGGCTCAAACGGAGAAGCAGTCTCAGCTGCTGGAGTTGATGCTGTCCCGGGCGGGGGCAGCGTCACCTGGCCCCTCTCTTTCGGGGGTGACTGTGCATGAGATGGCAGCAGGAGACGACCCACAGTCCTTCCTGGATATGTTCGAGGCGACAGCGGTGGCGTGTGGCTGGCCTGCGTCGGAGTGGGCAGTGCGCCTGCTGCCACTCCTGTCAGGGGAGGCGCAGACGGCAGCGCTCTGCCTCCCGGGGCCCTCTCGAGGGCAATATGAGGACGTCAAACGGGCTGTCCTCGATCGCTTGGGCTGCTCGACGGAGGACCATCGGCGGCGGTTCAGAGGGACAAAGTTGGGGCCCAACGGCCGCCCGTTCGTTTATGCGCAGCAGCTCAAGGACGCCGCGACCAGATGGCTGCAGCCCGGGGATTCGGCAGGCGAGGGGCGGATGCTGGGCAAGGTGGTCCTGGAGCAGTTCGTGGAGGGGCTCCCGGCCGGCACCTCGGACTGGGTGCGGTGCCATCGCCCGGCAGACCTGGCGGCGGCCATCACCCTGGCGGAGGACCATCTGGCCGTCCTTTCCTGGGGCCAGGCATCGGAGGGTCGGCCGGCGTCTCCCGTCCGTCCCATGCCTGCACCCCGCAAGAAGCCTCCGCCGACGCCCGGGTCTCCGTACCGCACATCCGATCGACCCTCCCCTCTTCCCCGTACTAATCCTTCTTCTCTGCTTCCATCCCAGGGCCAGCACATGGCGGGCGCTGCCCTCGACCCACAGAGGGTTCCTCAGGCGACAGTGCAGGAGTGCTGGAGGTGTGGGCAGCCCGGGCACTTCCGCCGCGAGTGTCCACTCATGGAGGTCGGGCAGGTGATTCGGGTTGCCGGCCCTACAGCACCCTCCGCCGGTCCGGGAGGGACGTACAGCGTTCCGGTAAGAATCCAGGGGGGTACATATCAGGCGATGGTGGACTCAGGCTGCATGCAGTCGTTGGTTCATCAGAATCTGATTCGATCCGGGGCTTTGATAGAAGCGGGCTGGGTTGGTATCAGGTGTGTTCATGGGGATATTCACAAATATCCTGTAGTGCCAGTGGAAATTCGATATAAAGGGAAAAAACATAGTGTGAAGGCTGCGGTTAGTTCCCGCCTGGCGCACCCCCTTATTTTGGGTACTGATTGGCCGGGTTTTGATAAGTTAGTGGGGCAGTGTGTGGGGGTGCGCTCAAGACCGACAGGGGCAGGGGATATGTGCGCTGTGCTCAGTGGTGACGCGAGGTTATCCGACGCTGATGACGGGGAGGGGGAGCCGGCGGTGCCTCCACAGGAGGCTCCGCAGGTTCCCGTGTTTGACTCCATGGAAGATTTTCCACTCGAACAGTTTCGTGATGATACTCTACGCTTTGCCTTTGACCAAGTGATGGAAATTGATGGTCACATGGTGCGCCCTGACGCAGCGTTAACACATACGCACTTTTCATTATGCAGGGACAGATTATACAGAGTGACTCAGACAAATGAGATAATTACCCAGTTGCTGGTACCAAAAAGCCGCCGGGAAATTGTTTTCCAGGCGGCTCACTATAACCCGATGGCTGGGCATATGGGGTGTGATAAGACACTAAACCGGGTAATGGCCCGATTCTATTGGCCAGGCATTCGGGCGGACGTACGCCGCTGGTGTGCGTCCTGCCCTGAATGCCAGTTGGTTAACCAACCGGCTATCCCGAGAGCGCCATTGCGCCCATTACCACTGGTTGAGGTCCCATTTGAACGTATTGGGATGGACCTCATCGGGCCATTTCACCGGAGTGCACGTGGTTATCGCTTTGTGTTAGTTCTTGTGGATTACGCAATGCGATATCCCGAGGCAGTGCCGCTGCGCACCATCTCTGCAAAGAGTGTGGCGCAGGCACTGTTTCAAGTTATCTCCCGAGTCGGGATCCCGAAAGAGATCCTGACTGACCAAGACACACAATTTATGTCACGAACACTGAGAGAACTGTACGGATTATTGGGCATCAAGTCTATTAGAACTAGTGTTTACCACCCTCAAACTGACGGCCTCGTTGAGCGCCTAAATAAGACTCTGAAGTCCATGATCCGTAAGTTTGTGCACGATGATAGTCCGAATTGGGATAAGTGGCTAGATCCTCTGCTGTTTGCAGTGCGCGAGGTTCCCCAGGCCTCCACGGGATTTTCTCCCTTTGAACTGCTGTTTGGCAGGAAACCACGCGGGGTTTTGGACCTGGTAAAAGAGGAAGAGGAAGCTGGGAGGAAGGTCCGAGCCCCAGTAAAAATGAAATTCAATACGTCCTGGACCTGAGAGCAAAACTCCACACACTGGGTCAATTATCACGTGAGAATTTGCTCCAGGCCCAGGAATGTCAGCAGCGGCTGTACAACAGAGGATCTAGGCTAAGACAATTTTCACCGGGAGATAAAGTGCTTGTATTGCTTCCATCTTCCAGCTCCAAATTACTCGCCAAGTGGCAAGGGCCCTTTGTGGTCACACGGCGAGTGGGTGACGTTGACTATGAGCTTGTGCGATCTGACAGGGGGGGTGTGACACAGATTTATCACCTCAACCTCCTTAAAGCTTGGAGAGAGGCTGAGTCTGTTTCTCTGGTGACGACAATTGCAGAGAGAGATGAGCTGGGGCCTGAGGTACCAAAATCAACCAATCCTGCCTCGCTCCTTTGTGAAAGCCATCTCTCCCCGTCCCAGAGAGCAGATGTGGCCGAGTTGCAACAGCGTTACACCGATGTGTTCTCCCCCCTGCCAGGTCGCACAGGCCTTATTCAACACCATGTGGAGACTCACCCGGGCGTGACGGGCCCGACTTAGGGCCCCGGCCTAAGCGGTGGGGGTATGTGGAGGGGGCGTGGTGCATCAGGTGCAGGAGAGGGGTGTGGAGGGGACTCAGGAGGACAGTGGGAGGGGAGATGATTGACACACCTGAACATCGTGGGCTAATCACTCTCCCCTCTATTAGTAGTGTGCTGGTCTGGGCGGCGAGAGAGAGAACGGAGAGAGCGCAGAGAGAGACGCCAGCTCGAGAGAGATTCCCCGACAGACTCGAGGAGCCACAGACGGCGAGTTTGGTTCTCTGTGCACACGTGTGTGAATAAAACAATTGAAACTCTAACAGTGCCTGTGTGTTGAGTAACCCACGGTGGCCACAGTCGTGCCACAAATGTGTTATATTTTTAATCGTTTGTCACGTTTATATTACGTGTTTCAAAGGCATCTGTGTATTGTGTACATAACAGAGCGCAATATGAATTAAAATTGTAATTTCCAATAGTGACAAGCATTATTTATATGCGTTCTTAAATTTACACAAGCACTACGTGTGGTCAGCAGCATGTGTAGATTTTGTTAGTAGCTGCGAAAAGATCGGAGCTACTAAAATATTGATGAATGCGGAGATGCACATAAATTTCCGTCTGTGAACGGTTTACACACAAATTCGTTCTGCTCACTTTTCATGAATGAGGCCCATTATGTTTAAAGTTTTACATCATTTGAGCAGCTGAGATTTAAATTCAAAATCCCTCTTTTTTTAAATACTTGCAACTTCGCAGCATTGTGTCATCTTATTCAGTCAATTTTCTATGATTACATCCACTTCTCTCCCAGAATTGGTTTTAGAGCTCAGTTCCAACTCTAAACAGAATATTGGAAAAAATCTATACTTTGCTCAACCCTTACAATTTAGAATCCCTGACACATTTAAAAAGACAACGGGAGGTAGAATTAGATATAGAAATTTCTGAAGACATATGGCAAGCAATATTAGATAAGATGCACTCATCCTCAATTTGTTTAAAACATAAAGTAGAACAATTCAAGATTGTGCATAGACTGCATTGGTCTAAAGCAAGATTGGCCAAATTTGCACCAAATGTAAACTATAACTGTGACCGCTGTGGAACAACACCAGCCACTTTATCACATATGTTTTGGCTTTGCCCTAAATGAACAGACTTTTGGCAAGCTATATTTAAAAAAAATTCCACGCCACGCCGTAATAGCAATATTTGGCATAGTATCGCAGGATCTCTGTCTCAATAAATGTGGCAAACATATAATAGCCTTTGCCACACTCCTGGCCAGGAGACTTGTACTGCTCAAATAGAAAGAAAAAAACCTCTCCAACTTTTTGCATGGTTTAGAGATCTTATGTATCATCTGACCCTAGAGAAGATTCAGTATGCTACAAGTGGCTGTGCTCTTACATTCTACACCATCTGGCGACCAGTTTTGGTAGAAAAGATGGACTACTTTAGACATGTTAAGTGTATAGATGTAGATATTGTCCATATTTCACCAAATTCGACCCTGTACTTCCCTGGGTCCTCAGCAACTCACCTGCCATGTGAGAAGTAGATCTGATACGTGGTTCTGAGATATACAAATCAAACAAAAACATTTTTTTACTGTACTGTTCGATATAAGAAGTCAGTTGTATAATTACAGCTTACATTTGCTATGAAATTCTCTGCAGCATACCTGTGATCGAAGTACCATTGGCTGTTTAAGGAGGAACAGGTGTATATTTGAAGAGAATAAGCAAGACAAGACATTAAACTAAGTGTGATGAATATCAACTTATTTTAATGCAACAGAGCCAAGACAAAAAAAACCTTAAACCATGAATAAAACAAATGTAAAATTGTTGTTAACTTGTACACACATATAATAAAATCATTGAATGTATTGAAGAGAACCCTTTATAAAATTTCACACAATGCACACTTTTTTATCAACATTTCTGTAGCCAAAGGTACATAAATGAAAAATACAAAAAACAAACAAATCAGACTCCCGACTGAAACTGAAGGTTTTGAATTTAAATTAACACATCGATCAATGAAATTCCACAGATAGTTGATATCAAAGTTTGTACGATTTCCAGATGCATACATAACGAAGAGCATATGTAAATCAGAGCACAATAAAAACAAAAAAAATACAAATCCCCAAATCTGCTATAAAATTGAAAAAAGACACAAAAAGATATATCAACATCCCAGAAAAAAATACGGAAATATATACATCTTACATGGAGTCACACTGTTGTGACACTGCAGCGCTGCTTGCAGAAATTGAGTCTCTTAAAAACAACTGAGCTCAGCTATCTTGCACCATGCACTGAAATCTTGTCTGCATCTGCCACTGCATCCTGAAGCTTGTAATGGCTGAGGAGCTTTCTCCAACCTTCACTGCAGCTGAGCAACCTTTGGTTTCCTTTGAGAGGACAGAAAATTTGTTATGAAGCTACATATGAGCATATTCAAAAAGAAGATGAGCTACAATATCTCACCAATGATGCACAGTCCCTCCTTGGCCCTGGTGATGCCCACATTTATCTGGTTGGGATCGCCCACAAAGCCCAGATGTTTGGACAGCCAAGCTCCGTTTGGTTCACTCTCAATCTCTTCATGTGGCAGAGAGCACACTGTTGATATGATGACGTAACGCCATTCACTTCCTACAAGACAGAACATTGTATGTCACATGACATGACATCGCTAGACAACAGAGTGAAGGTTTTTCTTTGGTTTCTTCTGACCTGTACTGAAACACCAGATTGAGTCACTGTCATTAACATGGCCAGATAAAGTGTCTATATCAGAAAATCTATTGTTAACTGGACTAAAAAGTAGACAGTTAAACTTAAAAAAGTTACTAGAGTACTTCCTAACTGTGAATATTCTTTTCAGTTCACTACATTAATCTGTATTTACTATTTTACAGATATAGATACATTCAAAATGTGAGCTAGGGTCATAAAATGAGACTGAACTGATTTACTTTAAACTAACGAACAGGATAGGAGGTAGTTAGCCGCAAAACCACTGGGAAAAGTTACAACCATAAAATGCTGGTTTCATGTTGAGTGTTGACACAGTGCATATTCTTGAGAGAAGCAAGCATTGTGGCTCAAGCATTTGTCGTAATGTTTGCAGTCACCTTGGCTTTTAGTGATAGTGGTCACAGTGATTCTATCCATTTTCTTCTCCTTCAGCTTATCTTTGATTTCTGACACTTGGGCATTATAGGGTGACAGAATCACAATACATTGCTGTTCAACTTTGGCAGTCTTCACCAGCTTTTCAGCAATGTCAACCTGCAAAAGAACCAAACCAAAAGCTATGTAATGTTATTTAAAATTATTTGAAGCATTACTAAAAAAAAGTCACTGAGTACTATCAGTTTAATGACTCTATCGTAACTTATAACCTCATATTTTAAGTATTATTGTTTAAAATGAACAGGGATATTCAAAGGTGGCCAATACAGTACCACTTTGTTTCTTTCTTCGTGGTTTGCTTTCGAGTTCTCGTTGCCCTTGGCTGTGTTGACAACAAGTCTGACTGTTGTTCCTTCAATGTCCCCAAAAACGATTGGCACGGTCCTGTCTCCAACTCGTAGGAAACTGCTCGGCTGCTTGACCCCAGTTCTCAACTTTCCCTCATAATATTCGTTCGATGGGAACTTGCATATGTTCTCATGCTACAAAGGTACATGATTGATAGTTTCTGATTATAATTTCAAATACTAAACACAGACATTTGGTAATAGGATATTGCTACAGTCAAAACATATATACATAAATATACAATTTACTGTTTGATAAACATAATACACACTGCATGTATAGAGTGTGTACGTCCTGTCCTCACCATTCTGTACTGAGTGTCCAGCATCACTGCCCTTTTCTTATGAATTGTATAGTAGCGTTCAAACAAAGACTTGGCCATCCCGAGCTTCCTCACACGTGCATTCTTCACAATGGGTCTTAACTGTTTGTGGTCACCGATCAAAACAATCTGAAAGTGACATTTTAAGATAAGATAAGATAAGATAAGAAGACTTTATTGTCCAATGGTTTAAAAACACAGTGGAAATTTGCCTTTGGCATCTTGGTAGTCAGCCAGCAACAACAGCTGGGCACATCCAGCACAGTAACACATAAATAAATAAACACATGAAATACAATAACACATAAAACACAACATTACAATATCATACAGCTGCGGATTCCTTGTAGCTCAGAAGTTCACCTGAAGATACTCACTGCAGACGGCACAAATGACTTTTTGTACCCTGCTTTTTTAGCTAAGGGAACTCTGAGCCTCGATAATACATTAGCGTGAATAACTCTAATAATTTATAGTGACTAACATCAAGTAAGTGTTACTAAGCAATGATGAAACCAATGTCCCAAAGACCTGCAATTTTAAGTTCATCAGACCAGCACTTTCCAAACTCATTGTCGAAATGGAAACACTTGAAAAGACTTGAAAAGTACAGCACCAATTTTTTTTATATAGTCACAGTTGGGGGTTATTTCAGCTTAACATCACAAGTGATGAGCTGAATTTGACCAACTTGGAGAAATATGATAGGAAAAGGATATTCATCATTATACATTACCTGCCTAGTTTTTCTTACTAAGACAATTTACAAAATCACCTTCAAAGTGGATCACAGTGAAACATTTTTGGTTATTATGTTATGTCATTATAATAAAGTGTAAACAGCTTATAGATATAAAGTCATACTTAGACTTGATAAAATAAACCTGATGTGGCCACAAGTGGATCAGGAGTATATCAAAAGCATAAGGATTAATTCCCTGTGGACAGTATTGGCAGCTTTTACGTTTATTGTCATTGGCCAAACTGATGGTCAAAGGGAGGATCTGACTTGAAAGACGGACTCGAGAAACTATTGGGCTGGTTACAATTCTCATTAGAAATGATCCTTTGAGAATAATGCATTTCCATGTTGGATAGTACAACCTTGCTAGCAGCTGACATGATGCCTTTGGCATCCCAGTCTTACAAAACATACTATGAAATAATATCATTACATATTTGAAAAGGAAAATGAAAAAGATGAAGATAAGAAAAAGATACAATACAAAAACATAATGTGCTTTGAAAAATATTTTCAGGAATCAAGGCACAAAGAAATTAAAGGTCCCATATTATGAAAAACAGGTTTTCTCTGGTCTCTACATATATAAACTGGTCCTCCCTGAGCCTACCAACTCCCAGAATGAGGAAATCAAACGAGTCCTGCATTGTCTCTGCAGCCCACCCAGTGGTAAAACGGCGCTCCTACAGGCTGTTCAGATTCAGCTCCTGTCGTTACGTAACGACAGGAGAGATTTTCATAAGCCGGCCTCCTCTGTGCGATGATAGGAGATATCGAGAGGGGGGCGTTCATCCCCGAGGTGAAGTTCGGTGTGTCCAGCGGCAAGATGGCAGTGTTTTGCAATGTCGTCGCTCAGAGCTAGACACGCAAATTACTCCATTGTTGGTTGTAAAAATCAACATAAGTGTATAGTATATTCTGTCCCAGCTACAGAAGAACAGAAGAGACAGTGGTTGCGTTTCATTTTTAACGACAGCGTGCCGGCTACAGTTCCTCTAAGTTTGTTTGTGTGCTAACCACTTCACATCGGACTGCTTCAGTAACGAGGGGCAGTACAAAGCTGGCTTTGCCTCGACACTGACCCTTGTAAAAGGATCAGTCCCAACCATATGGGACCCAGCAACTGCACCCGAGCCACAGGTAAGTGTCGCCACATTTTGATAGTATTTACAGTTGCCAACATGTATGGTCAGCTTGAAATTGGCTAACTAGTTAGCTCCACTGCGGTCTGCTATGCAATGCCATCTGAAGTGAGTTTAATGTTAATAATATTGAGAGGGAGCTTGGTTGTCACAGTAAAAGTCTGGAAACATGTGCAGACTGGAGACAGAGACCATGCGAACAGTGTCCAAGAGTTTGGAGACTGTGTTGGAGACAAACACAGCTTTCGCTAGCTGTTTGTAGATGTTACCTGTTGCAGGTCAGTGGGGAATGGGAGCCGGGTGGTTGTGTTGGGGAGTCTCTCATGTAATGTCCGTATTTCTTCAGAAGCCTCTCCTTCTGGGTCTGATTCTGGGTCAAACTGGTATGGTTGAGTGACAGCATCTCAGCGAGATAACGATACATCCAAACATTAGCGCATGCTACCGCTAGCGTAAGCAGCATCGTCTCCTTGAGAGGGGCGTGTAGCAGGCAAGGCAGGCGATGACAGACAGAGCTCATTAGCATTTAAAGGTGCAGGCACAGAAATAGCCTGCTCTCAGTAGAGCTCATTTGAGCGACTTTTAGACCGCTGAAATTCAGGACCACGGATGGGTTTGGGGCAATACATTTCGAATACTGTGTGGTTGGAAATCTGACAGCTGTGTGAAATTGATGAAAAACAGTATAATATGGGACCTTTAAGGACAAAGTAAATGGAAAGGATGAGCAGGATACTGACGATAAATGGAAAAACTCACCTTCTCTGGGTTGTTGCAGACTAATGGAATCAAGGCCTGGGGTTCAGTGGCCATTCCACATTCATCAATGAGGATCTGACGTGCGCTGACTGTCTTAGTCAAGCTTGGGGCGGAAGATTGTGTACACGTGCACAGTATGATGTCATGATGTTTAAGCTCATATGTCCGCGCATCTATGAGGAGTTTTTTGTATCTAGGGGGAAAGCCAATCCATACAGTTAGAGCTGCAAAAATGTTCTTCAAATTCAAAGTGATGTCTGAAAACTGTTTTGAAATCTAATCTTTCTTAATCTTTCTAAATTATTTTTTGAAATTATTCTTTCCATTTTCTATGGACCGTCCAGAACCGGACAAGGGTAGGACAGACACAATCAGAGGTGGAAAAAACAAACTAATAACTAAAGCTGTTTTACATTGAGACACATTTTACGAATATATTTATAATATATACCGTATATATTAATATATTTTCATTTACTCTATTTACATTTTCAAATGTCAATCAGTCAGGCAGTCATTTAAAATTTTTGATAAGCTTTTTTGTTTTCTTTAGAAGTTTAAATATGGTCAGATTTTTCCTTATATCATAGTGTCATAAATTAATCTTTTAACTATGTATACACACACACACACACACACACACATATATATATACAGTGCTATGACAAAGTATTTGCCCCCTTACAGATTCATTTTGTTTTTGCTTTTTTACTTTCATGTTTCAGATCATTAAACAAATTTTAATATTAGACAAAGATAACCTAAGTAAATACAAAAAGCAGTTTTTAAATGATGATTTCATTTATTAAGGGAAAAAAGCTATCCAAACCAACCTGGCCCTATGTGAAAAAGTAATAGCCCCCTAAACTCAATAACTGGTTGTGCCACCCTTGACGGCAACAACCGCAATCAAGCATTTGCGATACCTGGCAATGAGTCTTTCACATGGCTGTGGGGGAATATTGGCCCACTCTTCTTTGCAGAATTGTTTTTTTTTTATTTAATTTTTTTATGATTAACAGTTTATTGGTTTTTCAGAAAAATTAAACATACAAACATATCCATCAGAAAAATGAAGTAAGTACACATACAACAAAATAGAATGAAAGGAAGACATAGCACGACCATAGACAAAAACTAAAAAGTACATTTTATAAAATAAAAAAAAAGGACAGTGATGCACAGAGTACTTGAGTTTACAACCTTGCCTGTATATACAGTAGGTACAGTATTCTATCAAAATGTATCCCTCAGTCATGTTTTCTAGTTAAATGCTATGTTTATGAGCCGAAACGCTATTAAATGTCCGAAGTGTACGAATGATAGCTCCCCCATTTCAAGTACTACTCTACTTTATCAAGCAATCTATAAGACAATTGTTCTAGGGCAGCCAGCTGACCAAGAGAGGTGTACCACAAAGATAGTGCTGGTGCAGAGGAGGCTTTCCATTCTTTGACCAGAAGTTTCCGACCTAACATGAGGACAGTCTGGGTTCAATTAGAAAAAGGGAGGGGTCAGATCACTTAATGCAAAAGGATCACCAAAAATAAACAAACTAGGGGTGAACGGGATATTCTGGTCGATAATTTTCTCTACAATTGCATGTAGGGAAGACCACAATGCCTGAATTTTTGGGCAACACCAGAGCATGTATACTAGAGTACCGTTTTTGTCCCGACACCTCCAGCATTCCGAGTTGTCAATCAAACCAACCCTGTGCAGCCTGGATGGTGTCCAATAGATTCTATTCAGTTTTTTTTAATTGGATAAGTCGCGTTCACAGTTCCCTTTACATTTTTTTCCCATTTCCAAGAATTCTAACCCATTCTGCATCTGTGAATTACACTTTAGGTCAGTTTCCCGTGTCATTTTAAGGGACAATATATTAGAGTCCGAGGCCCTAAGGATCATAGCGTAGTAAGCAGAGGCCTCGTGGCCCCGCCCAAAAATTGTTAGGATCTTCTCTAACAACACTCTAACAACACACTCTCTCGGGGGCAAATACTACTGTGCCATATTCCTGATGGTGAACGCATGATGGAAAGAATAGCAAGTTGGGCACACATAATCCTCTTCCATCCACTGGCCTCTGCAGCTTTTGCGGGTTCATCCTGGGGTGTTTTGTTGTTCCATAAAAATTTATTACAAAGTTGATCAAATTGTTTGAAATAGTACAAAGGAATTCAGGAGAGCCTGTAGCAAGTAGTTGAATTTCGGAGAACAAATCATTTTAATGATGTTTGCCTTGCCCCACATGGAGAGATACAATGGAGACCACTGCTCTATATCAGCCCGCAGTTTGTCCAATAGAGGGTCATTTTTTTTTCTTCAGATCCATCAATATGGGGGGGAATGTTAAACCAAGACATTTAATGCCTTTCTTAGGCCAGGCAAAAGTGCCTGACTGGAAGAGGGATTTGGGACAATATGGTGTGAGAGGAAGAGCCTCAGACTTTATAACCCGAAATGGACAAGAACTTGTCAATAATTTTAAATATGGATGCAAGAGAATGTTCAGGACCTGTGACAAACAAAAGGATATCGTCCGCATACATCATCAATTTATGACATTTGTCACCGATTTGTATGCCTGGAAATGCAGGTTCTCAACATATAGCAGCCACTAGCGGTTCAAGTGCAACTGCAAAAAGCAGAGGAGAGAGAGGGTCTCCCTGCTTTGTGCCTCTTTCCAGTTCAAATGGGATGGAGATGATGCTGTTCGTAAGCACTGACGCTGTGGGGTGAGTGTAGATGAGACTAATCCAAGCTATGAACTTTTTGCTGAAGCCGAAACATTCCAGGGTGGAGAGCAGATAATGCCACCCCACCCTGTCAAATGCCTTTTCGGCGTCCAGCGAGATAGCAGCCATGGGAGAGGTGTTATCCTGAGTAGCCCACATAACATCAATAAGTCTTCTGATGTTGTCAGCTGAGGAGTGTGAACGTATGAAGCCAACCTGGTCAGGATGGATCAAGGAAGTTATTACCTTGTCCAGACAGTTAGCTAAAATTTTATTTATTTTACTGTCACAGGAGGTCAAACTAATAGGTCTAAAATGTTTACAGTCTAAAGAGGCGTTTCCTTCCTTCAAGATAAGGGTGATAATGGCCTCAGATAATGAGGGAGGGAGTTTTCCCTTACCGAGAGCTTCATTATAGGTGTCTAGGAGTAATGGTGCTAGTTCCTCAGCATAAGTTTGATAAAACTCGGCCGTGAAGCCATCTAAACCTCGTGCTTTACTTGAAGGAAGGTGTTTAATAACGTCTCTTAATTCCTCAATAGAAATAGATGATTCAAGATGTTCAAGCTGGTCCTCTGACAACATTGGCAGATTAAGAGTTGATAGAAATTATGTAATGTTTTTTCTGTCCTCCTTCGACTCTTAAGTATAATATTTTATTTAAAAGTATCTAAAAACCGCATTAATCCCCTTGCGATCACCCATTGTCCCTCCTAATAGCAGGAATAGTACTCATTGCTTGTTTTTGTTTAATGTGCCTGGCAAGTACAGGGGTGATTGCAAAAAAAAAAGCCGGAACTTTTTCCTATGACGTCACCCCCCCGTACCTACAAGACGTATCACCTACAGTCAATCTCAGAGCACATCTATGGGCAAAGCTACCACAGCTGCTTTATGACAGTGTTCGTGATTCGTGCCGTGATAGCGCCTTTTTCCTAGTGCTAGTTCCACACATTAGCCTCCTTGCGCACAAGGTGCAGAAGCATGCGACCTGTGTAGCGACTGCTCTCTGGATTAATCTGTTTGGCCAAGGCCCGCCCCCACTGTATTTCTGATTGGCTAGTAGGCCTGTCCTTAGTGCAATTGACTGAAAGTTGCGCCTCTGTGAGATTCAGAGAACTGTATGTTAGATCTCTGGGCAAACCCGATTTCTTTTTTTTTTTATTCGCAGTCACGCCGGTACGCCAGAGATCCGGCATGGCGCCGGACTGCAATCAGTCCTGCAAGTAATCTACCAGCCTTGTCACCCTCCTCTATTTCTGTATTAGTATTTCTGCCTTACCCGAAAGAGAGAGAATTCTGCCCTCTGGGTCATAATTGAATTAAACTCATACTTTAGTCAACCTGGTAAGAATTTCATAGGACATTTTTATTAGGGCCCGAGCAGAGAAGAATGTCAAATGTCTTATTCACAAAGAATCTTAGGGCTAAAAGTAGTTCCTAACTAGCGAATTTAGGAGAAACTCCTAAAAATAATGGGTGTGTCAGTCTTAAATTTAGGACTCCTAATTTTTTTCACTAAGAGCAATTCACAAAGTATTTTAGGCCGAAAAGTAGCACCTAAGTCTAGGAGAGCTTAAAAGTCCTCGAGAGGACTCCTAAGTCAGTAAGACCTATTCACAAAGAATCGGAAAATGGCTGCGAGACGAAATGTTTTGGAGACAACGGAAGACTGTGAATTGATCAAGAGATATAGGCTAAATCATGAGGGTATAAAACTTGTGGAATTAGTGCGGGATGCAATAACAATAAAAATAAATAAATAATTGCACCATCAAAAGATGAGGACGTGTCTTGATGTTGTTGCAAAGTGGCCTGGATCTACCCATGATTCACGTATTTTAATGGAGAGTGGTCTGAGGCAGCTTTTTGAGAGGCACCATGTACCAGTTGGGTGTCACTTGCTGGGTGACAGTGGCTATCCCTGCAAGACGTGGCTCTTGACACTCCATCTGAATCCACAACCAGGAGCACAGTTAAAGTATAACCTGTAAGTGATTACGCAGATTACGCTTAGTCCTATCCGTAAAAAACATCGTATTGGCTCTTTGTCGCCTTTTATTTGTTGACTCCATATTTGTTGTTTACTGTTTTTCTCCATATATGTTAGAGCACAGAAAAATACACGAAATGTTGTGGAGAGAGGAATTGGGCAGATGAGACGTTGATTTCATGTCCTGCACGGCGAAATACGCCTCAGCCCAGAGAGGGCAAATACAGTGATCACTGTATACGTGGTCTGCACAAACTTGTCATCATGCGTGTATTCTGCTAACTGCACTGTCCGTAACTACTTGATAGGAATTAATTTCTAGCCTAGGCTATTTCCTTGTTTTTCAGTGATTTAGTGGGTTTGTTTGTGGGATGTTGCGGATGAGTTTCACCGAGACCACCTAGCTCTGAACAACCAATCTGACCGCCTCTAAACTCGTGCACGAGAATCAACGTAATCCATAGCAACAGTGTGTCATTCCTAGTTCACTATTAGTGATTTATCCTTAGTATGAGTAGGTCTCAGCAGCTTTGTGAATAACTTTTAAGAAGAAACTCCTACGTAAAATGTTTTAGCGCGAGTTAGGAGCCCTCCTAGCAGTAAGATAAAATGCTTTGTGAATACGGCCCCAGATGCTTTGGACATATCTTTGAGTACTGCATGTGCCCTAGTAGTGCGGGCTGATGGAGAGCTACAATCTAATATAGGTTCCATTACCTCATTAAATTCACCCCCCTGTGATAATTGGATAGTCCCCCAAATCATTGAGTTTCTTAAGTAGCCAAAAAAAATGTAGGGTCATCTCTATTTGGAGCGTACACATTTGCTAGTATGATACTATTTCCCTGGATCTCACAATGCATCAGCAGCATTCTCCCTGCCTCATCTGCACTCTCTTTTAAGCATTTAAATTGTAGTCACTTGTTAACTAAAGTTACCACTCCTCAGCTCTTACTACTGCCAAAGGCAACCGCCACAAAGCCCACCCAATCACCACAAAGCTTTTGGGATTCTTGTGGTAGTAAGTGGGTCTCCTGCATAAATACTACATCACATTTTTTAGATCTAATGAAAGTTAATACTTTCTTTTTCACTATGTTATGGAGGCCTCTGACATTCCAGCTCATAAGCTTTAAACCTTTTGAAATAATGTAAAGTGAGTCTTATACAAGTTTTGCTGGACCTTCCAAAATGACTTATTTATAAGTAACATCACTAAATAATAAGACACAAATAACACAGTAAATTTAAACATACATATAACAAAAGCAACGAAAATACATCTGAAAGGCCAGACGCTTACACTAATCTCAGTTTGTTCTGTGACTCTCTAACTTGAAGCCGCTATGAACAGTGGCCCACCCACCCCACACCTGCTCTCCTGCCCAAAGTCAGGCAGTGACGACCGCCCAACCTCCTACCTGCCCGACATGAGAGTGACCATTAATATTATAATAACAAAGAGGGAGATATTTCAAACTTTGGCAGTTAATTACACATTAAACAGAAGTCTGCATTAAGAAAATAACCAATTGTGTGACCCATGACACCCATATGCAAAAACCAGAATAATGGGCGAACATTGTAAGGACAAGGCCTGGGCTGCTTCACCTATAAAATCTTACTTTAAACAGTGAAGATAAACAGCTATATTACCTTGCACACTATAGCAATTTTACTAACCTCCAGGTGAGTCCTCTCTTGATTGAAACGAGGGGGAAAAAATAACTCCTTCGCAAATGATGTTATTATGAACTGATCTACAAAAACATCCACAGAATACCCCAACAGAAAAAAGGATCTGACGACCCACCACTAGTCCATATAGCCTGCAAAGGATCCGTGATGTAATTCATATGTCCAGATAAAATTGTCCGTTTAACAGGCAAATGGAAAAAAAAAATGTTCATGCGTGTCCGAGCGAGTGATAGACCAACTGGAAGACTCAGTCCTCTATCTTTACCCTCATACACTCTAGGGCCAGTGGTAGACCATCAGAAAAAGAATCAGAAAGGGGTTCAGCTCCTCGCAATTTAAGGCTGTGATACTGAGGCACTGAATGCCATTAGTCACGGCATGTTATCCAAGGAAATGAAAGCCAGGGCCTTTTTATGGTCATCAAACCGGCGGGGGCCCTGCACTGATCTCACGGTAAGCACTGCTGGGTAGTCGAGTGAAAATCTTGTGCGTTTTTCATGAAGCATCTTCTTACACTCATTGCACTTCATGTGCTTCTCATTAACCAACTTGGAGTCGGCGAAGACCATTATACGATGCTCTTCCAGGTAACTTTACCCATCTTGTGTGCAGCCTCCGAGATGTGGTTTCAATCTCAATCTAAGAAATCTGACAATGATGGGTCTTGCTGGCGAGGGATGTGCAGGATCTGGGCTCTTGCGTGATCTTCCAATCCTGTGCACTCTGTTGATTTCCAGTCCCCCGGTGAAGGCGATGTTCAGGATCTCCGGTAAAATTTTGATGAGGAATGACATGGTACCTCCTTCCTCGCTGCCCTCTGGAAACCCGATAAACCGTAAATTATTCCTTCGCAACCGATTTTCAATGTCATCCAGTTTTTGACGGAGGCCTTCCACCTCTGTAACTGTGGCTGGAGGGTTAGCCTGCTGTCTCTCATTAGCCTTCTCGAGGAGGCCCAGACGGCTCTCGACTTGAGAAATGCAGTTTGTAATTTCAGCTTGTTTGCTATCTGTGGCACTTGTTGTCACCCAAATAGCCTCCAGCTTCTTGTTGTGGGCGTCTGACTTTTCTAGGAATAGTGCAGTGAGTTTAGCAAACTCTTTGGCTACATTACCGTGGATGGTGTTAGCGTCAGGTTCACCGGCGCCGGGCATGTAATGAGGCAGCGGTTTCTTCAGATTAACATGGCTAGCATTAGCCTCTTTGTTAGCCTTCGCTCCACCGGAGCCAGTTCTCGGGAGATCAGCGCTGCTTCTGGCAGTGTTTGGCATTGTTGCAATATAATGTCAACTTTTCACATGATAACTCAAATAAAGTTGGACTCTTTGTCAAGTTTCAAAGTTAGTATCATGCGGGGATGGGCGCAGCTCTTTTTCAAGCAGCCATTCTCGTCAACCACGTCACGTGACTCCTTACGGAATTGTTTTAATTCAGCCACATTGGAGGGTTTTTGAGCATGAACAGCCGGTTTAAGGTCATGCCACAGCATCTCCATTGGATTTAAGTCCAGACTTTGACTAGGCCACTCCAAAACCTTCATTTTGTTTTTTTTTGAGCCATCGATCATCAAGATTTTTTATGGTAAATGTGAGACAGTCCTACGCATTCCTTTTTGTCAGCAGCGGTTTTCACCTTGGAACTCTCCCATGGATGCCATTTTTGCCCAGTCTCTTTCCTATTGTTGAATCATGAACACTGATCTTAACTGAGGCAAGTGAGGCCTGCAGTGCTTTAGATGTTGTTCTGGGTTCTTTTGTGACCTCCTGAATGAGTTGTCGATGTGCTCTTGGAGTAATTTTGGTAGGCCGGCCACTCCTGGGAGGGTTCACCACTGTTCCATGTTTTCTCCATTTGTGGATAATGGCTCTCACTGTGGTTCGCTGGAGTCTCAAAGCCTTAGAAATGGCATTGTAACCCTTTTCAGACTGATAGATGTCAATGACTTTGTTTCTCATGTTTTCTTGAATTACTTTGCATGATGTGTTGCTTTTTGAGATCTTACTACATGTTGTCAGACAGGTTCTATTTAAGTGATTTATTGATTCTACAGGTCTGGCAGTAATCAGGCCTGGGTGGAGCTAGTAAAATCGAACTCAGCTTTCCAAAAAATGTGGTTAATCACAGTTAATTCTTGATTTAAGAAGGGAGGGAAATTACTTTTTCACATAGGACAAGGTTGGTTTGGATAGCTTTTTTCACTTAATAAATGAAATCATCATTTACTGCTGTAACTGTACAGCTGTACAGTTACTGTACTGAGATTATCTTTGATATTAAAATGTGTTTGATAATCTGAAACATTTAAGTGTGACAAAAAAGCAAAACCAAAAAGAAATCTGTAAGGGGGCAAATACTTTTTCACAGCACTGTATATATACTTTTCTATCTGGGACTTTTAATTTTAATCATGGTAAAAAAAAATATCCTCAGTACTGATGAAGCTCTGCGCACTCTGATACAACCATTGGTGTATTTGAATGGTGCAGTGTCACCTGGGTTGGTCTTAGCGGTTTATGAACATCACAACAATTCATGCACCCCCAGCAATTACTGTAAGTGAACTAAATCAAGCACACCTAAATGTTGCGTGACATCTACATTTGCTACATTGCTGAGGGAACTTCTGCAGTAACAAGTTTAAAACATAGACAGGCAATTATCATCAAATAAAGTACAAAATCTTTTATTCCTACCTAGACCTTTGTATCTTCTTGTTATTTTAGGACTTCTGGTACCAGAAATTCTGAGATTACAGATAGCCTGGGTGCACCGTCTATTCTCACAAACCAGATACCAGTCAAACTTAAACTCCTCTTTCAATTGACAAGATAGATCACATGATGACGTACTCTAGAGTTCATAATGCCACTTCTGCAAAAACTGATCTTTTAACCTCGGTTCGACTGTGAATTTCAGCCATTTAATGCCATCACATTTCTGAGCAAACTAAATGTATGAAAACCCACATTCGTCTTATGTTTGCTTAACAGATCTTATCCATGGTAATACATTCGTTCCAGTGACGTGAAATAAATGAACAGTTATACTTCGCCTGGCTGAGTTTTTTTCTTACCCCTTCATCATACTCCACTAGTAACCAAAAACTCTTGTTTTTTAATACTAAGACATACTGGGTGTATCCCTACACCCCATAAATCATACTATTACAGGTTGATGTTTTAACTTTTAATGGATACTTGAGGAATTTCAGATGAATTCTCTCTAGGGTATTTGTCTTCTCAAACCCCCATACTTGCATAACTGGTGTCTATCAAAGAGCTCTAACCTAATATCTATTGGTGAATCAAACTTCCTACACTTAGAAACATAGCTATTGAGGCCTGCTTACAGAGTTACTAAGCAATTTTGAATGTCACAATTGTGACTGCAAAACCTCTTTCAATGAATTGAAAATGCTTGAAAACTTTGAGGAGTGCAGTTTGACAGGGCAGTGGGAGGCTGAGTGGCTTGGTTATAGTCAGATGGAAAGGTTGAGTGTACTGTAACATTTGTGATGAGAATGTTCAGGCAAAGAAGTAGTTGGTCTAACCTTAAATCTGACGACTGAGATAAGCTAACACAGTGTAAGGTATGTAAAATATCTGACAAGACAAGTTATCCTACATGATAAGCTGTGGCCATCACATGTATCAAACATGTCACAAGATTGCTGTACTATAATATTCGGTTTAAACAATAGGTCAGAACAAGTTATATCTGGTTTAATCTATTTTGTAAGATCACGTCATAAGACCAATATCAGGAGTTAGTATTTTGAATCCCCAACTTTCTACTTACTAATGGGTGACTTTTAAACATTTTCATGCAGTTTTAAGATTTTTTTAAAAATAGTACATTTAAACTTACTCTTTCACCTCTACAGCAGTCAGTTCTTCTATTTGCTCCAGGGCAAGTTGACTGCGTTGGAGGTCCTCTATTTCTTCAAAGGAAAGTTGGATGTGTTGGAGCTCTGCTTTCTTCTGAAGGGCAAGTTCAATGCATAAGACCTCTTCTTTTTCCTGAAGGGCAACTGGAATGCGCAGGAGTTCTTCTTTTTCCTCAGAGGAAAGTTTAATGCATTTGAGCTTTTCTTTTTTCTCAAGAGCACGATGAATGCGTCTGAG
Organism: Lagodon rhomboides; assembly: GCA_039737535.1. Classification (NCBI taxonomy): domain Eukaryota; kingdom Metazoa; phylum Chordata; class Actinopteri; order Spariformes; family Sparidae; genus Lagodon; species Lagodon rhomboides. The sequence continues at coordinate 3,192,210 of CM077785.1, read as the reverse complement.
CTCTTTTATTTCCTCAAAGGCAAGTTTAATACGTTGGAGCTCATTTTTTTCAGTGAGGGCCAGTTGAATGCATAGGCGCTCTTCTTTTTCTTCAAGGGCAAGTTTGATGCATGACAGCTTTTCTTTTTTCTCCAGGGCAAGCTGAATGCGTCTGTCAAAATCTTTTATTTGACCAGAATATTGGTTTTGCTCCTGTCGCATGCGGTGATGCAAGGTGATGTTCCTTAAACCATATAAAATAAGCCTATGTTAGTTCATTTAGGGAAAGTTTTAAAACCTAGTTTCATCGGATGATGTGATTATGATACCTGAGCTCTGGTTTGGCACGTTCTTGGCGAAGAGTCCTCCGGCAAAACTGAAGGTCGCAGTCCGGAAATGGGTAATCAAGCGTCTCCACTTGTTGGCTGTAGACCCTGAGGGGCCTTAGGCTGTCCCCAAACCTTAACAGGTACTCTGTGTAACAAAAATAAAAGACAAAAACAGCTTTGAGTAACCGAAAGAAATGCAGCTAAAATTTAAGCAGAGTGACAAGGTAACCTACCTGCAACAACATCAACAGACTTGTTGGATGGGCCACAGTAGAGAATAACTTGTTTCTTTTTCTCATCCTTTGGGTCATCAACTTTCCTTGGATTCTTAGAGTTCAGCTCAAAGAAACAGTACACAATGTAGACACCCACTACTGTCTTTCCAGTTCCTAAGAGAAAACATGGAAAATTGGCATAGCCTTTGTATAAAATATGGGGCATCAGGGTGAAAATTTCAGCTCTTACCAGGTGGTCCCTGTATAACTGTGAAGGTATTATTCAGAGCTTTATCCACAGCAAGATACTGACTGTGGTTAAGGTCTGGCAGGCTATTCGGTAGGTCTTTCCTCCTTTGCCACTGTATTATTACTGCAAAGAAAAAAATCACATTATTTTTGCAAATAAAAGAAAAACAAGTTCATTAAATGTAAAAGACACTGCAGGAATGTACAATATTTGTTTTGTTTTAAATGATGTGACTAGTATGTAACAAACAGTAAAAATCTATTCAACTATTAAAGGGATAGTTCAGGTTTTTTGAAGTGAGGTCATATAAAGTACATATCTATAATCGGTCTGTTCCTTACCGTAATTGCCGATCAGTGCAGCCTCAGTTTGGAGAAGCAGAGCGCTCCAGCCCAGACGCTCAGCTTTGCACTGCAGTGAATGGAGACCAGATGCAAAGCGAATTTTAACCACCTAAAACAAGGCCCACCTAAAAAAATCTAGATCAGTTCAAGTATACTTTGTATAGAGAAAATTCACACCGCTTTACATCGCCATCAGACCGACCTTTCTTTTGGCACTACATTTTCTCAACCGTAGAACACTAATGCGTAGGGATACGGATCATCTCTATGGGCGGCGAAATACAGTGCGAGGCCAAGTTGTGCTAATGCGTAGGGATACAGAGGTTCTACGGTTGAGAAAATGTAGTGCCAAAAGAAAGGTCGGTCTGATGGCGCTGTAAAGCGGTGTGAATTTTCTCTATACGATATACGATATAGATATAGATACGATATAGATTTTTTTTCAGGTAGGCCTTGTTTTAGGTGGTTAAAATTCGCTTTGCATCTGGTCTCCGTTCACTGCAGTACAAAGCTGAACATCTGGGCTGGACTGGCTCTCTGCTTCTCCAGACTGAGGCTGTGCTGATCGGCAATTACAGTAGGGAACAGACCGACTATAGATATGTACTTTAAATGACCCCACTTAAAAAAAACCCGAACTATCCCTTTAACTGCTAACTAAAGGGCATACCCTCCTTCGGAATGTGCTGTCCAAGTGCTATTGCCTTGACCAGATCACATGCAGATGTAATGCTGACCACAGCATTTTCTTTCCGACTACAAAAAAGAATTATAAAACCATGCATTAATAGCTTAATCTGAAGCATTAAAACTTGAGTTGGTGCAAGACAAATGTGAGAAGAGAAGTATGAAAAGTCAAATTATAAGCAATGTTATGTTGCTATGGTCAAAATTCATTTCACTTGAACTTACATGTCGGGCAGGAGCTTTGGGATTATTTCAACTGTGAATGAAGTGTTTTTCTGAAAGACACATTCAGGAATGGTTTCCATCGACAAGTGATTGACATAGAACTCAACTTTGCTTCCTTCGTTTGGAGGGTTTTTATTTCTTTCTACATTTCTTGTGACACCATGGGCCACCCATGTGAACTCTTTTGGGTCCACCACTGCAGAATGCTCAAAGGTTGAAGCCAGCTTGAGACTTCTTTTACGTATGCACAGAAAGCACCTTGAAAGGTTACACTCAATGGCCCATTCATCGATCCATTTCAGAGGCAAGAAGAAGCTTCCTGTTAGTGTTCCTTCCTGCACTTGACTGAAGTCTACCACCAAGTTCTCAATGATTATGCTGTCACTTTCATCCACTGCATTGGTAGCAGATTCCATCTCACACAATGGTTTCCAGATCCGTACATACTCCTCTGTGTTACTGTAATGGATCCTTGATGGATCATCCGCAGATCTGGAGAAGCACGTGATAGGGTTGTGGACATGTTCCACACAGATCTCAAACTTTGGTTTAATGCGCACCAACTGAACAGCAGGCATGTGATAACCCCTTTGTACTTCTGATGTCATTTGGACCTGGAGGGTGTCGCCAGTATGCAACTGTAGGTTCATGTCAACCTCATGTCCCCTTTGTACTGTTGATATCTCTTTCTCCTTAGGGGTACATTGCTTTGTATCAGCGCCCATTATGAGAAACTTTGCATGATCCCATTTTTCTTCATCAATTGCTTCAACTGTGGCTTTCCATATTGTCAGTGGAAGCTCAATGCAAGGACCACAGTCTGGGATTTCTGACTCTTGGGAGATTTTCATGGTGTCAACTGCATAGATCCGCCTTTTCCATGTTAGAGTAATGCAGTTATTTGCTTTATCATAGAAGGGTTGGTCCCACAATTGTAGATCTTTGTACATAATCAACAAACTCTTTGTGAATATGTTCTTGTTAAAAGGAAATGACACTGCAAATCTATCTCTGTTGGGTTCTGCACTCACAACAAAGCCTAACTTTGATACACTTTGTTTTTTCATGCTCACTGCGTAGGAGATCTGCTCAGCCTTTTGTTCATACTTCTTGGCATTCTCGATGTTGTGCTCAAATTGAGTGCACAAACTTGAAATCTCTGTTGGAGTGTATTGGATCTGCCGTTTACATATCATGGAGTGCAAAAGTCTTTGCAAGATGAGGTCCATATACCTCCGTATTGGTGAAGATGCTTGAGTGTAAGATCTCACGTTCAGAGAATAATGCCCAACTTGTGCTTCTAGAGAGGAGTTGGAACGGATGACATAAGCCTTACTATGGCACTTTCTGAACTGATCGGTGACTGGCTGAAGCAGAGGGTGGATGTCATCTGCAGCAATCAGGTCCACCATTTTGTCTATATCATCTTCTCTGGCAGCTGACTGGATATCTTTCCACACTTGTGTAAGTATGCGGAAATTTCCACAGTTTGGGGCTTGTCCCTCATGGTCAACTTTGTGCCGTACATGAAAAGACAGTGGTATCAATTCTGCACAGTTCTGCTGCCTTAATTTTTCTAGCTTTTCAGGATCTGGTTTTGCCTGACAGCGAAGGGGTGTGCAGTACATGCTGTTTTCTGATTCAATCAGTTGCTCAGATGCAAGTGTACTGAATAACACACTCAACTCTTCAATCATTAGATTGGCTTTGCGCTTTCCTGGCAATCTCTTACCATCAGCTTGAGAATAAGCCCAGTTCACTCTTCCAAGTCTACCCTTCCGTCGAGCTTTTGCAAAACAATAAGCCACTGTGACACAGTCTTCTACTGTGTCAAATGTAGGTCTCTCTCTGTATCTTTCAGAGATGATGTTCTCTGCATTTTCATAAGACAACTTTCGATTTGACTTGATCAGTGACAGCTGGAATTTGGGCTTTCCAATGATTTCATGTGTTTGCTTGTTTATATTGAACATTAATGAAACCACCCTGCGATCTTCCTCTGGCAAAAGACTTAAGTGGTTAGTGCTCAAGTCTTTGGGCAACATAGGAGTGCTTTTGCTCCCTCTGCAGTAATATGTAGCACCACGTTGTTTTGCATCGTCATCTAATTCACAACCTGGACTCACATGGCTTGCCACATCAGCAATATGGACTCCCAACTCATATTGGTCTCCAATTTCCCTGACACTGATGGCATCATCCAAGTGTTCTGCTGCTGCTCCATCAACAGTGAAAGTGATTACCTTACGTAAGTCCTGTCTAGGTGTCTCGTCTTCATCGGTCTCATAGAAACCCTGGTCTGATATGCACTTAGTAGGTGGCACATGAAATTCTTCATTCAGGATCCTTAGTCCATCACTCAAAGATATTCCCACTGGAATAATGTCTATGACATTCCCCAATGGAGAATAACAATGTTCTTTCCAGCCGATCACTTGCACCACAAATACATTGTTCTGTTTGAGCTCTTCACTGAGACGTTCACATGCTGCAACTGTCCACTGTCCATTCATTTTCTCCCATACTGGAATGAAGTTGCGTCTTGCCTTGCTGATCAGTATGCATACCTTGGGCGCAGATTTTGTAAGGGGAATCATCATCCTCCTGACAAATTTGTCTTCAGAATTCTGTCTTGGTTTGCTGTGATCCTCATCCTCAAGCAAGCACACAAGAACACGGGCTGATTCTGCTTCCATGGTGATGCTGACCACCTTTGCCGTTTGAATGACCACTTCGTCTCCGGTGAAGGCCTTACCCAGGTTTGCCCTTCCCTTAATGCTTATACGTCTGGTAGGGTTTTGAAATGGTATGACATAACCTCTGTTATATGATTCCCTGACCAACATTCCCCGCTCGAATATCTCTGGTTGATCGCTACATGACTCCAGATAGTCTGTGTCAACATCTGTGATTTTGTGTGATGATCTTGACTTGTGGTGATTGACATCTTCAAGTTCCAAATTGTCTTCATCTGACCTGTATTCTGTTTTTAGTTGTTCATACTCATCTTTCAACTCTTGAAGAATTGCATCACTGGAACGATTGCTCTCATCCACATGTTCAGACTTTTGAAACCTTGCCGTTTCCAAAACATCTTTTTCAAAGAAATCTTTGGTGAAATGCTTCGGTGCAACACTGTTGCTACTGATGCAATGGTCTGCAAAGCTCTTCCAGACTCCTGAGCATTTCCCAAAGCAACAGAGGGCAGCAGCATCTCCAACTACAACCACGTGGGACTGAGCCCGAGTCAATGCAGTGTTTAACACACGGGCATCATTAAACAGCTCCAGACCAGGTAGGTGAGATGTTCTGAGGCTGTCACGTGTTTGCACAGCTGACATTATGACTGCCCTGAACTGTTTGCCTGTTAAGACATGGGCACAACACTTATTATGTAAAATAACATTAATATACACGAGAGGTAATTTAAGTAAAATGGCTGAATAGACAGGTGTTCTGAGTTTAACCATCCTTTATGTCTAACATAATGGTATAATCATGCAGGAGTTCTTCAAGCTGTAAATTACCTTGTACATTGGCAAGATTCTCAACGTGGACTTTAGCAAGACTTCTCTTCGAAAGCGCTGCCCTAATGTGCCACACCTACAAACCATATTAACAACCGAGATTATTACAACTCTGACAATATCACAATGACAGTGCTAAAACATTATCTCTCTCTCTCTCTCTCTCTCTCTCTCTCTCTCTCTCTATATATATATATATATATATATATATATATATATATACACATATGTATATCTATCTACATATATACACACGCGCACACACACGTATAAATTACCTTTTACATTGGCAAGATTCTCAACGTGGACTTTAGCAAGACTTCGCCTCAAAAAAAATTATATCTATCTCTCTCTCTCTCTCTCTCTCTCTCTCTCTCTATATATATATATATATATATATATATATATATATATATAGATAGATAGATAGATAGATAGATAGATAGATAGATAGATAGATAGATAGATAAATAAATACACAGCTCTAACATACCTGAGATCCCTCTGAGAGAACACAGATTGAGCTTTGGTCCTGGGTCCCCCAGGCCAATGGCCAGTTTTTCAGAATCCCTGTCACTTCTTCAACCACCTGAGCAACTTCTTCTTTGTTATACCAAGACATAGACACAGTGTCCAAGAGACACTCTCCCCGAACATGGTGATACTTTAGGGCATGGCCATTTGCAGGACCTGGAACATTTCCAATAGCTTTGATGATATCATTCTTACCAACATAGAAATTGGTGGACACAAACTCCACAATTTCTTTGGTTGAGCGGTAGTTTTCACTGAATATGATTCTACTGTCCTGGGCAGCATCACATGTTTGGCTTTGATAATAGTGGAACAAACGATTAAGGAGTGTGTGATTTGAACGGTGATGATCATCAACAGAGAAAAGCTTGGGTCCCATTTGCATGTGATCTCCAGCCAAGACAACTCTAGTGTTTGGCCCAGCAAGACCAAGGGCCATCAAGACTTCACATTCCAGCATCTGAGAGGCTTCATCAATAAGTATGTGGGTAAAGTATCCCTCTGGGAGCTTTAGGTCATGAAAGTGTCTTGCCATACTTGTGGTCGTTATGACTATTTTGTGGCATTCTAGGGCAGCTTTTGTAGGTGGTAGAAAATACTGTCCATCTTCTGATAAAAGGCAGTATTTCAAAGTAATCTCATCTGTGGCAAACAAAGCACTCCCTTGTTTGTTTGCTTTAATCCGAATTGGCCTCATTCCATCATTTTTCTTGACAATGAATGGATGGAAGTGATCACTGACGTACAGATCGGCAGAACTGAAAGGAAGTAAAAATATTAAGTTAAAAATACATGTTAGTGTTATTATATTAAAACTTCTTTACAGCTGTGAAACTTAGAGCAAGGACCTTGAAGGTCCAGTGTGTAATATGTAGTGGCATCTAGCAGAACAGACAAGGCAGAAATCGAATATAATATTCACAAGCATGTTTTAATCAGTGTATAATTACCCGTAAATACAAGTCGCTGTGTTTACACTACTTTAGAATAAGTTGTTTATATCTTTGTAGGGAGCTGGTTTCCGTCCACGGAGGTCACAATGTTGCACCGCCGTGTTTCTACAGTTGCCAAGAACGGACAAACCTGCCACTAATGAGGGCCTTTTGTGTTTCACATGGCCACCGGTAATGACTGGGTTGAACATAAACAAGAAGTGGCTGTTGTTTCTTGCTAAACAATCTGTATTGTGGGAAGTCTGAAACCACAATCTGATAAAGGATGGATGATCATTCTTAGTTTGTACAGGAAAAATTACAGGAGCGTGAATTGTTGTTGAACGAAAACTCCAAGAGGCTAAACATTGGAGCTGCCTTTCCAAGATGGAAATCTCTGATGACAAAGAAATGTTTGCAGATAGACACCGAAGTGTCCTGCTTTCTGCTGGACAGTTAAGAGTAACGTTAAAGACTACAACTGTAATACATATTTCTCCCTGCTATTAATGGTACATGACCTGGATAATGTACAATGAACATTAGCAGGACATTAGTTTAATTGAAAAGAAATGTCGCCACATATAATGTTAAATATTATCACACTGTAGCTTCAGTTTGTGCCTCTCATGTAGTGTTAGCAAGATTTATTTGGATTTCTTTCTTGTCTGTTGCAGTAAGAAAACATTCTAACTAAGATATTTAAGGCTGGGAGTGTGCCAAAGACAGTCAAAGTAATGACTTAGTGTGACAGTTAAGACAGATGCCGCTAAATACTCCATATATTACACACTGGACCTTAAACCTAGATTGCCATGTTGAAAGTAACACAAGATTTAAAAACTGACGATGTTTCATTAAATATACTTTCAATAGTATATATTACCTGTTGGTGTGGGTGCAAATTAGCACTTTGTTGTCAGGCTGCTTACAAAGCTCTCTGGCTGCTGTAGCAAGGGTGAATGTTTTCCCGGTTCCAAATGGTCCATAAATGAGGAGTGGTGCCACAAAGTTTTGAATGCTCAAATTCCCTGTGATAAAGTCAATTGCTGACTGCTGCTTTGTATTCAGCTTCTCATGGTGGATGCTATTCACAGGAACTCCACAGTTTTTAAGGTCTGGTAGCACTCTTTTTGTATCAGGAAGGAGGTCTACAGCCTTGTGCATTGTGCAGAAGCTATGGCGGTTCAGCTGAAACTGCACCTCTATTTGGTATGACTCATTGCTTTTGAGTGCAAGATCAGTGCAACATTGTTTGGACAGTTGCAAATACATTTTGTTCTCACTTGTTTTGTCTTGCAGAATAACTGCTTCATAGACTTTGGAGTTTTGACCACTTGAAGATAAAGGGGCTATCAGGCCAGACTGGATGTTTCGCTTCAGTACCTGTCCCTCAGGGGTGTCTGGTGTTAGATTACAAGGAATTGAGACAGCACAGAACACTTGTCCCTGAGGAGCCATCATCATACCAAACTGTGTACTGTTCAGTGTATCCAATGTTGTTATTTCTCCGCAAACATTTAGTCTAAAGTAAATGAGAAAAAAAAATACATAAATGAATACATAAAAACATTAGCATGGCTTTTTACGTACGTGCACATTCAAAGCATTGTTAAAACAAAAGGAAATAAAAAGAAGCATATTACCTTGAAACAACCTGGTCCTCTGCCAATTCCTCATTGTACAGGAAGTGGTGCATTCTTTCTTTGTAGTTGTCATTATTCAGAGGTGTTTGGCTGTTGTAGGAGGATTTATACTGAAAGCTTATCTGGGGAGGCTTGTACTCCTTTAAAAGCTCCTCCTGTTCTTCTGTTCTGGACGAACATGGGATGATAACCCTGTTACCTCGATGCCAACGCTCAACACTTTGAAAGGTGGCTCCACACTTAAAAGTTTGTTCTTCAATGTCATCCAGTGACAACTGGCCTACTCTTACCCTGAGTTTCTTCAAGAGCACTGGTCTCATGTCAAAATCTAGCACTAACCACTGTTCATAGAGGCCTGGGTTGATGGATGTGAAAGACACATTGATGTCATAGGTCATGTCTTCATTGAGAAATGGTTCACCTGAGGAGTAGATGCAGGGCACAGAACTTATCTCACCAAGGGTGAATGAAGCTCCAGGTTCTTGCTTCAGCAGCGCCACATGCACAAGCTGTCTCTGTAAAGAAAAATGGCGATTAAGCATATTATGACAAAATAATAATATTTCTGGAAAATGAATCAAAAAAACAATTTGAAGAATATAGCAGCTCAAGCAGCAAAATCAGTCGAAATTAAGCTGCACTTGGTGTGTATGTTCAGGAGATAGTGCATCATCTCTCAAGTGAATTTTATCAGATTTCCTTAAAGGTGTCTAGGGCTATGAATAAATACATGATATGCCATGTCCGCATGCACCAATCAGTAAGGCACTTCAGATTTTGGTTAATACTTGTCCCCAGAGGGTGCACAGTATAATTTTTGTATGCCCTTTGTGAAGTTTATTTGCACACTGAAAGTTCTGCCATTTGCCCCTGTTTCACCAGATTTGGACCAATCTTGGTGTGTATGGTTAGTGGACAGTTCAGGATGTGAGTTTAATCATGATTGCTCAAAGGCATCTTGAGTTATGAGCCAATATGTGGACCACAAATGAATATGGTACTTTAGATATGGGTTAATACTTGCCCCCAGATTCTGCACACCAAAAATGGTGAAATTATGTCCACCAGGTCTCAGTCCCAGGACAATCATTGCTATATCCCCCAGTCTATGGCCCTGTTCAAATGTTTTGTCTGTCGCCCATAGACCTCCCCCTTAAAGTGGAGTCTAAGAAACTTACCTAAAATTGCACCTACAGTCAGTGCTAATATGTTCAAGTCATATTATCCACTTTAGCCATAAGTGTTCTCGTTGTTGTTAAGGACATGTGTGAACTCTGAGTTTCAGAGTCGTTAAGGCCACTTGTCGGTGCCTTCACATGAAACCGAGTTGGGTCAACGACGCACTTGACCCAACTGGCATTCATTTGAAGCCTATGTCCCATTGCCTACGATAGAGTGCTTAGCCTGGATGACTGAGAACCTTCATCAACATAGTACTACACACCTTTCGGGCAAGGAACTATATATGGTCACTTCCATGAACATTGTTATGCAGCCTAGTGAGGTCGGAGAACCACGTGAGGTTAGGGCTACATCACAGATAGCGTCATCACATCATCGGACCAATCAGCAGCGGCCATGGGCATTTCTAACTTCCCTCTTTCACTGAGACGCACCTAGTACGGCTTTTTCCCCTACCTACTCCCAGATCGACAGTCGTAACTTCGAAACTAACCATGGTAAGTTGATGAAACTCACACGTTATACGTTTGAATAGCTGTGCTAAATGTTTATATAGGTGTTGTTTGTTTAAGATTAGTGAAATTAGTGACATTTTGGGCGTGAGAAATGGAGAGACCATATTCGATCATACGCCCTCATCAGGTAAAACTGGTGCAAGTGACGAAATGTCAATTTTTAGACATACGCCTGATACATGTAGTAAGCCATACTAAGTATTTCTTTAACTAATCACACATTGTGTATTAGATGTTGCCACAGATTTGTATAACTTTATACAGTGATGGAATGACACATTTAATCAATTCATAGAAATCTTAGCTATAAATAGTGAAATATGTGTATCATTATCAGTTTTATGAGCTTGTAACAGTTTTTTATGATACTTCAATGGCATATATTAGTGTTTATTTTTACTGTAAGCCTTATTACTGCTAAAATTGATTTAGTAATTCAATATTTGTGATTTATTTTGTTTTTCTGATTGAATTATAAAAGAAGATCATGGTATCGCCATTACTTATGATGCTATTTTTCACTTATTATTTTATATTTACAATTTATATGTCAAAAGTATTTGTTTTAAGTAGATCTAAACTTCACTGTTATGTTCATGTTATTTTTTTCCTTTACAAATAACTTAAAGTGGGCTTGATATTGACTCAGACACTCTCTTTCCTTTAGTGGCTGTCTGCTCAGGTCTTTTATGTAAAGAGGGAGACTGTTGTGCCTGCTGACCCGCCATCAGTGATGATGTGGGCTCCGAGGAGGAAGACGACGATGTGGCAGACCTGGATTTCGTCCCACCTGCCCACAACCTGGACACTCCAGGCCCGAGTGACATTGGCCCCTCTACCAAGAGGAGGAGGTGCATGTGGTCTGCAGTGGGGGTGCTCGAAGAGGAGGAGGACAACGACGAACAGCCAGCGCCACAAGCCCAAAACAACTGCTTTATTGACTAGCATGAGTCAGCTGCATAAATGACTGGACTGGAGTGCACGTCCATGTTATATATTATATATTATATTATATGTATGAATATGTGTATGTATATGTGTGTGTGTGTGTGTGTGTGTGTGTATATATATATATATATACATAACTTAATAACAAAACTAACATGGATCAAGGTGCACTCCAGTCCAGTATGCACTATATGTATGTGTATATTGTTATGTACGTATGTCTACAGACATACATATATAAATGTGATGAATATATATATATATATATAGTAACGTTCCATAAAACATGTTAATATATTTATATATACACATATATAGTATAGTGTATATAGTAGAACATATAGTATATGTTATATATAGGGTAAAACATTTTTTTAAAAGGTGTATGTATAAAAAATATAGGAAAAACACATAAACTTGAAGGAACATTTGTTTTTAACATGTTTTATGGAACATTACTATATATATATATATATATATATATATATATATATATATATATATATATATATATATATATATATATATATATATAGGGCCGGGACTTTAACGCGTTAATTAGGATTAATTCATTACAACGCGTTAACGCATTTTAATCGCACTTATTTTTTCACCGCGGAATCTTTCTCACTGGACGAGTTTCAGGCGGACCGATTATACTGGAGCACCAAGTAGCGTTCATGACTTCAAACAACAACAAACCACAGTGAACATGAACGAAGAAGCTGATGAGACCGCTTTGGTTGGCCCCGTGGAAATTTTGTTTTAAAAACGAACGGATGTAGCGTCGATAAGAGCATGGTTGTGTGCAAGCTATGCAACAAGGAATTCGCATATCACCGCAGCACATCGAGCCTCAAGTATCACCTCAATGCAAAACATATAGCAGCTAGCGTGGACGTTAGCCCGACTCCGAATACAAGGAGCCACACCCACTTCCGCTACACTTAATGGCAAAAATTGCACTGGTCTGTTGGACTTGGTTGAGCAAAAATAAACAATATTTTGTTGCTTAAGCTTATGTATTCAGTCATTATTCAATGGTATACTAAAAATCCATGTGAAAAAAATTACTTCTCACTGTTCTCAGGTCAAATATTTATATGCGATTAAAATGCGATTAATCGCGATTAATTAATAGCAAAGCCTCTAATTAATTAGATTTAAAAAATTAATCGAGTCCCGGCCCTAATATATATATATATATAATAATGTTCCATAAAACATATTAAAAACAAATGTTCCTTCAAGTTTATATGTGTTTTTCCTATATTTTTTACCCTAGACAGGCAAGGAACCATATATGGTCACTTCATTGATCTTGATTTTCAACATAAAAACTGAATATTTTTAAAAATGTAACAAAAGTAAAAAGTCTTGTAGTGTCCTGTAATGACACTCTAGGGTTGAAATTTTTAGTTTCCAAGTATTTCAATGAGTGTCTGATAAAGGGTTTTAAACACTTGTGCACAGCACTTACAGCCTAGGTTACGCTGCTGCCTGGTTGAGGTTCCACTTCTCTACAAAGCAGTCAAACTGACTTATCAGCCTACTTCTGTACCATCTGCTATAAAAAAAACATAAAAAGATCCCTCTTGTACGTGTTTTGTACAATATAGCTCAAAGATGATCTTCTACCTGCGGCAAAAACATGATCAGGGCATCTCTTAAAGTTACCGTAATTTCTGGACTATACAGCGCACCTGAATATAAGCCGCACCCACTAACTTTAAAAAGAAAAGAAAGTTATATAGGCCACACTTGTCTATAAGCCGCAGGTGTCCACGTTGTAACATGAGATATTTACACAGAAAGGTTTTACACAGAAAGATTTTTTTAACTTTTAATTAAATAGTACCGGTAACATACAGAAATACATACTGTAAATGCTTTTTTCCAAACAGTAGCCAACCAGGAACAATCCATTCATTTTCTATCCCCACTTTGTCCTAATCAGGGTGGGGAGTGGGGGCTGACACAGAGTCGTCCGTGTCCTGATGGATAAACCTTTTCGTCTCATAAATCTGAGACACCACGATGGTTCACCTCTAAAATCTTCAATCTTCTTTTCGGTGGCGGTTGTTTTGGCTTTCAGTCGGATCTGCACGGTGGAACCACCTCAGCCGTCTGCTCTCTGTGTGTTCACCCAGTCTTCAAGAACATTTTCAAGTTCGGGCCATCTGCTTTTTTTTAACTCTGAAAGTTTTTTTCGTCTTTTTACATTGAGTCAGTTCTTCACGCTGCCGTCTCCAACGTCTCACCATTGATTCATTGATGCCAAGTTTACGTGCAGCAGCTCTATTTCCTTCTTTGACAGCCAGATCGATCGCCTTTAACTTGAAAGCTGCATCGTATGCATTTCCGTGTGTTTTCCATGATGATGGTGTGTGCATGAAGCGCAAAATTACTGATCTGAAGAATTTAGTGTGAGTGCATTTGATTGGCCCACTGTGGCCTGTTCAGTAATTTCATTGGTCTGATGTGACGGTAAATGTTTTGGCGGCATGAAGCGTGTGAAAAAAAAAAAAAATACATTAGCCGCATCATTGTTTAAGCTGCAGTGTTCAAAGCTTGTGAAAAAAGTAGCGGCTTATAGTCCGGAAATTACGGTAGATATTCAGCAGCTGAACACTTTGGCTTTTGACAGAAAAACTAACCAAGTTCCCTGCCTTATTGTAAAAATCTTACCTCTGTTTCAACTTGGAAGTTCCATTGCAGTGCTGCATTGATCTGTTCACACTCCACAGTTAAATCTTCATCACAAGAAATGCTGACATCATCAACTTGTTCAGACATCTGTTTGAAACAGTAAATCAAAATACACTTATGTAGTAGGCTGAAGGACTGATTAATGCATTGATCAACTGACCAACTGTCTTTGTTAAAAGTTACAAACTCATTTAATAATTTAAGATACTTCAGTAATAAATAGTTTTTGATACCTCTGTATGTGATGAAGAGCCAATTTGGGCTTGAAATGTACTTTTTCTCTAAATGTAATCCAGTAAAAATCATTCTACAGTGTTGGGACATGGGATTCAGAAATCATTAACACCCAGACATGAATATCTCTGGGAGGCGACTATGCACCCACAATGCACTAGGTCCACATCTGGCTAGGCATTTTGATCTCCACTGTAGTTTATGAAAGTGAAGCAAAATACCATCTTTAGCCAGTAACAGTTTGTCTTTGACATGTGTATTTGTAAACTTAGCACTTGATGGAAATACTTAATTTTGGTGTTTGTTTGTTGGTTGGTCTGTTAGCAGGATTACCCAAAAACTACTAAATGGATTTCCATGAAAATTGGATGGAAGAAGGGTCTCAGCCCAAAATAGACCCCTTACTTTTGGTGCAGATCCAGATACAGGGACAGATCCATTTTCTGACTTTCTGTAACATTCTAAGATAAAGCAGTATCAACATTTTCATAAAATTTAATGGAGTAATGCATGGATGTTGTTAAAAAAATTACTCGGCTGTATTTAGGTGTCTGATATCTATAGCCCTCTCCGGGAACCATCACCTTATCGTGGTGGAGAGGTTTGCGTGTCCCAATGAACCTGGGAGCTAGGTTGTCAGGAGCCATATGCTCCCAGTAGGGTCTCCCAAGGCAAATTGGTCTCAGGTGAGGGGTCAGACTAAGTATGGTTCAAAAAGACCCCATGAAGAACAGAGGCGAGAGGGAAGGGACCCTGCCCGGAGGAAGCCCGGGGCCCACGTCCGGAGCCAGGCCCGGACAGAGGGCCCGTGAGCGAGCGCCTGGTGGCCGGGTCTGTCACGTGGCCCGGCCGGGCACAGCCCGAACGAGAAACGTGGCACATCTTCCTCCCCCATCCTGTGGACCCACCATCCGCAGGAAAAAACGCTTGGGTCGGGTGCACTGCTACATGGGTGACAGTGGTGGCGATGGGTCTTGGCGACCCAGACCTGGGCCGCAGAGGCTGACACTGGGGACGTGGAATGTCACCTTTCTTGGGTGGAAGGAGCCAGAGCTGGTGTGGGAGGTGGAGCGTTACCACCTCAGCATTGGCTCTGGATCCAAACTCCTGGATAGGGGCTGGACACTATTCTTCTCCGGAGTTGCCAAAGGTGTGAGGCGCCGGGCGGGTGTGGGGATACTCACAAGTCCCTGGCTGAGCGCCGCCGTGTTAGAGTTTACCCTGGTGGACGAGAGGGTCGCCTCCCTACGCCTAAAGGCTGGGGGGAAACTCTAACTGTCGTTTGTGCATATGCACCAAATGGCAGTTCAGAGTATGCGGCCTTCTTGGAGGTCCTGGCTGGGGCCCTGCATGGGGCTCCGGGGGGGGACTCCATGGTCCTACTGGGAGACTTCAACGCGCACATCGGCAATGATGGAGATACCTGGAGGGGCGTGATTGGGAGGAACGGCCTCCCCAATCTGAACGCGAGTAGTGTTCTATTATTAGACTTCTGTGCTAGTCACAGTTTGTCTGTAATGAACACCATGTTCGAACACAAGGATGCTCATGAGTGTATGTGGTACCAGAGCAGCCGTGGTCAAAGGTCAATGATCGATTTTGTGATCGTATCATCTGATCTGAGGCCGTGTGTTCTGGACACTTGGGTGAAGAGAGGGGCAGAGCTGTCAACTGATCACCACCTGGTGGTGAGTCGGGTTCGGTGGTGGGGGAAACCCCTGGACAGACCTGGTAAGCCCAAACGAGTAGTGCGGGTAAACTGGGAACGTCACCCATCCGTGAAGCTTTCAACTCCCACCTCTGAAGGAGCTTCTCTAACATCCCTGTGGAGGCTGGGGATATCGAACCTGAATGGACGATGTTCAAAGCTTCCATTGTTGAAGCTGCAGCTGTGTCCTGTGGTCATAGGGTCTTAGGTGCCTCAAGGGGTGGCAACCCTCGGACACCGTGGTGGACACCGGTGGTCAGGGAAGCCGTCCAACTGAAGAAGGAGTCCTTTAGGGACATGTTGTCCCGAGTGACTCCTGACGCAGCTTTGGGGCACCGACGGGCCCGAAGGGCAGCAGCCGCAGCTGTGGCAGAGACAAAGCAGCGGGTGTGGGAGGAGTTTGGCGGGGCCATGGAGAAGGAATTTCAGGTGGCGCCGAGGCACTTCTGGAAAACCGTCCGACACCTCAGAGGGGGGAAACGGGGAACCATCCAAGCTGTGTATAGCAAGGATGCGACCTTGTTGACTTCAACTGAGGAGGTCATAGGGTGGTGGAAGGAGTACTTGACCTCCTGAATCCCACTCAGCCACCCTGTGTAGCGGAGACAGAGCTGGAGGATGATGGGGTATCATCGCGGATTTCCCTGGGTGAAGTCACTGCGGTAGTCAAACAACTCCACAGTGGCAAGTCCCCAGGGATTGATGAGATACCACCAGAAATGCTCAAGGCTCTGGGTGTTGAGGGGCTGTCCTGGTTGACACACCTCTTCAACATTGCGTGGGGGTTGGGGACGGTGCCGAAGGAGTGGCAAACAGGTGTGGTGGTCCCTATCTTTAAGAAGGGGGACCAGAGGGTGTGTGCCAATTACAGAGGTATCACACTACTCAGCCTGCCTGGTAAAGTCTACTCCAAGGTGCTGGAAAGGAGGGTCCGGCCGATTGTCGAACCTCAGATTGAAGAGGAACAATGCGGATTCCGTCCTGGTCGTGGAACAACGGACCATCGCTTTACTCTTCCAGGGATCCTGGAGGGGGCCTGGGAGTACAATCTCCCAGTCCACATGTGCTTTGTGGATCTGGAGAAGGCGTATGACCGGGTCCCGAGGGATGTTCTGTGGGAGGTGCTGCAGGAGTATGGGATGAGGGGGTCCCTTCTCAGGGCCATCCAATCCCTATATTCTCAAAGCAAGAGCTGCATGCGTATACTCGGAAGTCAGACCGGTTCCAAGTGGGTGTTGGCCTCCGCCAGGGCTGTGCCTTGTCCCCAATCCTGTTTGTGATGTACATGGACAGGATTTCAAGGCGCAGTCGTGGTATGGAGAGGTTACAGGTCGGTGGCCTGGAGATCGCATCACTGCCTTTTGCAGATGATGTGGTCTTGATGGCATCATCGGCTTTAGATCTACAACGCTCACTGGATCGGTTGGACTGGAGCGGCAGGGATGAGGATCAGCACCTCTAAGTCTGAGGCCATGATTCTCAGTAGGAAATTGGTGGCTTGCCTACTCAGGGTGGGGAATGAGTCCTTGCCCCAAGTGAAGGAGTTTAAGTACCTAGGGGTTTTGTTCACGAGTGAGGGGACGATGGGGCGGGAGATTGACCAGAGAGCCGGAGCAGCGGGTGTGGTGTTATATGCGCTTCACCGCACGGTTGTGACGAAAACGGAGCTGAGCCAGAAGGCAAAGCTCTCGATCTACCGGTCAGTCTTCGTCCCTACCCTCACTGTTGGGCCTCATGCCACATGGCTCAAACAAAGAGAAGGCCTTTAGGAGAAATCAGAAGCCTAACTACTAGGGCCTTCCCAACCTGAGGAGTTCTAGAGACAAAGGAGCTGAGCCAACAAGGCAGGTGTGAAAAACTCTGTTTCAAGGTACGATCCGCCCCCAAAACCGTTACTCGTCTCCTATTGGACCAAAGAAACTCCCGACAGGATGACCATGACGTCACAGAGAACTTAAAGGTCAGGAGACCCCTCTGCATGTCGCTTTTCCCAGGTAACGTGATTTTGTGAAGGGGCTCCGGTCTCATCCAATAGTTACCGAAAGGGTGCATTTTGAGAAACATTTTTCATTTCGACTTAGGCTTCAGTTCCCTCCTCGCTGGACGAGACAGGGACTGTTTTTGTTTTACTTTCATTTTTGTTGGAATATTCGTTATTGTTTTGGATCCAGGAACGCTGCACAACCCAGCGTTTCCTCATCGCCTGCAGAAGGAAAAGATCATCTTCAGAAGGAGACGAAACCCCGTCCCTTCCACCGAGTCGACATATCGCTGTGAACAGCTTGCCGTCAGCTTTTAGTTCGCTAAAGTTTGACCCCGCTCTCGCGCTCCCGAACGGATTGGAGCATCACGCCAGACGGGCACCCACGCTATCCACAACGAGCGGCTACAAGTAAGAGGCTTTTGTTTGGGCAGAAACAGATAGTATATAGCGTGGTTTTTCTTTGTTGTGTTTGTTTTATTGTGAAAGGACCGCCGAGTCCGATTTTGCTGTACTGTGTGTTAACTGTGTATTACATAGTAACTCATACAGGCTAACCCAACCTGTACAGTCTTGCCGCCGTGTGTGACCACAATACGTCGTATTCCGGCTCGATCAGCGGACTATAAACGAACCTCGATTCGTTTGTCGGCCACTGTTTGAGGGAGAGACGACCGCTGCGTACCACATGGTCATTGTGTTTTCCTTTGTTGCTCGCTAAGTGCTAGCTTAGTTTCCTTTCCCTCTTGCTACTAACCTACACACACACACACACACACACACACACACACACACAGAGACCCATCGTCTTATGAGCGATCTGTTATAATCTGTAACGAAAGCTAATAATACTGACTCCTGCGACTGCTCGCAGTAGCACGTCTACCCTTTTTTGGAACTGTGGGTAATTCCTCTAAATTCACCTCTCGTGCAACCAAACTGCACGGGAGACCAAAGACGACGTAATCGCCGTCTTTGTTCAAACCTCGCGCGCATGTGTGCCGCCATTTTTAAATCCCAGGTAATTCAGTACGACCTGAAACACCAGCTCGGGACTCGTGCTCTCACGTGACTTCACCAAATCACGTCCTTAGGTTATGCCCACTGATTTGTAGTCCGGCGGACGTGACCTCACAAGCCACGTTCGGCCATCTTTGTAGTTTTTAAAAGGGACTTCCTGTTACACACACACACACACACACACACACACACATATACATACATACACAGACCTTCCCTCATTTATATGTTTGGCTTGTTTATGTTTTGATGTTGCTAGCTGTTGAAAGCAACTGTGGTTTGTTAAAGTAGGTGGTTTGATTTTGGAGGAAAACTTTAATAAATACTGTTGATTTTAACTGAGCACTGTCTGTGATTATTTTGCACAATATTATAATATTTGCTGGTTGAGATGGTCAGTGCTCGGATTCACACCTTCCCACTTATCTAATTATTGATATTTTCACAATACTGACAATTTGATTAATTTGAGATTTGAGACTAGAGGTACATCATTTGATTATTGATCCCTGATTTCAAGGTGGTGCCCCGTTTTCATTAATGACTCATAGTTACCTAGGTTTCATTAATTAACTTTAATAATTTTAATTAATTAATAATATTATATTAATTAATAATCAATAATTAATATCGATTCCCAGCACTCACCTATGGTCATGAGCGATGGGTCATGACCAAAAGAATGAGATCGCGGATACAAGCGGCTGAAATGGGTTTTCTCCGCAGGGTGGCTGGGGTCTCCCTTAGAGATAGGGTGAGAAGCTCAGCCATCCGGGAGGGACTCGGAGTAGAGCCGCTGCTCCTTTGCGTGGAAAGGAGCCAGTTAAGGTGGTTCGGCAACTGATGAGGATGCCAGCAGGGCGCCTTCCTAGGGAGGTGTTCCTGGCATGTCCAACTAGGAGGAGGCCTAGGGGTAGACCCAGGACCAGGTGGAGGGATTATATCCCTTCTGTGGCCTGAGAGCGCCTGGGGATCCCCCAGTCAGAGTTAGCCGACATGGCCGGGGAAAAGGAAGTCTGGTGCTCGCTGCCGCTGCCCCCGCGACCCGACCCCGGATAAAGCGGGAACGTTGGTAAAGCGGGCCTCACCCTACAGGCGAGGCAGGGCCCCTCTCGCTGCTGTAGCAAGGGAGTTCTGATAAGTTTTACTATCACTTACATTCTCAATGGCGGTCTACGTGGAATTATATAGGTTTCCCCAGTCAGAATGAGTCATGGTTGCTCAAAACTGTACAAGACTGACTTTAGTGATGTAGCCTAGTAGGTGTAAAATATTGAATAAAATGTTGTGCTCTATGACTGGCTTTATTTTCACTCTGATATTTCACTATACGACGCTAAAATTTACAAGTGGATCACCGATTGTCTCCAAGTGGATTTTGGGTAAAATTGTCGTAAAAACGTCGTTAGATCAGCAGTTACTTGGCAACAGAGTGCAAGCTAGGTGCAGGTGGACTTTTTACTGAGTTAACATGAGTGGCAGCAGCTCATATAAACATAAAAGTGGAGAGGCGAAGCGCAGAGAAAAGAGAGCAAGGAAAAGCAAAACTCCAGAAACTTGACACATATTTTGTTCGTCCTCCTGGAGATGGACCCGACGGTGTTGGCAGCGATTCTGGCCCGCCAATTCTGGCTTGCCAGCACAGTCAGAGAGCCAGATTTACAGGTAGCAATTCTAAAAAAATCACTACACTAAACAATGTGTGAGTGGACTTGGCATCTTGTCCATAGAGAATGAAAGAGCAAAGAAAATGGACATACAGAGATTCGTGGACGAATTTGCGGAGCGCAAGGCTCGCCGTGTGCCCTTCAAGTAGTGGTGAGTAGTACTTCATTTAGAAATTGTGTTTTACGTGAACATGTGGGCCGCTGTGCCAGTTTTACTATAGATATATGCTACTGTGCTGTTCTGTCATTAGTTGAAATAGTTAAAGTGGGTGTCAAAATGATGTGGTCGCTATCCGTGATGCTGAACTGCTTTGATTTTGTGTTGTTTTATTATTAGGGGTCATGTAGCTTAATGTTTTTGTTGTTACATTGGTTTGTTGTTCATGTTCGTTTGATGGACATAGTTGCTCTCCGCGGTGCTGAAGCTTTTAAGTCCCGCTGTTGCGGGCATGTGTGTGTGTTGTAAAAATGATTATTATTTTTAAAGGGCCCGGTCATGTGCCCCGTCCCCGGCCCGGCTCTGATATGTTCCGCTAGTGGACAGTTTAATTTCGCAACAGAGGCGAGATGACGTCTATGTGAAAGTGTGCCTTTCACAAGGGAGCAATAGACAGCGTCCTGACCGGAAACATCACAGAAGTGCTTATATTTGTCTCTTTTTTGAGATTTCTGTGCTGGCGTCAACACGGAGTGTTTTATTTTGAAATGTAACCAGATGGTGTTTCGGTGCGTGACTTTCTGTGTGCTCTGTGCTGAATTTGGCTGAATTGCTGTGTCGTGCTCCGGCATCCGCCGGAAATCTGCTCCGGAGGGCTCCGGACTACCGGAGCTGGGACAGAGCAGATACGCAGCGCAGCGGCCCTGGTGGAAGTTAACACATAGACTAGAGCAAAACCTATCAGCTTTGCTGCCATGGCAGAGCCGTGATGGAGCGGAGCCGGACCAGACACATATCTGGTGGAATAGAGGGGTTATTGTGTGTCTTTTCAGGGAAGTGATAACATTTGCTATGACCATAAGACAGACTGGGAGGTTGTGAGAACATGGTGCGCCTCTCAGCTGACTGAGACCTGGCACATCCTGACATATAAACAATCTTGAATAAAACTAGAATATAATGACACAAAATATTGTACTCACAATATGCACTTCATTACTGCTGTTTCTGTATTCCTCCAAGAGCCGTTCGCTATAGCACATGAGACCCTGGGCTTCAATGTTATTTCTGATCTCCTTCTCTTCTGTAGCACGCATCATCCACTCCTGCAGTTCTTCCACAGAGTGAGCTTTAGGGCACTTGTTGCCGTACTCACATGTTTGTGGTCTAGGATAAAATGACAATTTTAACTGTACATTGCAAAGCAAATGTGAATTAAACTGTCACTTAAAAAAAAGTAAAAGAATACATGAAAGGTTTCTTCCAAACATTTAAACCTGTTTATTTTTCTCTACTTTTTGTTGTCATTAGTTTTCTGAGGTGTTCCTGGATCTCCCTTATTGTGAAAGATTTACAATGCCTGAATTGAATTGAATTGAATCAAATCAAACAAAGAAAGTGATCTTTGGCCTAACAACTTGATTGTTTTTCATTGTGATCAAATCAAATTACAATGCATAAAACAAAGTGAAGAGTTGTATTCCATTTCAGTCTTGTCCCACAGAAGGAATGCAAAGCACTGTCCTCACCTTTATTGACCATATTCACATGGCCGCCATTTTCCTCTGACATCACACTCAGGGTGGGAAGCTCAACTCTAGCATTGCTATTTTCAAGATTGCTAGCCACATAAACATAGGGAATCTGACTAATTCTTATCATTTCAATGGTTCCAGATTGGTCTGCACCTAAAAAGACTATGGGTAGTGAAAATCCTAGGACATTGGGCCATATTCCAAGGTAAAACAGGATATTTGATGACCCATTACTTTGTGTTAGACCACAGCTAATGTTAGCATTCAACCACTTCCTAGCATTAACATTACTGTTTTATAGTGTCACATGATACAATAGGAAAGGCATAAGTTATAAAATATCAACACATATCTTTCTGTAAGCCTGGAAGTGAAAGACACACAGGATGAAATCAAATGGCAAGCATAGCTAGGAAGTGGTCAAATGCTAATGTCAGCTAATGAGTTATCAAACATGTCCTAATTTCAATAACTTGTCCAATTAACTTTTCGGTTGCTACTCAACTGGTCAATGATGAAATGACAACAGTTAATATGACCTGCAACACAGCAGCATAACATTATCCCAGCATTCAAGCTTCCAACGCTGATGTTAAAAGAAAATGGCCACCCCGCGAATAGAGTCAATGAGGAGCACAGAAGGAGCATTTTTGTTTTGAAACTATCATCAACACCAAACTGACGAACAGTCAATTGTTCAGTCACAACCGCCCGGGTTTGTTTTCTGTCGCCTAGCCAATTGCAAGGATGCTGCTTTTTACAGTTTATCTACTTTTAAGACTTAGAATTCCTAAAACTGCAGACAGTTGCAAATGCAGGTGAATGTACAGTCAGTAGTAGGGTCCCTCTGGCTGGCTATGTGACAGGAAACTGCTAAATGTTAATGTGAAAGGTGGTCTGTCTTGGCAAACATTAACGACTAAACTTTTTCCGCAGTGAAGATGTGATTTTACAGCAGATTTGTTGACAATTATAAAATAAATATAGAATACCACTAGACTGGTAAAGAGCCCCATAAAACTATGTGCAATCCTGGAAATATAAGGCATCTTTGGTAAAACAAATGGGTTACACTCTGGGTTGTTTTAGGATTGTCCTCAATAGTGGAACAAAGCCAAGATAAATCATTTTTATGAATCCATAGTATAGATGTTAATCATGTAGAGAGTAGTAGTTGTTGTTACCTCTCACACAGCCAAAGCTGAGCTCGGACATTGTGTGGCGGCTGACGTCCTCTCCACTTGGCGATGGTGTCCTCAGAGAGTAACTGGGCATGCTCCAAAGAGGAGCAGTGCTTGTAGAAGCTCTCTGGGGAGGATAGGACCAGAAGGCACACTTTGCAGTACATGGTGACTTTTCTGGCCTCTGTCTGCTCACGCTGGTCTAACTGAATGAGATGAGGTCTAACGTAGAACCCGCTGTGCTCCGCTTTCCACACGGCCATCTCCACCTCGCTCTGGGCAGACTGGCAGTGCCCGGCCTCATGCCAGCAGGGCTTGCCTTGCCTGACATGACTGCAGTACTTAAACCGACAGTTTGGGGGAAGAGGGCGCACTTGGCTGTAGATGTGCTTTCCACTATTCTCTGATAGGTGATGAACTAAGACTGGATCCCAGGTATGCGCTGCATCTGCTGAGCAAGATGAATTCCATCTTTTGACTGTCAGTTTTTGTGGACGTTCATGAAAGCAGTCTTTACACAACTCAATGAATTCACCTGAAAACTCTTGGAGTATGCGCTCAGCTGTATTTTCTGGTGTATCTGAAACTGGCTCAGGCTCACTTACAAGTCTGATTAATTGATTTATATTAATTTTTTTGTCTTTAATATAGTTCCATATAATGGCTTCTTCATTGCTTCTGGCGTAAGTGCATCTCTGTCCATGTTGAGCACATCCAGAGCCCTCTACAAAGAAGTTACACTTTTGGTAAAGAACACTTGAACCAAAGTTACCATGTGTGGGCTGATCAGAGACAGGCCTCCATTGGTTTGAGGCTTTGTCTTTGGCGAGAAGCAGATTTCTACTGCACTTGTGACTAACTGACTGAACAGTGTATGTTACTTCCTTCTCCTTTATGGAACACAGATCACACACAACCTTCAAATCTAGAGTTGGCAAGACATCATTCAGGGGTGCAGAGCTGTCAGGCTCATCAGACCCTCTCACAGACTGAGCTATAAGATGACAGAGATGCACATGGTCTAAGCTGTGGCGCTTTTCAAATGTCCATACAGCAGCTTCCTCCTCGCTTCTGGCAAAGGTGCATCGGTTCTTGTGGCGCGTACAACCAGAACCCTCCACAAAGAAGTAACACACCACATACTTACTCGGGTTTGGCAACGTGGGTCGCCTAGAAACAGGCCTCCATTTGCTGCCACCTTTGGCTTTGCAGAGCACGAAATTGCTTGCACACTGGTGGAGGACAGATTTTAATGTGTATGTGATTTCGTTCTCCCTGACAAAGCACTGAGAGCATACCAGTTTGAGGTCATGTGTTGATAAAAGAGGAGCCAGTTTGGACCCACTAGCTGACATTGTGAAGCATTCATAATGCTTAAGCTAGCACCTTGTGGCAGGAAATGTGTAATGGTCCTGCAGCTCTGAGCTTGCGCTATATTCACCCTAAAGGTGTTGCACAATGTTTGCTGTTGTGTTTTCAGGTTGCAGTCAGTTTCAGTAGACCAAGGTTTAGTTACACGTCTTATAAACTAAGGCATTAACTAAGGAATCAATTCCAGAGTTCAGAGATCATTATCTATGGCAAGATGAAGGCCAGCGTCTGAGAAATGTCCATCTTTGCCTGAATGTGCCTGAAAAGAAAAACAACAGAGAAGACAGCATGATGAGAAGCGTGCTCAATATATTCAATTCACGCCATTAAACACCAATAATACTGTTACTTTGCACTGCTTTTTGTTTATCTGCAGAATAGTTTCAAGAGTATGGCACGATGCCAGTAGATAGTACCGAAAACAGAGGTTAGGTAAGTCATAACCAAAAAACACCAAGGCATCAGGGCATGCCTTGATGAAGACTGTAATCTATATTCACTCAGTTTGACATTATACACCAGTGGACTGTGGTTTGATTGGCAGCTTACACAACCTGACGTCAGACTGCGTTTTCAAAAAAGTCGAGTGTTTCAGCTTTTTCACTGCAGCCGGCCAGCAGCACTGCAACCAAAACTGACTACCCTTATTAAAATGAATGGGAGTCCTGCATTTTCACTGCACCGCTGGATTTGGCCTCAATGTAGCCTGAGCCCTGAACCCTCACGGACTTAGCTGATGTTACTTGGTAAGTGTTTCAGTTAGAACGGCTGCAAGGAGCTGGAATGGTATAAATAGGAATGAGAAAGCACTTTGCAACATATTACTTTAGCTTGTGGGTAAGGGCAGGGCTCCAGACTGCGACTAAGTGGTCACATTTTGCAACCAAAATTTGAGACAGTGCAACAAAATTTTACATTTAGTAATGCATGTGTGACCAGTGAACTTGCCGGTGTTTGTTTTTTTTGGGTTTTTTTCACACCGGTATTGTGGAAGGGGCAAATGGCAGGCCAGTGTGTGAGAGGGGCAGGGAATAGGGAATGGCACTGTAAGTGGCTAATGTGTGGAGGGGGCGAGTCCTAAAGTTGTTCGTGCATGGAAGGAGAAAGTTTCACTTTCAGCGAACAATGGTGAAATGAGCTCACCAGATACGTGTCCGCTGCCTCACGGCTCGGCCACGGCAGACAGACAGGAAATCACGTACCAAAACAACAATATAACATCCGGTTACTTTTCAAAATAAAACACTCCGTGTTGATGCCAGCACACTAATCTATAAAAAGAGACAAATACAAGCTCTTCTACTAATCCTTCGGTCAGAAACACTTCCTGTTGTTGTTTTTATAACACATACCTATAACTGCGGTCGCGAGTGATTATGTGATAATCGCGGGAACATCTCAGTCTAACGACGCCAGTTGTCGACAGTACTCAAAACATAACCGGTTGGGATCGGAGCCGCAATACACCGGACATGTATCTGGTGGAATCCTTGGGTTATTTCCTCCCCGATAAGCCCAGTAGTGTACCAGAGTAAAATCCTAACTCAGAGGATGAGTCCGAGTCTGAAGGCACAAGTGTGGTGAAAAAAAGGCAGAAAATACTGTTTTCGTGAAGAATGGCTGCGCAAATTTGACTCGTTAAGGTCTCAGAGAGACAAATTCCATGAACTGCAAATTCTGCAGTCGATACCCGCAACATGCAGGGAACACGAAATTTGCAGGTAATGCTGGCACTACACAGTTAAAACATAACGCATTGGTCAAACACAGTGCAAGTCTAAGGCAAAAAATATGCTGTGACCTGTACTCCAATGAAAATGCAACTCCACCGTCAGTTGAATTTAGAAGGCAACAGGCTGTTAATCAGTGCGCTGAGGAGGCGAATTAAAGTTTAACACGGCCTTTTTTTATTGCCAAGGAAGAACTACCCTTTACCACATATAAAGGCCAAATCGACCTGCAAAGAAGAACAGCGTGAAACTGAACTCAACATATAATAATTTCTTAATTATATATATATATATATATATATATATATATATATATACACATATATATACATATATATGTGTGTGTATATATATATATATATATATATATATATATATATATATAGATATATATATATATATATATATATATATATAGATATATATATATAGATAGATATATCTATATATATATACATATATAATTGAATACGGTGTGCGCCCCTAAATTTTGTGATTGTGCTCCTAAAATTTTCAGTTAGGGGCCACTGTGCTTCTAGTAAAAAAAGTTTGTCTGGAGCCCTGTAGGGACTTTTTATTTTAGCTTTAGAAAAATATTATCATAATAACACACAGACAAATATAAACATAACCAGGCAGAGGTTTTTAGGGAAAAAGTTCCAAAATGTTTCAAAAGCATATTGCTTTTTTCAATAAACTGAGTGATTTAAGTGGAAATTGGAGAAAACGTCAGTAGTGACTTAGAAAATGTCAAAATGTAAAAAACCACTGGGGGATGCCATCATCTGGATTATTTTTTGTTTCCAGGCTTCCCCTGGTAACCTATGGTAAACAAGTGTTTAATGTTACATTGCTATGAACCATGTGTATTTTCCTCAGGCAAGTCTATAGAAATCTAGATGAAAGTGGCCATAAAGGACTCAAAATGTCTGTGAGAGACTCCTGAGAGAGGGCGGCCCAGCACCTGGATACCTACTGTGGATATGCCTCAACGTCTGTGAGTGTGTGGACATTGGGGTTTGGCCAGTTTTGGTGTTTTTTTTTGTTTTTTTTGTTTTTCTTAATCATGTTTTAAAAAATAAAAAAATAAAATAAAACACACACCAAAAACCCCTAGTTAGTTAGATCTGCCAACCACACCAGTTACCTCAACACACACGGCATTGCCCCAGAAAAAGTCACAGCTGCAAAACAATCCTCAATAACTACAGACTCTCCACTAGATGGTGCATTGTTAATAGTAACTATAGGAAGTAAGTGGTTTAAATTCCAAGGGAGCGATATCAAAATTAGACTGAACTGTAGGATTTTTACCGTAATGAACAAATACACCAATACAACAACAATCAACATATGAAACATGTAAATATCACTGTCTGATTAAAAATGTACTTGTGTACCTATGTCCCCAGCTGTGAGTCAGGTAGTCTACTACTTCCACAATAACGCTACACCTACTGCGACTACTACAAGCCTACCAGTCTACTACTACAGCTAGTACCATACTACTACTGTTGTTATTATAATTATTATTAATAATAATAATAATAATAATATGACAAAAATTAAATAACTCACAAACAACTAACGAAAAACAACAATTCAAATAATTACCGTCAAATAATGCTGACTCTGACTAAGGTCATCCTCGTTATTTGAAGCTAACGTGACACTTTGCTGTTCATTAACGACATTCAGTGCGAAGGCGCACTCACACTCACCGCTCTGTGGCGTCAGACTGAGGTCGACCTCTCTGCGAGCTGGAGCTCGTTTGGAGCCTCTCAGCTCTCTCGGACCTTTCTGTGGAGTCGTTTTCTGTCGTGATAACCGGGGACAGCCTGTCTGACTTAAGTTTCGTTTCACACATTTTGCGTCAGCATCAGGTGGATATGATAGGCATGCGCTCGCTTTACCCCCTCCCACACGGGCTTCCTCATTTTAAGAATAGTTTTTTGTGAGGCTGTGTTCCTGCATCCCTTTATGATCAACAAGGCTTATGTATCAGACAATAAAAACAATTTGACATTAGCCTCACAATTCAATTTTCAATACAAATCTCTCTCACCTTAATTCATTCAGTGATCTGTGTAACCCCATATATTTTAGCATACTGACATCTTTATTATAAAGATAGATTCATTTCTGTTGGACACGTGCCAAAATGACAATAGATCTTGAGATTTCTTTCTGTAAGCATTTCACAACTTAAATGAAGTTATACGATAGAAGCCCCCTTTG
This sequence comes from Lagodon rhomboides, assembly GCA_039737535.1. Taxonomy (NCBI): domain Eukaryota; kingdom Metazoa; phylum Chordata; class Actinopteri; order Spariformes; family Sparidae; genus Lagodon; species Lagodon rhomboides. Next base: position 3,163,366 of record CM077785.1, on the reverse strand, counting down.
GCCTAGAAAAAAAATGAATGTTTGGTTTTTTTTTCAAATATTGGCTCGACCATCCTCCTCCTCCTCCTCCTCCTCTAAAATCTTATGGACGTGCAGCTACTCATGTGCCCAAAGAGAACATTTGAGTCACTTATTTAACAATGATTAACAATGACTAGTGTTCTCCACTGTGCAGCATGTCTTGTTTATACTGGTTCATTGTCACACTGTTAAGTCTCACTGGGACACTCAATTAGAGCAGAACCTTAATGTCATTAATAGTACCTGTGCTTTTCCTTCTATGACAACTCAAAGGCTCTGATGTGAAAAAGACTTAATCATTTTCTCTTAGTAAGTTCTGCGGGTGTTCTCCTCAGGTCAATTCAGTTGTTTTTTTGTGTGAAACATTCACATGTTTATCGACCTTTCTGTGACAACGCTATTAGTCATCTGGCAGCAGTTTATTTAATTTTTCCTTTTTTCCTTTTTAAAACAAAAGTTTACGGGTTCTGTGTCTGTATTGTCATTCGCTGTTATTACTGAGAACACTGCTCTGTGGTATCAGTGACATTTACTGAAAGTTTAAAGGTTCTCTGTGGAACCTCTGTGTACCTCTGGAAGCTGGTTCTATGTTGTGACTCCATTTCTTAACTAATGTTAACTACTGCAGGGAAGGTTTTATTTTTCATGTCACCTTAAAATCTGCTCACATATTGCTTTTAAAAAATCATTCAAACATGTAAACTGCCTCAAACTGTGACACACAGTTGCTTTAAAAGTCAGGAAAACAGCACATTTGTGTTTGATTTGATGATATGAGGTCGTAAAATGTGTTTTTAAGCAAAAATAAATATATGCCCTCAAATTTGGTACTGGCATTCATGGTCATCAGATAATGAAACCTGACAATTGAAAGAATATCACTCTAAATGTTAGCATGTTTTCACTGAGCTGAAAGCATGCCAATATGGTAAAGTGTTGAATGCTGGATGTCAGCTTGTCAACACCTAGTAGCTGTTAGTAAGCAGGCATGTTAGCAACGGTGCATGTTGTTAACTACTGCATGTCACAGACAAATCGGAGCTTTACTATATTAACCTGCTACACTATTGTTCTGTTTTCCATCTGCTAATGAAGTGACAAGTCACAACTCATACTGTAAACCTGGGTTTGATGGAACATGTCCCAGTTTAACACTGGTATTGTAATTGTATTTTGTCATTTGTGGTGAATCATGGGTTAGGGTCATCGTGATGGTGCTACGTTGACGACTGCTTGCACTATTATCTGGAGTGTTTCGCGAATGTACGGTTTTCTCTCCCACCGGTTTAACAGTGCACAGTGACTTTTCCATGTCTTTTGGGTCTACTTCTCTGTCTCTGACCGGACAGTCCTAGACAGGGTTGAGTAACAGCAAGATGTTAGATTCATTAGATAGCTGAAAATAATTAATTTACTTTTCAAGTGGTTAGGGTTTGGGGATTACACTCCAATAAAATTGCCTAGGTGGAACCCACCCACATGCCACTCACAGCTAGATGGCTGTTTTTAACGTGGGCTACGCTACGAAAAAAAGGTGAAACAAAGCAGCTTGATTCGGTTTCTAACAAAAAGACATTGTGAGGAGCAGGAAGAAGTGTATTCAACTCAAGTTCAGCCATCTTTCTCCACAGAGAAACTGACCTCTATGTCAGTTAGAGTCACTGTGCCTAGAGAGTAGAGCTAGTCCAAAGTAATGACATGTACATGACTGCAAAATCAGCACTCTCCCCGTCAGCAGCAGCAGTGTGTGTTAGCTCCTGATTCTCCAAAGACATCCACCCCTCCATGCCAAAGCACATGTACCCGCAGCCACACACAAGTGCTTCTGCCATGTATATGTGTGTGTGTGTGTGTGTGTGTGTGTATGCACATGTGGTTATAAGGTTATGAGATACTGATGCTGTTACTGTTGATGCTATTGCGTCTGTCAGCTGTGTATGTTTGGGAATAACTGGTCACTGCACAAGGCTATGCGATGCTGGTAAGGTTCCTCTTGATGCCTGTAACATTACCTATGATGTGGCTTGTTTAATTAAACTGATGTGCATTCAGGCAAGTAGTTGAAATGTCCTGTTTTGTCCCTGTTTTAGTTCAAATGTGTTTCAGAACCTAAAAGGAAGGGTTGTTTTAAGGGTTAGGTCGGCCCACCTAATTTTCTCTTTGCCCACCCACACTATGATTTCTGCCAAGGTCACATGCTGGTTAGCACCCACATCTTCAAGACTCCAGTTTGTAACGTTAGCTTTTTGTTACAATGACATCATCAGGGTCTTTTATTTAGACTTTTGGGCACTCATTACAGAGCAACAGAACAGAGAATATGACTGCTTTTACAAACAACTGGACTGAAATTTGTGTGTAAAATTAGTAAAATGTCCCTTAAAGACTAGTCAAAATGTAGTCGTGGCAGTAAAATTAATTATGTTGAATTAATAATGAACTTCTTTTTCTTCTGTATTTTAACCTGTTATCCCATTTTTTGCTCAACTTGTTGTTTTATGCAGCTCCATTGCTTCAAGTGTTTGGGCTGAAGGATCTTTCAGTGTGCACACACTGGACTTCATTCAAAGATAGCTACCTGTGGCCTCATTGATAAAAATGTTCTAGATTTATATTTAAATTTCAGATATTATGAATCCATTTGTAACCAAGATAGGTGCTTGTTACTGGTTGGCTGCAGTCGTGAGACATCACCGCAGCCTGCTTGAAGGCGGGGCCGGCATGGCTTCGCTCTGCTGTTGAGCGCAGCTTGGCTCAACTCAGCGCAGTAAAACTATTGATGGAAAAGCAAATCACCGTGGCTGGGTTTGACTCGGTGTGCCAAACCTGCTGGTGGAAAAACGCCATATGTGTGTGCGGACTGCAATACTGCGACATAATCAGCAGGAAAACCAGTCTAGACTTTACTCAGAGATAAGATCATCTCCACGTCACAATAAGGTTTTTTAAATACCTGTATGTGGCTCTTTGCTGAAGTTAAGATTAAAATTGATTGTAAGTCTGTTTTATAAATGAGGCCCCACATGTAAACCAAACCCACCTAGCGCCCTCGAAAGGCTGAGGGCAGCCTCAGTAGAAGTCATGACAAACACTCAGTGAACTAATGTGCAAAAAATATTTTTTTTCATTTATACATATACACTAAACCAGTTGTTTTGTATTTAGAGCATGCTAATGCCCAGCACCACTTCTCTCTAAAGATAAACCCAACACAGACTTTGTTTGGCTCAGGATTGGACTTTATTTCCACTGTCCTTGACTCTGTCAGCTGAAAGGTGCACTGTAGGATGAGAATGGTGAATACTGAACAACAGCAAAACTTTGACACAGAAGATTTTCAAAAGTAGCAGCCACTGCCAGAGTGAAGAAAACTTCAGCCAGAGAGGTCAGCCTGCCGCTCCTTGTTTCTGCGAACGCCAGCGGCGTGGACTTCCTGGAAAATTCAAGTCAATGTTCAGATACACATTGAGGAAATAAAACTTAAAGACAACAAAAATGGGAGAAGGTGGGACTTCTGTGGAACATGAAACTTAGAGGCACAACATTCATTTTTTTTTTATCTCTAAAGAGCGTAAACACGGTTGACTGAGTCATTGAAACATTCCACAAACATTACGCAAAGATACAGAAACTGTGTTGGGAGCCTTAATGCCCTGTTTAACCTGTTTTTAGCCATTATACTCCAGATATCAGATTCTGTTTGCATTCATAGCTCAGTATTTTTGTGCTCTCAGTGTTTTTGGAATATAATATTACAGTATAATGTCGAGCCATCCTAAAGTGTTGGTGGCATTAATAAACTGTCTAGTTTGAGGTCTGCACTTTATAACCTCGCTGCTCTCAACCTGAACCTTTTTTCCATTGTCATACAGCAGTCAGACTAGCAGTCACTCTATTTCCCAACCACCAGGTATACTTACAACTTATTGTATGTGCAATTTTACACAAATGAAGCTTCTTATGTGTGTAAAGTGGAAACAGTCACTCTGAGTAACTCGGTTAATATAGCTAATTTAACCCTCAAAGATGTCGACAGCCACAGTGGCTAAAAATAATATCTAAATTCCAACTCTGACTCATCAGAATTAAACTATGGTTATGTCAGCTCAGAATTTTTCCCTGATACAAAAAAACTTTATATTCTAACATATATGAACACTTAAAATGTATCTGGTGAAAATGAGGATTATGCCCTATCTGATGTGGTGTTACATAATCCAAATTTTGGAGGAGAACTGTTATGTACAGTATTTGTCACACACTCAGTCAGGATAGGTTGGTTTGTGTTGCTTGTGTGACTGTATAAAGAGAAAACAGACCTTGCTTGTAAAGAGAATGTTGCTCTCCTTGGACTGATAAAAAACATTAATATTCATTAACCAATGATCACAGAAGAAGAAGACTTGCTTTATCACGCAGACGCTGTTTCAGGGCATTGAGGTGGGCCTCTCGGTTCTCTTTGTTGACCTCCATCTTTTGGATGAGCTTCTCCTCCGTCTTCTTGCTAAAGACGTTGTTCTCCTCACGTGCCTTGTGGAGAACCTCCTGAATGCGCTCCCTCTTGACTGCCAGCTGCTTCAGCACCAGGGCCTCCTGGCACTTCAGAGGGGTGGGGTTGGTCGGGCAGAGAGAGAAGGTGGAGTTACCATGAGGAAGGCAGTGATAATGGCAGTGGCAGTTGGGATTGGCAGGGATTCATGAAAACTACAAAAACAAGTTCATCAAACAGAAACTAAGGAATTACATTTTTCTACTCCTAACAATATAAAGGTGCAATCAGTAAGACATTTACTCCTCTGTAGCACAAAGTCAGTTTAATGCTACAGGTTTCCCCTGTAGTACTTTTACTTGTACCATTTACAGCACAATCTGTTCAGTGCCATTCCTTCCTCAGCTGGGCACTGAGTTTTTAATTGGAATCTATACATATATCTATTTTGACTTTGTTTCTAATGGGCAGAAGTGTCATCACACCCTGTATATTGTGTCATTTAATTTTCAAGATAATTTCAACATAACACGGCAAATGAAACCAACACGGAAATGCCAAAATCTGTAGCTCATTGTGAACATTTGCTTCACTTAATGTGTGAAAAAAGCATTAGCTTGGCTTGTTAGCCTTAGCTAAATTTCATAACCAGGATTAATTTGGCTCGCCTCAGCTTCGTCCATGATACACCTCTTTGCCCATTTCATTGTATCTAATGAAGACATTAGATCTTTAAATAAAGCAGGCAAACATAAAACAAGAAGAATATTTACTTTTAAATCCAATCAAAGAGGCTATTGACACATCGATCAAAGATATACACTATACATTACAAACAATACAATTGTTTCAATGCAGTCTTACATTGTTCTGTTTAAGTCATTTAATTAATTTCCCTAGTGAGTTTTGCAATGGACTGCATGATTCTGCAAACAGTATCAATAAGAAAGTAAAATACAGTGAAAACTGAACAAAACTGAACTTAACATTAATAATGTTACATAACTTTGTTGGAACATGGCCCTTCAACTCTAAAGCCAGCACAGCCAGAGGAACCATAAAGCAGAGCAACCCAAATTATAGTTTAAAAAGTAAGTTGGGAAATGATATTATGGATGGATTTGTTTTTGAACATCCACCACAGAAGATGTAGGGAAACAACCTTTCACTATGGTGGATTGTTTTCCTTTGAAAATGATGAGGAGTTTGAATATGTTTTTTTTTAATAAGGTCAATTTGGAAAATAAACTGTGCTGACTTTGCCCGAGTTTGTTTGGTCAACGTTACTGATTAATTCTCTCTCTCTCTCTCTCTCTCTCTCTCTCTCTCTCTCTCTCTCTCTCTCTCTCTCTCTCACTGTGGTCGGTAACAGCTGCACATTCAGCAAACCTGTTCAAAATCATAGTCTGTCCGATCTGTTTAAAGAGGCTCTACTACATTTATTCTTTGTTTAGTTATTGTTAAGTCTCCTAGTTATTGTTAAGTGTCCTTGGGTACCCTGAAAGGCGCTAAATAAATTAAATGCATTATTATTATTATTATTATTATTATTATTATTATTATTATTATTATTATTACCAGCTCAGCTAGCTGATGGATTGAGAAAGATGTGGTAACTGATGCTATTTGTTCACACAGCACTTGGGGGGACTCAGTTTTATCCTCTGAAGTCACTTGTGCAGTCAAAATATAGTTAAAAGGAAAATAACCCTACAATTGCTACAGTACATATCCCAAACAACCAAAGGTATCCAATTAATTGAAATACTTTGAGAACAAGTTGTGAAGCCTTGGTATTCGGAATGAAAATATTTTGACTGTGACATAGTCAAGGTTACATCACTGCACAATATGTTCTGATGCCTACTGCAAGCCAAACAGGTTTAAAAAATGGTAACACACTAGACATAATAGAGTGAACTCTGCTGAAGGTGTTTAACGTCAATAGTGTTCAGTTTTAAGTAATAGTGTAGCACTTGTCTGTGGCCTTTTACACTGTTGATCAAGCTATATTATTTGACTGTCATGACATCTGGTAAAGCTCTAAAGTGGTTATCTAGGTGTACATTTTTCTGTTGAAGTATCGGTTCTCAGACCCATTTGTTGGTTCTATATGCTCCCCTTTGTCAATTGATCTGTCAGTTCAGTTGAGGGTTTTATCATTGCCATGCTGATGATTTTGTACAATCAATTAGCTTAATTTGCAGCAGCCAGCAGTGCTTTGATGACTTTTTGACACAGCAGTGTGAAAACAAATTGTTAAGGCAATTTTTGATGAAAAAGATGAAAGTGCTCCAACACAAAGATGATATGAAGACAATGATATGAAGGAAATCTGACATGATTTACATTTGTTTTATTTAAATATGCGTGGACAGAGTGATAAGAGAACTAGATAAATGAAATAAAAAGAGTTCCAGTGGTACTATCAGGAGACCAAGCTGTGATGACATATCTGCTCACCTTCCTCCTCTCCTCAGCGGCCTCCAGCCTCATCTGGAGTTCCTGCAGGGACACCTCCCTCCTCGGTGGGGAGGGCAGTGGCTGAGGCTGGCTTTTGTCCCTGGACTGATCCGGATCCTTCAGGATCACCTCAAATGCCTGGCCTGATAATCGCTTGTCCAAGCCCTTCACCTCGAGGTCTGACACAGCCAGAACACAGTCCAGACACCAATAATAAAAACAAGTTAGTAAGCTGTCTATAGATGAAGCTTTCTTTCTTTCTTTCTTTCTTTCTTTCTTTCTTTCTTTCTTTCTTTCTTTCTTTCTTTCTTTCTTTCTTTCTTTCTCAATAATTTAATGAATTACAGAAGTGGCACAAGGAGAGAGCTGTGATCAGAAAGGAGCTCTGGGTGGCCTATATACTGTATCTGCTATTGCGTTGGCAGTAATTTGTCCACTGCTATAACTGTAAGACTCTATTAGTTTCTTGATATGTAGTTTTTCAAGCTGCTTATATATAAAATGGATATGTAAACTAAGCAGAAACGTAGCAGCTCCCCAAAATTTTAGGTGAGGATTTCATCCAGTTTAGGCCTTGACAGACCAGTGGCTTTTGACTTTTAATGATCACTATTACATGAAACAGAAGTTCCTTATTGGTTAAATGATACATTAAAGAAACTATACTATACCACTCAAAATTAGTTAGGGATATTGGTATATGGGTGCATCTTGTGCATGGATATGCAATAAAAGTCAAATAAATGTTTTGCATTATTTTTGGGGACCAAAAATATACACAAAACACAAAAAAATCCCAAGATCCCTAATTAATTTTGGGTAGATGTAAAGAAGCAAAAGTAGACTTGTTTCAGCAGAGCATTACAAATAAAGGTTATATATGAAATCTTAAGAAAAGTTTGGACAAGTAGAAGAGACAATGAATCTGTTTGACAAAGATGTACTGTACATATTGTTCCTTTTGTAATCTATGGAGACAATCAGCCCTGTCTGTGTCATGGAAAGGTCATCCCTGTAAGAGGTGAAGATCACACTAAACTGAGACCACAGACAGACAGACAGACAGACAGACAGGCAGACAGACAGACAGACAGACAGGCATACTAACCTCCATACTGATAGAGGCTGTTGGGATGTGGTTGTGTGTAGAAGCAGGAGCAGAGAAGAGACAACATGGACATCTCCTTGATCTTCTCTGTGTAGGCTGCTACAACGAGATAAAAGATTCATGTTACATCTGAAACCATCTTAAACCCTGCCAATTTACTGGGATAGAATTAAATGTGAGTTACTTCTGTGGGGAATAAGTTTGTGCTAATAATACAACACAAGAAACAGCAGAAATGATTGAAATCCGAGCCTTCAAACAACACAAATAAAAACCCTATTTGTAAGAGGTCTCAGGTCTGGTTTGCACACATTAATTTGTAGGTTTCTCAATATGTTCTCTTGATCCTGGATCTTCTTGGGTAGTAGCTGGAGCCCCTTTTATCCTTGCAACAACTTTAATGGAAGCAGGATACACAATGAAGTGTCAACAGACAATTTAGAGGCAATCACAGCAAACGAGATGGTGTTATATGAGGACATCTAAGAAAGTTCTTGAGTTATTTCTACCTTTACTTTATTTCTACTTGTCTGAATTATTGCACATTAGAGAGAAACAAAGAGTCCAGAGTCCTCCTATTGACTCAGAGTGTCTGACACTCAGAGTGAGGAGTTGAACAGTTTGATGGCCACAGGCAGGAAGGATTTCCTGTGGCGCTCTTTGGTGCATCTTGGTGGGATCAGTCTAGTACTGAATGTACTCCTGTGGCTGACCACCACGTTATGGAGTGGATGGGATCATGGATCTGTAAGTGTATGTGAGCAACAAACATCAGTGACATAAACACAGAGTCCACCTGTCCTCGTCCTCTGACGGCTCTTTGATCCAAAACACGTGCTTTCTTCTTGGCAAAACATGTTTCAGCAACAGAGCCAAAAAACAGTAAGGAAACAAAAACATTATTAATGTTAACAATATTTGAAGGAGTTACCAGCTACTGCATCTTCATGCATCACTGTTGCCATAGCCATACTTATAATATTACATATGGTAGTTTAAAAACTGTTATTTCTTCACATCCCTATGTTAATTTTAGTTACTTTTTATATAATATTATGAGCTAAAAGTCTTACACATTGCACCTTTAAAGCACACACACTGATGGAAAATCATGCTGATTGGCTAATTGTGTCTTTGATAGGTTCCATATTATTTAGTTTTAAATGTTAGTCAGTTCTCCACTGAAATATCTCCAGTGCCACTGGCATTTTGATATTTTTTGTCTTTGTAGTGACATATCTTGACAGCTATTGCATGTTGGATAGATGCTATGAGATTTGGTACATACAGTCGTGGTCAAAAGGGTACATCCACTTGTAAAGAACATGTATACCATGGTAGTCTTCAGTTCCAATGATTTCTACAGCTCTCATGTTTCTGTGATGGAATGAGTGGAACAAATAGTTATGAATCAATAATTCATTTATTATAGGTTTTCTGAAAATGTGACCAAATCTGCTGGCTCAAAAATATACATACAGTAACCTAAACAATCAATTTTGGTGTTTATAGAAATTTGTGTGAATCTGATTTTCTTTGCAGCATGGTCTCTTAACTTCTTCTGAGTGATTATGGATAATAACAGCTGATGACTGGGCCCATTTTAATAGGGCTTGTATGATACACCCAAAAGAGTCAGCCACAAACACTACAATCGGAAAGTCTAAGGAGCTCAGCATTGATCTAAAAGAGCACATTATTGATTTAAACAAGTCAGGAAAGTCATCTGAAGTCATTTCAAAGCACATACAAGTCCCAAGATCAACTGTGCAAACAACAGTTTGTAAGTATAAAGTGCATGGCACAGTTGTGTTCCATCAGGAAAGAAAGAAAACAGTAATTATTACCTAATGCTGAGAGAAAATGTTAGGACGGTCAGGGGTCAACCAAAAACCACCAGAAAAGCAAGTCTACAATGAATTAGAAGCTGCTGGAAGACAGGTGGCAGTGTCCACAGCCGAGTGTGTTTTACATCAACATGAGCTGAGAGGCTGCTGTGCAAGAAAGAAGCCCTTACTCCAGATGCAGCACCTTAAAGCTCGACTGAAGTTTGTTGCTGATCACATGGACAAAGAAAAAACGTTCTGGAGGAGAACTCTGTGGTCAGATGAAACACAAAGTTATCATTCACAATGACCTGCAATATGTTTGGAGGCAAGAAGGTGAAGTCTTTCACCCAAGAACACCACACCTACTCTCTAGCATAGTGCTGGTAGTGTTAAGCTCTGGGGCTGTTTTGCTGCCAGTGGATCTGGTGCTCTATAGAAAGTAAATGGAATAATGAATAATGACGTTCATGTTCCCTTCAGGGTGAATTCAGTCAAAATTCCAATTTGTCAAATACTTTGTGTATGACTATTTATATCTGCAAAAGTATTTACATTTCCATCAACCTCAGTTGTAATTTTTGTTTGGTGCTAATTTGTTTTAGGTGTTGTAAAAGTACCGAGAAGTCATCCTTAAATCAAAGTAAAGAAATCATGCTATTATACAGAAAATTACTTTGTTAAAAGTGAAAGTCACTCATATGAAGAGCAATTGAATAAAAGTCTTTAAGTATCTGATATTAAATGTACTTCACTATAAAAAGCATAAGCATTGTATAATATGTGTCTCCATTAATGGAGAGGCTGCATATTCATACTATTATAATAATTCAACCTACAAAAACTGATTTATTCAAACTTAAAGAAATCCTGGTTTATGTTTAGAGGTTGAAGGCACATCAAGTATTAAAATGTCACCAAAAAAAAAAAAAAAGTGGTGAAATATGTACTGCTGTGTGTACATTTCATTGACTAAATACGCGCTAGAAAGCCTTCATCTTTTGTTCAGAATCAGCTACTTATCACAGGTAACCGGCGCAACTTCCTTCTCATTCATCCCCGCAGCGCCACAGCGCTTTTCACAGTCGGACGCTCAGCTTCTACTGACTTCAATGGGGAAGCGTAGAACGGGTTGTTCCACTGCAGCGAAACCAGACGGTCATTGGATAAATGCTGGGCTTTGTCCCGCCCATCGGAAGCTCAGCTTCTCTGGGGGTCTATGGGGCAGTGGGCTGGCCCGGACGCTCGGCTTCTGCATGATGATTGGATAAGCTGTCTGAGGCGGAATCCTTTTTTGATTGACAGCTAAATGAGCGAATCAGCGATCTTGAAGAATAAACATCCACCGGAGCATTTTCCAAGTTTCTCATTCCGTTGTTCTGAAGTGATCCGGAGACTTTACCGATCCCCAGCGACTTTGTCACGATCACTCACACTCACAGGCGGTCACACTTCACAGTAACCTGGCGCAGCAGCTCCAGCTGCTAGCATTAGCAAGGTGCACATCATGGCAGATAATATGAATGTTATTAGAGTTAAACAGCAGGGCAGGTCAACTCCTAAGATTGATTTAGTGCAAAAGGTGGGGAAAAGTAACAGGTCCTTTCAGGTGTCCTGAATAATAATAATATATATAATACATAGACAAACACATTTATGATGTAGGCCGGAAAAATGAGCTTCCCCTCCTTGAAAGACCAGCAGCCGCCACTGTTAGGGAATATCTGGGTTTAGTCCTTTTTAATCCGTCTCTCACACAATCAAACACAAATTTTCTATTACTCAACAATATATGCTTCATCAAAACAACCCCGCCACTATCCACCTGCTGCCATTTTGTGTTTCTACCAGTGGAAGCTGTTAACCCTTCACACAAACACATCCTCACACTTAAATGACTGAATAGGTCAATTGACAGCAAAAACAACATATATCACCATTCCCTAAACAACATGACTGTTGCAGCGTACCAGCGACGGGCATACTTCATCACTTTAGTTAAGTTTAGTATAATCCACATAACGTTATCTCCTTATTCCTCAGTTCCTCTCAGCTCTTTAGTTCTGTCTCTAAAGAGTCAGAAACACATTTCTAATCTCTTACTATAAAACCTATATTATGGTAGGGTACTCCACAGAAATTATGTATTTTAGGTTTCCTTTCATCTCCCACACCCTGGAGTATTTTGTTATGTGGACACCATCATATTTTTGTTGCAATGTAATTGGTTAACAAACATGCTATCAGAAGGATATGCTGATCAAGATGATCTGATCAAACTAAACAAGCTGGCTGAAGGATAGTGTCTGGTTACCATGGAGATGACTAAAACCTTTGTTCTGAGGCATAAATTGGAACGGTTGTGTAGCTTCTCACCTTATTATCAAGCGACACACACCAAAAGTGTTAAACACTCTACCATAACTGTTTGACATATTAGTACCTTATAGTTCAGTTAAGTTATTTGTTAACTTGTTTGCAAAGTTGTATTCTTATTTTACTTTAAAACAAGACCAACATGCAGCTGAGTTGTTAAATGGTCAATCTTCACAAATGCACAAACACCTGTCTTCCATATACCCTGCTGAGGATTTGACACTATTTCACTGATTAGTACTAAAACCAAGAATGAAACATGTGCCAGCAAGGAAACAGAGGATGTATGTATGTATGATGATGTATGTATGTATGTATGTATGTATGTATGTATGTATGTATGTATGAAAAATACATAATGATGAATCACATTTGCAAAGATTTTATGAGGAAGGAAATACATCCAATAAATCTGTGCACCATGGAGAGACAGGGTTATGAATTTAGATACAGATAGAGAAAGCACATAACATAAGATCACTGTAGCAACGTTAGCGATCAGTGCTATGCTGCTTTCAGAATGGGAAGTCAGACTGAAAGTCAGACATCTGACACCATCACACATGATTTCTGGGTACTGAAATAGTCTGAATTATAGCTTTGAGACCACTTTCAAAGTAACAGAGCAAAGTACAAAGTAGTGGAGCCATCAGTTTTGATGTCTGGAAGCTTTTATTGCGTGACTGAAACTTCAACACACTCTAGTGCGTTTCAGGAAAAGTTATTTTTAGAAAGATTCTGAATTATTGACATGTACTTCAAAATCACTTTCTGGTCCCACAGCCTTCTGGGATAGTTTTGTGCTGCTTGCTGCTGTCTGTGGCTGTGTGTTTGTGCCTCCTGAGTGAGTTAGTCAGTCGGCTATCTGTAGAAGCTTGTGTGTGCAGCTACCCCAGAGTCTCCAGAAACAATGATGAGAGTTATGAGGAGGCAGCTCTCCTGCTGTTAGGACTGTAGCAGTATTACTTCGCAGAGGCTGGGCTGCTTTGCATTTCATATCCATGCTGAACTGTCTACTTCTGTAAACACATGTCCGTGCTCTTCTAATACTGAAACACAGGATCCAACAGAAGGATACAGATTGAAGGAACAACAATAAGAATTACATTTATCTCACAGTTAAAGTATTTTCAGCCAGAAATGTGGCATTGCCCTGTTAAAACAAACAATAAAAAATGAGAACCTTTATAATTGTATCAGTGTGTGTAATGGAGGTCTAAATATATTTATAACACCAGTTAAAGGATGACAAAAAGTGTTATCTACATGTGAACAAACAGCCAAAAAAAAACATTTTGATGCTGTCTGGACTTTTACTCTTGTATCATGATTTGCCCTAGTGTCACATTATTGGGGTAAAATGCAAAGCTTCTGTCCATATGTATTATTTGACTGAAAATGCCTTTATTAGTATTATCCCACCCCATCTATTCTGGAAATCATTTTCTGTGTTATTTGTACTGTAGGTTCTCCATACTGTATATAAAATTTGTTTCAAGCATATGATGATATGACAATGAGCCATATTGCAAGATTGCCATATTAAAAAGAAAAGATGAGGTGTCCATAGAAGAAAATCTGCAAAGCTTTCTTGGCTTTTTGTTTTAGCGCACCAGGCTTCAATATGAGGCCAAGAGGAGACATAACACCTCTACAAATTGTATTAAAAAAGTAATGACCTATATAGACCAGGCACGTCCAAACTATTCCACAAAGGGCCGTGTGGCTACAGGTTTTTGTTCCAACCAGTCAAGAGCACACAGTTTGACCAATCAACTTTCTGAAGACAGAGATCAGTTGATTAAATGAGTCAGATCTGGTGTGCTGCTGCTTGGTTGAAATGAAAACCTGCAGCCACGTGGCCCTTTGTGGAATAGTTTAGACGTGCCTGCCATAGACCCACAAGGACCCTAACCCTAACCCTAACCCCAGGTTTACTGTGTTGCAGTCAGCTTTTGATAATTTCATTAAAAATAAAATTTTTACCTAATCTTGCACTGTCTTATGGAGAGGGCCTGCGTGAAAATGTAGTTTAGAGTATTGTTATGTATCTATTTTATTTTAAAATCATTTCAATTATAATAAGCTTCAAAATCATTTTAATGTTACAGGGTCAGGGTTGAGAAAAATTTAGTAAATGGTGTCTCTGTCTCAGCCATTCCCCCCCATCACTTATGGCACTATGTGACTTTGGTTAGCAGGTAGCATCACATAGCGGTACTGAAATGTTTCACGACAGTATGTCACACACAGCCCTAACTATCAGTGATTTTCCTGAAACTGGATCATATTTTATGGACAAATATTGTCTGGTTTTCCCTCTGTGGTGGAAATTCCCCCTGTACGAGAAGTGAACAAATAAAAGATGGATCAACAAAAGATTATCTTTTGAGTTATTTGATAAATAATAATAATAATAATAATAATAATAATAATAATAATAATAATAATAATAATAATATAAAATAAATAATACAATAATAATAAATAATATTTAAGAAAAAAGTCGATCTACTACCTCTGAAAGGTCAACGCTCTGCATACCAGGGCGTTCTGCGTGAATCTGACAAAGAGCTACAGAGAAAGTCAGTTTATAGAAAACTATGATAATAAGACGTAAAGGGAGGTTCAGAGCGGAAGATGAGACGGCCTTATAAAATACCTTAGTACCTACGTTGAACTGGCAAGTGTCCTGACAACAGAATGTTTATTCTGTACCCACACAGTTCCCATAAATTATCCGAGGTCACTACTCACCCCATGTCGGATTGTAACTTACTAAAGTTCATGCTCAGGTCAGACCATAACTCACACATATTCAAAAAGGTAACAATATGTGAGGTCAAAAGACTATGTCAATATGTAAGGTGAAAGGTTGGATAGTAATAATATTCAAGGTGAAAATGAAACAATTATATGTGAGCTGAAAGGTAATACATTTTGTAACTACACCCTCTGATGTTCTCCAGCTGCTCTGTCTCAACTCTCTGGGAGTTTCCTGAAGGTAACCTGTAACTGCTGCCTACTGTAGCTAAAGTTAGTGGTGTTAGCCGACTCTGCTTGGAGCTCCACCAGGGAGTGTGTAAGTTTAAACCACTATCACAGCAGCTTTGGACCGCCAGGAGGAGGAGGGTTTGCAGGAGGTCACAGGAGGTGGTGCCGAATGGGCACCATAACTGCAAGCTGATAACAGAACCAGGCTCAGCAGCCTCTCCAGACATCATGAAAGAGGTGAAGAGACCAAAGAGGAAACTAAGAAGAGAAATGAGACAGTGACCGAGTGAGAGACAGAAATATATTTTTGTCTTGTGTTGTTGCACTTGAAATCACCACATAACACATAAATTTGGAGATTAATGATGGTTTCAGGTGTGATGTATTCACACTGCCAGGTGTGCTTTATACACAACACATGCACGGTGAGACAAACGAGAGTAAAGAGGCGCCCAAATGTAACTTTTCCCCAAAAAAAGGTTCATCTGGCCTGCCAAGAACTCCCCTTTATTAAAATAATTTGTCATTTCTTTTCCTTTTGTTTGTCACCCATTTGTGTGTGCATTTACTGCAGTGTATCAAAAAAAAGTACATCTGACGAACAAACAGCCAGTGGTCTGTCCTAGCCTGCACCTGTCTCTTCAGGTAAAAGCTGTACAGCCTGTGAACACAACATGAAGCATGCTCAGCAATTATCTTGCCCCTGTAGGTTATAGGGCTATCGCACATTAGCTATTCGACATATTCAATACTTTTAACGCTTTTTCAAAACTCTTCACACAGTTACGTTAAAAAATCAGCCTGTGTGGGCTATACAATTACAGTTTTTTTCAGTCGCTAACAAGCGTTTGTCCAACCAGTTGTCACATTTTCAAAACTCTAAACACAATTAGCACAGCATCAGTATTTTGTGGCCATACCATAAACACATTTCATGTCGTTTCCACACAATATGCAGTCAAACATATTTCCTTAACAGACAAGCTATACCTCCCAACAAAATTGTGGATTGTTTTATTATTATTTACGAATGTTAACACACAACATCCCACAATAGCAAAAACAATATTCCAAACCTTAGATACAGTATAAAAACCTCTGCTTCTGCAATGATATCAGATCAAAAACAATATATCTCAGCTGATAATAAACAAACAATTGAATAATTGACACACAGCTGACCCACTTTACCCAACATAAGTTGGGTAAAGTGGGTACATAAGTTGGGTAAAGTGGGCCAACCACAGCTGATTCCAGTCTGGCTTAGACTCAGTGGCAGGGGTCAAAAGGAGGACTTTGAGGAGTGATGTTTTTGGAAACAGAAACAGAAAAAGACAAACACTGTAATGTCTGGACGAGGAAGAGTAAGAGGAAGGGGCCCAGGGAGAAGAGCAGGCCCAAGGAGAGGGCAAGGTAGAGGTGTAAGAATGCGTGGTGGTGGCATTCCAAGGGCTGCAAGAACAGTAGTCAGTGATGAAATTCGTGCCACTATCATTGACCATGTAATCAACCACGGTCTTTCACTAAGAGACGCTGGTGAAAGAGTGCAGCCCAATTTGAGGCGGTCAACGGTTGCCTCCGTTATACGCATCTTTCAACAAACAACAGGTAAGTATTGCATTTTACATGGATTGTTTCTATTCTCACTTGACATGTCAATAAGGCCATACAGTAATGCATATGTTGATTTTTTTGTCCCTCTAAAGAATGCAATGTCTTCCTCCCTCTGGGGGAAGAGGAAAGCTCCTCAGTAAGAGCTTGGCATTGTAGAACTGGTTGTTGCAAATAATGTAATAAAACTGCATGAAATTCAAACTAGAATTGTGGAGGACCATGAGATATTTGACAATATCGATAGCATCAGCCTCACAACCATTACGCGGACATTGTCCAAACAGAGTGCGGATGAAGCAGCTCTACACTGTTCCCTTTGAGAGGAACAGTGAGAGAGTCAAGGAGCTAGGATGACAATATATCCAGGTATAGTACTGTATGCTCAATTCAATGTCCAGTTCTATAAGCTTTGCACTTTGCAAGTAGGTAACCTACACAGTAATAGGTTACAGTACAGTATGGTATACAGTAATGAGATTTACATTAACATTGTTTCAGAGAGTTATAGAATTGGAGGCCAACCAGACCCCTCATGAATTCATATACATAGATAAGGCAGGATTCAATCTGGCCAAAAGGTGTTCACTGTAAGCAATACTGTCAAACTTTTTCTGTTCTATCATATTGTAAACAGTATTTCTACTGTACCTCCTGTAGTAAACAGTAAAGGAAAAAAAACTGATTTGCTTTTTACTGGAATGCTTTTGAATGTGAACATCACATGTGGACATACAGTTCCCAACCAATAAATTTAGTGGAAAAACAGTGGATTGTATGTTTTGCATGCAAATACCTGTAAAACTGCAACATAAAAGTCTATGCAGTTTTTGTAATGTCAACAATAGCCAGTATTTTGTAACCTGGTGTACTCTGATTGACTGCATATACCTTGCGAAGGGAAAACAAGTGTTATTCTTTGACAGAATAATTTCATTTTGAGTCAGATTTCCAGTGTTTTGGTAAAGTTAGTATGTGCAGAGAAAGACGTGTTCTATTTCGAAATGAAGAGTTAGTATATATATATATATATATATATATATATATATATATATATATATATATATATATATATATATATATATATATATATATATATATATATATATATATATATATATATTGTGTTTTGTAGGTGTGAGTCCGTGTTAAGAGTTTAGAAAAAGTATCTGAAATATGGGTAAGCGCTTGTTAGCGATTGAAAAAAACTGTAACACAATTCTTCTTCTTTTGACACAAAATACACACATTTTACACGTTTAAAATTAGTTTTAACTCCTTTTACACACAAGCTCAATCAAGACCAAAACAGTAGATGTTAACTGGTGAATTTTCAATTGCTTTCACATGGTTTGTCAAAACAGAAAACCTCATGTTCAAAACTAATGGATTGAAGATTACATTGATCACAGCTGACAACTGCCAGGGCTGAATAAGGCATGCAAAAAGATACTTCCCAAGATGCCTGGCCAGAGAAGACATCAGGTGTCATGTCGATGAAAATATGTGGCCCAATGCTGACGACCGAGCAGATTAGCTTTTTTTTCTTCCACTTTCACAGTGATTTCTTCTGCTCCTTTTTCTTTTTGTGTATTTGACAATACAGTAATGAATGACAGCTAAATGCTGATTTTTTTCCCTCTTTACTCTACTGTAAGTCATTTTCATTTGCAATACAGAAAAGTGTTTACTGCAAATCCTGTAATTTACTGTCTTCTTCTTTCATACACATTCTGCAAAGCTGCTCTGATATGGGTCGCTCACTTTTTGTACTGAGTGTTGTACAAAAAAAAGGAACAAAATTCATGCCTAACAAAAGAAAAATGAAGAACATCATCACAAACATTGATTTACATGTGTGATCAATACAATAATCTGTTGATTGTAAAAGAAAAAGGAAAAAAAGTAGATTTGACACATGCAAAGTGATTCAGTTTGTGTTATTCCATCAGTTGTCAGTGTTTTTTATGACACTGTGCTGTGACTGACTAAATGTTTCTGTTGGAAGACAACGTGTGTCAGTGCTTTGGTAGATTTGGTGAACTGTGTTAGTGTATTATTGTATTTTGGAAGTGTGTGTCTGTGTTTAGTTACACTGCGTGATTTTGAGCATGAAATTAACTGTTTGGGGAATTGTGTGTTTCAGGTGTGATGTGTGTTAACAGTTTTGAAAAAGTGTTTAAGGTTCTGACAAACGGGTCATAGCGGTTGTAAAAAACTGTAAAAGGTTCTCGTCTCCCTGCTTTTACACCCATCAGCAACTGCAGCCAATAGTTAAGACCTGGAATTAAATGTCCTGACTTCTATACAATAGCCTACACCTGCAATAAATATTTTTCACTGTTTGCTAATCGACAGTATGATAAACACCCATAAATGCCCCACCTTGTTTCTGCTTGAACATAATAACCTCTTTCAAAACATATCCTCGTTGAACTCTGTCCTAAGTTACACCCAAGAGATGGCTGGTTCTATATATAGAAACATGTTCTTCCCTTTATGAGACCATATTTGTAGACTTTGCCTCTGATGATGTCTTAAAGTTTTTTACAACTGCTATGAAAGTATTGAACAACGGGTCATAGAGGTTGTAAAAAACTGTAATTGTAGACACCAAAAAACATTTTACCTTATTGGTTTGTGACCACTATATAGCACTATGGAGCTTTGTTTTTAGGACACATATAATACACATCCATTACAAAGGAGCTTAGCCAAGCAGCTAAAGGGCAGGTAGAAGAAGAAGACTGTTAGGTAACCAACCTTGATGTGAACAATGCAGAATTCAAAATTGCAAAGAAAAAAAAAGGCTTACAAATGTTTTGGGGTATAGAAATGCATTCAGCCAATAAGATAGACCTGAAGGATACACACAATGGGCTTCAATA
The DNA here is from genome assembly GCA_039737535.1 of Lagodon rhomboides. Classification (NCBI taxonomy): domain Eukaryota; kingdom Metazoa; phylum Chordata; class Actinopteri; order Spariformes; family Sparidae; genus Lagodon; species Lagodon rhomboides. The sequence continues at coordinate 3,143,590 of CM077785.1, read as the reverse complement.
AAGAACATTTTGTATTCATATCTTAACTCTCTCCCACTTTTACAGTGAGCTCTGTTGGTTCAAGTGTCGGATTTTGGATTCACTAGTCTCTTCACTGTGCATACTCTCATAAACTGCTTGTTTTAGTTTAATGAAGTGTTCTTGAAATGTCATGTGTGTTAAATGTTAACATTATGGGTGAAGAACCATGAGCATCAGAGGCTATTGTATCATGTAGCTCCTATTATCTTTATATGTGAATGTGTTTTAATGTGCTCTGTTTGTGACTGTGATATGTTGTATTTTTAATGTATCATGTGCACATGCAGCACAAATTTCTATTCAATTCTATTCAAGTCTATTCTATTTCATACAAAAACTGCAATATAAAACTTAGTTCACGCTACAGGATTTTAACCTTGATTTTCCAGTTACTAACCAAAATCACAAAGAGGCCCAGATCAGAGGCAGATTGGCACCCATGTGTAGATCTGTAAAATCACTGAAAGACTCCTGCTTACAGAACAGAAGGTTTTGTGGTGCGTACAACACAGCGATCTGATCCACATAATTGCTGAGCATTCTTCATGTTGTGTTCTCCACTTTAGATTTCAAATGTTCTTAAAACACTATTTTGTTCTGCATCTGTTTGTATGGGTAGTTTTTGAATGAGGTGCATTGAGTTTTAATGTGTAGCACTGTATGTAAACGTTTCATTTGTATTTGTATAACGTTTTGAAGGGTATGTTTAAGGTGAAGCATGAGAGTCGAGTACCGTTGAGCAGTTTTTTTAATGAACATTTGTCCCAGAGTGACCCTGCAAGTAATTTGTCATTGTGTCTCTACACCATGGCTGCAAAACAAAACACTCCCACATGAAAACTTGTTTCTGTGTGTTTGCGTGTGTAGATAAGCCTGAAATAAAAGACAGTCGTGGCCTCAAGGGGTGTCACCAGGGTGACATAATGGAAGGTGTGTAAGTGAGGAGGCTACATCTCGCCCACAAACAAAACACCTGCAGTGATGCGTCAGTGTCTCTCAGTATATGGTCTGGGCCCAACCCTGCAGTACATGAGGAGAACTTGAGAGGATTTTACATAAATAGAATAAATAAAAATTAGATTAGATGGAAATGAGCTCGTTGACAAAATTAAATACTGACATTATCTTCATTGAACATACTGAGAGAGTTGTGTTTGAAGGTTTGTGATTAGAGGCACATATAGCTCTATAACCCCATTATACACTTTAATGCAACAGTCCTGCAATGAATAGTCCCGTCATGAAGGTTAATATGTTAAGTTTCTGTTGTTTAGTTGTTTTAGATGGTGTTGATTTAACTGTAGGTTCATGTTGGAGGATTTAGTTTGTGCTGCTGTTGAATTGTGATTGAGGTGTTTCTTTTATTTTTTTTTTTAAACATTTACATTAATGAGGTAAGGCTCCTTGTGTTTAATATATGCAAGCATAGAGATGTTTCTGTTATTTATTGTACCCTCAGTATAAGTCAATCCAACTCAACAGCAGCACAAACTAAATCTCCACAATGACCGAACAGTTAAATAAACACCATCAGAAAAAGCTGAACATATTAACCTGCACGAAGGGAGGAATTACTGCAGGACTGTTTGAGTCAGAGGACATCTGATGTATATGTGTGACCCTAGTTATGAAACACATCACATTTCCATGGGTTATTTTGATTACTTAATTGTACTACACTGACTATGTTACTTAATAAAGCAACATTATGTAAAAATTGGCATTTTGTGTGATTTGGCACCCCCCACAGTTTCTGAGTCCAGCAGCACTGTGGTAAGTACAACTCACAGGTGTGTAACAGTTTGTCAGACTGGTAGGTGTTAACTACAAACAAAACTCATTATGTGTTGAAAACTTGTATGTTGAAGTAAACTTGTATGTCACACTGTGATCCTACCATCTCGTTGAAGTTACATAGAGCAGAAACAAGTGACAAAGACCCCATTCACCCTGTTACAAGACATTGTACTCTCAACACGACTCTGAAGCTGGTAGTTTAAAGGGATATTCCGGTGTAAATTTAATCCATGGTCTAACACACCTTGACACCGAGTAAGACTCCCCCTCGAGAGGTCAAGTTTGCTGAAACTAGCTTAGCTAGTTTTAGCAACCTCAGAAAAGACCGCACGAAAACAATACACTGCAGCTTACGCCTCCAATTAGAAACCGCCATCAAAAAGCCACTCATAGCCACAATTATCGGTCAGAACAGCATCAAACTTCAGCAATAGTACATGTACAGTCCCAGCACACAGTACGAAGCATCAAACGGTCAGCAAACTTGACCTCTCGAGTGGGAGCCTTACTCGGTGTCAAGGTGTGTTAGACCATGGATTAAACTTACACGGGAATATCCGTAATAATATAATATTATAATATATTTGACATAATATGTCAAAACATTCCTTAATATTGCTTTAAGCTGAACAATTTACTGCAGTAAATTATATGTATTTCAGAATGATTCCACAGCATTGTCTAAACTTGCAGAATTTAGTTTCTGTTTGATTATTGTAATATTTTTATTCTTATCATTATTTATAACTGTTACTTAATTTGTATATTTATATGTGTAACATTTAAGTCACATTTCATGTCTCCTTGCCTGAGAATAAACATTAGTTCCTATCTGCCATTGTTTTAGGAGGGACAGGTATGAGTGAAACAGCTATAGAGGCTAAATGTTTCCTGTCTGGATCATAGACCTAGTACTAGGTCTGGAGTATCAGTCACTTGAACATACTGTGATGTGTTCACTGTCATCGCGTCAAGTTTATGAGGGCGTGAGTCTGCAATACAAAAATAAACTGCTGATAGACCGGCCTAAAGGCTACAATAATAAAATGCGTTTGATCACTCTGTACGTCTACATATATTATGTACTGTGATGTTGGTGAGTATTATTTCTGGCCTGTATGATTCAAGTACTGTTTTAAAAAATAATTTAGGTTTTTAACATAAGTTGTTTATTGATTTCACAGTCGGCAGTTGAAAAACTGCGTCTGTATTAGGGCTGTCACTTTTTCAAAAAATCAAGTTCGAACGAATTTGAAATGACACGCAATTTATTCAAATTTATTCAGCACTCACAGATTTGACGCGAACGAGCCCGCAGTGAAATGTGGACTTTTGGATGCAGCCAGAATACCATGGACAACGAGGACTTAGTGTGGTGGACACCGAGAGAGTGAAGTTGGGTGTGCACTCGCTGTGTTAGCACCGATTAAAAGAAGATTAAAGCCAGTCAACAAAGATAAATCGTTGCTGTTTTTTTGCCCACAGCCCAGAGACACTGAAAAAACACAACCACACCAAGACGCAGGTGCAGACGCATAGTCTCAATATTCCTTAGCTGTACCAAACAAATGTCCTGAGGGCTGAATAAGAAATGAACTGATTTGCTTAGATGGATGTTCCACTAGATGATTTTGTTGAGAGAACACTGAGTTTTCCAGTTGCAGGCTCAATATAGAAAACTTTCTCTAAAGAGGTGAGATATGATGTGTTGTGAAGGTCCTTTCCCCTAAAAACAGGATGCTCGTTCAATGCCCCAGGTTTTACTGGCATGACAGGAAGAGTTGGGTTTGTGAATTCACCACAAGGTCATTTATTATTGATAAGCTCATCAGGATGGATGCATTTGACCCACTCAGCATGTCCCAAAGTGTCTCTCCTCATGCAGTCTCTCCCAGACACGCAGCAGGAGGACACAGAAGAAGGTGATCACATTACCACCAAAGACCGCATCTGCAGCCCGGATATTGAACTGTTAGCTGTGGGTCTTCGTCCGTACTATTTACCCCGTGAATTCTCACATGCTATTGTAGTGGCTGTGTATTCCCCCATCCGCTAACCAGACGTCGGCATGTGACGTCATCCATTCGACAATAGCCGGACTACAGACTGCACACCCGAGTGCTCTCATTATAATCTCGGGTGACTTCAACCATGTCTCCATTAAAAAAACGCTGCCGAAATTCACCCAGTATGTGACCTGTAAAAGAGAGAGGAGAAGACCCTGGACCTGCTGTTTGCTAATGTAAAGGACGCATACACCTCCACGACCCTCCCCCTGCTGGGAAGATCAGATCACAACTTGGTGCTTCTCACCCCCTGCTATGTGCCTCTAGTGAAGAGGCTGCCTGTGACCACAAAGACAGTGAGGACATGGTCAGAGGACTGCTATGAGGCACTGCAGGGTTGTTTTAAGGAAACTGACTGGAATGTGCTCTGTGAGCCACATGGAGAGGACATTGATGGGCTTACTGAGTGCATCACAGACTACATCAATTTCTGTGTGGATGGCATTGTCCCAGCAAGGACTGTGCGTTGTTACCCAAATAACAAGCCTTGGGTAACAAAGACATCAAAGCCACACTCAACCAGAAGAAGAGGGCCTTCAGATGTGGCAACAGGGAGGAGCTTAGGGACATTCAGAGGGACCTGAATGCTAAAATCAAAGAGGCTAAGGACGGAAGCTGGAGAGGAAACTCCAGCAGAATAACATGAGGGAGGTCTGGAGTGGTATGAAGACCATCACCGGTTTCAGAACAACTAGCAGTGGAGCTGATGGTAGTGTGGCTAGTGCCAATGAGTTAAATCTGTTCTTCAATAGGTTTGATACTGCAGCCCTGGCCCCTGCCAGCTCTCCTGTTGACTGTCTCCAACCACAGCTGCTTCTGACCACCCCTCCTCCTCCTGACAGCACCTCATTCTACTTTATGAGCCCCTCACACCCATCACCCATTCCTCACACCTCACCTGGCTCCCATGCTACCAGCCCTCCTCTCACTATGGACTCCAACTCTCCCCCTCCCCGACCTGCTCTGTTTACACCACTTCATGTTAGGAGACAGCTGAGCAAACTCCCTGCCGGTAAGGCTGAAGGCCCTGACGGTGTCAGCCCACGGGTTCTCAGAACCTGCACCAAACAGCTCTATGGAGTGCTTCATCACGTGTTCAAAATGAGCCTGAGCCTCCAGAGGGTCCCTGTGATATGGAAGACATCCTGCCTTGTTCCAGTGCCAAAGACGCCGCAGCCCAGCGGTCTCTCTGACCACCGACCGGTGGCACTAACGTCGCATATCATGAAGACCCTGGAGAGACTCATCCTGGAGCAGCTGAGGCCTATGGTCAGGCCACACCTGGATCCCCTACAGTTCGCCTACCAGCCCCAGATTGAAGTTGAGGATGCCATTATCTACTTGCTGAACCGTGCCTACGCCCATCTGGACAAGCCATGGAGCACTGTAACGGCTCCCCGGCTTGTCCAGGTGGGCAAGCCGGGGAGCACTGTAAGGGTCACATTCTCTGACTTCTCTAATGTTTTCAATACCATCAGGCCTGCTCTACTGGGTGACAAGCTAACAGCGATGCTGGTGGATCCCCCCTTGTGTCCTGGATTGTGGATTACCTCACTGGCCGACCACAGTACGTGCGCTTGAGGCACTGTGTGTCAGATGTAGTGGTCAGCAACACCGGGGCCCCACAAGGGACTGTCCTCTCTCCTTTCCTCTTCACCCTTTACACCACAGACTTCAGCTACCTGACAGAGTCTTGCCATCTTCAGAAGTTTTCTGATGACTCTGCTGTCATTGGATGTAACAGCAAGGGTGATGAGGCTGAATACAGGGCTGTGGTGGACAACTTTATCACATGGTGTGAGCTGAACCACCTGCAGCTCAACACATCTAAAACCAAAGAGCTGGTGGTGGATCTGAGGAGAACCAGGACATCAGTGAACCCTGTTTCCATCCTGGGGCATAACGTGGACATTGTTGAACACTATAAATATCTGGGGGTGTTCATTGACAATAAACTGGACTGGATGAAAACACTGAAGTCCTTTACAAGAAGGGACAGAGCCGCCTCTATTTTCTGAGGAGGCTCCGCTCCTTTAACATCTGCCGGACTATGCTAAGGATTTTCTATGAGTCTGTGGTGGCCAGTGCTATTCTGTTTGCTGTTGTGTGCTGGGGCAGCAGACTGAGAGCAGCAGATGCCAACAGACTCAACAAGCTGATCAGGAAGGCCAGTGACGTTGTGGGGGTGTCCTCCCTCTGATGACCGGACTCAAATGGTCACTCATTCACATTCATTAATAACATATAGCTACTTCACTTTACATTGTATATTTCCATAACTTATATATATTGCACTGTACATTTGTAAATACTTTAACTGGTCATTGAACACTTTACATTGTCTACTTTATTTATTTTATTGTCTACCTTACAATCTTATTTTGTATTTTATTTTATTTTATTTTCATATTTTATATTTCATTCTTATTTATATCTTTATCTTTATCTCTTGTTTACATTCTTGCTTGTACCATGCACGGAGCATCTGGCACAAAAACAATTTCCCCCTGGGGATTAATAAAGTATTCTGAATCTGAATCTGAGTCTGAAGACTTTCTTCTTCATAGAAAAACTTCCAAATCAAATAATGTCTCCCAGTCTGCTGCAGTCAGCAGCTATTTGTTCCTGCCTACAGAGTTATTGCACTGAGTCTGGGTGAGGCAGCTATAGCACCCCACTAAATACTATTTGTATTATTATCATATACAAGCCAGAGATACAGCCACCCAGTGGCTTTTTTAATTTCAATAGCCAATTAAAAAAAAAGATGAGCAAACAGTGGAGGGAAGAGAGAGAAGATTTGTATGACCTGAGCTGAGAAATGAAAGAAGTCCTTATGACACATCAACCTCATACTGTACATTATTACAAACACAGGGCTCTGTGAGCCTGAGGTTGAGGGCTAGGTTTCAACTGGACCGAACTCTTGTTCTGCATATTGCAAAGTTAATTTTAAAGCTGTTACATTATTTCCTGTATTACATTACATGAAAATAATTATATCCACTACATTACTTCCTGTGAACTAGTCTATGGGCTGAAATAAGTGCCACTAGAAACTGAATTTGAATCATTTATATTTGAATTTGTATTGTTTAATTTGAATCACTGCATTAAAAAACTGAATCTGAATATTATAATTTGAAATTGAATTTATTAGTTTGGAACTGAATTCCAATAAACTTGAAACTGAATGTAAGATTATGAAATTTAATTCAGTTTCTCTGAAACTATATTTGATCTGACTGAAAAGTCAACTCTTTATACATTCAGTTCTCACAATTCAAATTCAGTTCTTGCAATTCAATTTCAATTTACTGTGACAGGCATCCAGGTCTTTGAGAAAGAGCAATCGAGCGCAAGAGGAGTCCTGTGTATACACAGGACTCCTCTTCGGCCAATCAGCCCCTACGTTTTTGAGCACACAACATAGTAGCCCCTCTCACACAGGAGAAATTACATAATCAAATAATCACCAACAGTAAACTGGACCTGTCTGACTCTCTCACTCGCGGGACGGTGGCTGTTAACGGGGGAAAGTTCACTGAACTCTTGGCCCGGAGGACTGACCGTCGCGGAGATTTATTTTCATTACAAACACTTAGGGAATTAAAGTTTTTTGCCGGTGAAAGACGCTGTTTTTCGGGCAGAAATGTGACGAGGAGTCAGGAGGATAGATACTTCTCCACGTACAGCTGCGGTATTTTTTTCCTCATATAAGTTGCCGAAGACAGTTACAGTTACTATGTTACTTTTGTTTGGTCATGTAACGTTGCTTTGTGGGACATTTCTCTGTACTAAGTTGAGTGAAGGACCTGTGTAGGTAACCGACCTATTGACACGCCCTCGATATACGAGGCCGGCTTATCCGTTCACACTGGTTCAGTTCGCCAATAAAGTGGCCCTGATACTACCTCCAGAGGCGGATCAGCGCCGGAGCGAAATTCATAATAATGAATCATAATAATTCATAATCATAATTCATAATTAGCAATCAAACATAATTCATAATCTAGTGATTATGAAAAGGTTTAAATACCAACGAGCATCTGGTACAACAGCTGAGCACTGCTGTGAGCCATTGTGCCAGGCATCAATACTGTACTTAGTTTTTTCACTTTTCCTACCGACAAGGAGCTACGGTGTAAGTGGATCGTCGCTATCCACCGGGAAAAATTTGCCATTACCGCTCACACACAGGTGTGTAGTTTGCATTTCAAACCGGAGGACATCCGTGAGCCGGTATCCGAAACCGCTCAACGTCTGTTGAAAAGGGGAGCTGTTCCAGAGTTATTTGAGTGGAACAGTTTCTCCCTTCCACTTCCACGACCGGGGGTTTGGGAGAGAATGCAGAAACCGTCGCCAGAGGATGAAAGGGATGATAACGGTAACGCGTCTCCATGGAGCATGACTACGCGTCAGATCCTGACCCAGCAGTCGTAGATCCGGTGTTGGAGGAAAATGCTTCTCTCCAGGAGGAAATTCGCTTGTTACGAGGTCGAGAGCCTTATGCTGAGGCAGCGGTTCGGCATCCACCGTTTTCAAGCCTCGGACAAAGATATTAGGTTCTTTACTAGGTAAGTCTGTGTGTCTGTCTGTGTGAGTGAGTGAGTGTGTGTGTGTGTGTGTGTGTGTGTGTGTGTGTGTGTGTGTGCGTGTGTGTGTGAGAGTGAGAGAGAGATTTGTATTTGAGTAGTATTTATATTCTCTCAGAAAAAATAGATAAATAGTCAGATACATTTAATTAAAGTGATTTCTGTTTATTCTGTTATGTAGTTAATTATGAACAGTTACTATTATCTGTGTAAGAGCAGATTTGATGTTAATTGTTGTGAATGTCATGTCCTGATTGTGATTGGCGGGTCAGCCTATATAGGGTAGGAACCTTTGGTGGCTCGTCAGGTGTTTTCCAACCGGAAGGGGAAAAACAGTTTTTGACCGCTACGCTGTACCACGCTATACCAGGCTACACCACGCTACGCTGTACCACGCTACGCTGTACCACGCTACGCTGCGCACGTTATGCTCTGTGCGGATGTGTTTGTGAGAGATTTGTGTGATATAAAGCATGAGATGTAAAATAAATGGACTTATTTTCATCTGAACTAAAAGGCAACTGGACTCTCATTCATCGGGCATGGTAAAGTCAAAGCGCGTCAATTAGGTTTCCTGTTGAAATACCTCAGTAGCTTAAAGCATTGGCTTAGCTTCTACAATCAAAGTCAAAAACTGCTTGAAAGGTCGACAACAATTGCTGGAGTTTCAAGTTGGACTTTGTTCGCGTACTGGTGTTAAACGCGAAGAAAAGGTTTGAAGTTGGACTTTTGTTGCACCAGTGGTGGACGCGAGGAAAAGAGAGCCAGGCGCAGGCCTTGTGTGAGGATCGGCGCATCAGCTTAGCGCCAGCTGCTCACCTGCCGACTGGACAACGCCGGTGAGGAGAGCCACCGCGAGGAGGAGCGGGCGAGGAGACGCCGGTGAGGAGAGCCACCGCGAGGAGGAGCGGGCGAGGAGACGCCGGTGAGGAGAGCCACCGCGAGGAGGAGCGGGCGAGGAGACGCAGGTGAGGACAGAGCCACGTGAGGAGGAGCGGGCGAGGAGACGCCGGTGAGGACAGAGCCACGCGAGGAGGAGCGAGTGAGGAGAGGCTGGTCGGGAGGAGAGACCCACGAGGAGGACGCGCGTCAGCTGCTCACCTGCCGACGCCGGTGAGGAGAGCCGCCGGTGAGGAGGCGTCGGGAGGAGAGAGCCACGAGGAGGACGCCGGGAGTAGAGACACCGGTGAGAACGCATGGCCACAGCCTTCAGCCTAATAGGTAAGGTAGCGCTACCACTTATAAAAGATGGCCATCTAAATCTAAAAGTGTGCACATGTATGGGCATAATTCCAATGCATTGGTTGCTGAAGTGGAAAAACATTTGACTGGGTTTGATTGACATGTTGTGGACTGTCGGACTTTAAATGGAGGACTTGGGGACTAATGTGGACACATCGTCGGGTGTCCGTGCGCCAGTTGCTGCTGGCAAATCGGACTCTGTGGCCGCCAGCAGTAGCGACACATGGACAAGCCAACGAGTGGTCAAACTTTCCGTTAAAGGACTCGCAAACAAGATCAAACGACTACAAAATGTTCGAAAGGTTAAACTAAACAAAGCAAGTGCTTTAAGGAAATTAATACAAGAGTCTATGCAAAGCATTAAAATGTCTGAGGTAAAAAATTCTCTACATGGGTCTGTGTGATGAAATAAGATGTTTGCATGATTCTTTGATGATTTTGTTGCCACAGGAGGAAAAAGAAAGGCATGAAACATGGTTCAAGGCTAAAATGATGTTCAATGATGAATTTACTGATGAAGTTGAAATGTGGGTGAAATCAAATGAAAATCAGGTGTCTGAAAATGAGAATAATGGTGATAAAGGTGTTGAACATGATGGTATAAATCCAAACGACAGTGTTTCTAATGTGGGTAAAAATTCAGACAAAAGTGTCACAAGCCACAGGTCAAGCACTGCTTCCTCTGTAAAAATAAAGGCCGCAGCACAAAAGGCTGCAGTCATGGCTCGAATGGTAGCCATAAAGGAACGACATGCACTGGAGGAACAAGAGCAAAAAATAAAAAGAAAGAAGGAACAGCTCGAATTGGAGACAGAACTTGCTGCATCTGATGCTATGTTAGCAGTTTTGGAAGCTATGGATGGACAAAGGCTCTCTCAGGCACCAACACATGGGATGAACTCTTATTTTGAAAGGGAAAAAAGGAAACTGGCACCACAAACACTTAACCCATTGGCGAAGAAGTATGAGCCTGCAGCCTGTGGAACACAAAAGCAAGTGGATTGGTCAATGCAACAAAATCAAAGGCAGTCGATGGATATGCAAACAAAACACAATAAAAAATTGTCATCTGTGGAAACATCACCAAGATTGCTGCATGATCAAACAACTGCTTGGATGACACAAAACAGGAGACAACATTTGAATCATGGACAAAATGATCAGACTCCACTTGGTGATATCATGAGTATCATGTGCAAACAAAACGAAATCACAGCCTCTTTGGTGAACCAACAACGCCTGCTTTCTCTGCCACCACGTGACATACCTGTCTTTGAGGGAGATCCATTTCAATACAAAGCCTTCATAAAATCATTTGAACAAGGTGTGGAGGACAAAGCAAGTCAGGCTGACTGCTTGTACTACCTGGAACAGTTCACCAGAGGGCAACCAAAGGAACTAGTGCAAAGTTGTCAACACATGGATCCTGAACGTGGCTTCATTGTGGCTAAAGCTCTGCTTCAGGAACATTTTGGTAACGAGTACAAAATTGCTAATGCATACATTGAAAAAGCTTTAACCTGGCCAGCAATAAAGTCAGAGGACGTTAAATCGTTGCAAGCCTATGGTTTGTTTCTACGTGGGTGCTGTAATGTGATGCAAGAGCTACCTCCTATGCAGGAAATGGACATACCAAGCAATATGAAAACAGTGGTTTGTAAATTGCCATATAAATATCGTGAAAGGTGGAGAGCTGTTGCCCATGACATAATGGAAAAATACAATCAAAGGGCGCATTTTGTTGATGTTGTTGCATTTTTGGAGAAACAAGTGAGGATCCTTTCTGATCCAATTTTTGGAAATCTTGAACCAACTGTACCACAGAATGTAACTGCTTCAAAACCCTGCAACAAATTCAAAATGCAAACAAAGTCATTCAGAGGGAAAGGAAGTAGTTTTGCCACTACAGTAATGCCCGTCAACTCATCTGAAGAAAATGCTCACACAAGCAATGAAAAGAGACAGGACATCTTGTATTGTTCTTGCTGTACACGTGCTCACCTCTTGGAGAAATGCCAACTGTTCCAACGTAAAAAACACAGAGAAAAGATCCGGTTCCTAAAGGAAAAAGGAATATGCTTTGGTTGTTTAAAGGTTGGACACATCAGCCGTGACTGTAAGAAACGCTTGGTCTGTGAGATTTGTGAACAACAACATCCCACCGCACTTCATATTCCAAAGACCAATGTTGAGTTGCAACGCACATGGGAGCCACCTGAAGAAAATCCATCAACTTCTTCCCAGGTATGTGGACGCACAGGGGCCGGTAATGACCGTTGCATTCTCTCTATTGTCCCGGTGCAGGTCAAATCTACAAAAGGAAATAAAATCATTCAGACATACGCATTCTTAGATCCTGGGAGTACAGCCACGTTTTGCTCTGAACACCTTATGCAGCGATTGAACATCACAGGAAAAAGAACAAATTTTCTTTTGAAAACGATGGGACAGGAAAAGGTTGTTCCCACTTTTGCTGTGTCTGAAATGGAGGTTGCGGATCTTGCAGGAATACATTTTTACCCTTTGCCTGAAGTTCTCACACAGAGGGAGATGCCAGTCACTCCAGACAACATTGTCACTGCTGCAGATTTGGAAAGGTGGCCTTATTTGTCCAAGGTTCACATCTCTTCCATAAAGGCCAATGTGGATCTACTGATAGGAACCAATGCTCCCAGGTTACTGGAACCATGGGAAGTGGTGAACAGTTGTGGATACGGTCCATACGCTATAAGAACAGTGTTGGGCTGGGTTATAAACGGGCCTTTAAATGGAAAATGCAGTAATGAAATGGAGCTTTCCTCTGTGGTGGTGAATCGTATTTCAGTCTCTAAGTTGGAAATCATGCTGAACAATCAGTATGAGCATGATTTTAATGAGCGGCCTTCAGATGACAAAGAGATGTCTAGAGAAGACATAAAGTTTATGGAGATGATGGAATCCTCTGCAATTCTACAGGAAGAGAGATACTGCCTTAAGCTGCCCTTCAAGAGACCAGATGCTCACCTGCCAAACAGCTTTAAAGTAGCAAAGCAAAGGATACTTGGACTCAGGAAAAGGTTTATGAGCAACCCAGAATTTCACAAAGAATATTCAAGCTGTCTAAATGATGTCATTGAAAAGGGCTATGCTGAAAAGGTGCCTCTGGAACAGTTGCAAGGCAGACCAGGAAAAGTGTGGTACATACCCCACCACGGTGTCCATCATCCCAAAAAGCGTTCTCTTCGAGCGGTGTTTGATGGTGGAGCGACGTATCAAGGCACGTCATTGAACAGCGAACTATTGCAAGGGCCAAATCTTACCAGTTCACTGCTTGGAGTCCTCACTCGTTTCAGACAGGAACCTGTGGCATGTATGGGTGACATCCAGGCAATGTTTTATCAGGTGAAGGTGGCAGAAGAAGACAGAGACTTTCTGCGCTTTCTCTGGTGGCCAGAGGGAGACCTCAGCAAAGAACTAGCAGTCTACAGGATGGCAGTGCACATGTTTGGGGCCGTGTCCTCACCCAGTTGTGCTAGCTATGCGCTAAGGAAAACTGCTGATGATAATAGCTCTGATTTTTCTGCAGAAACTGTTCAAGCTGTTAAACGGAACTTTTATGTGGATGACTGTTTGCTGAGTTTGAGCTCTGAGGAGGCAGCAAAGCAACGAGTCAAAGAGCTCAGTGCTCTCTGTAAGAGAGGTGGATTTGTCTTGGAGAAGTGGGTGAGTAACAGTCGTTCAGTGCTGCAGAGCATTGCTGAAGATCAGAGGGCAAAGGATCTAAAAGAGCTTGATCTGGACAGAGACAAACTTCCCATTGAGAGAGCTTTGGGTCTGCTCTGGTGCGTCGAGTCAGACTCATTTAAGTTCAAGATGGAAGTCAAACAGCAGTCTCTAACCCGACGGGGGATGTTGTCTACAACCAGCTCTGTATATGATCCACTGGGATTTCTGTCGCCAGTCACTCTGTCTGCTAAGATGCTACAACAGGAGCTCTGCAGAAGAAATTGTGGATGGGATGATGCAATACCACCAGACATCTTGCGGCAATGGGAAGTGTGGTTACAGGAGGTCATGATATTGTCATCATTCAAAGCTGAACGCTGTTTAAAGCCGGAAAACTTTGGTGACCCCATATGTAGCCAACTGCATCACTTTGCAGATGCCAGCAAAGATGGCTATGGCACTGTAAGTTACATCAGGCTAACGAACTCCAGAGGTGAGGATCATGTTACATTCCTTTTGGGCAAAGCCAGAGTCACACCTTTAAAGGCTGTAACAATCCCAAGATTGGAATTGACTGCTGCTGTCCTAGCTGCCAGAGTGGATGCCCTGCTAAAGGCCGATCTTCAAATCCAGCTGGATGAGTCTGTGTTTTGGACGGACAGCACGTCAGTGTTGAAATACATCAATAATGAAGATAGGCGATTCCACACGTTTGTGGCAAATAGGATCTCAGCCATACGAGAAATCTCAAGCCCTGCTCAATGGAGGCACATTGGCACCAAAGACAATCCGGCCGATGCTGCATGCTGATGGGATGAGAGTGGCAGAATTTCTAAAAAATCAAAGCTGGCTGGAGGGACCCAGTTTTCTTTGGAAGTCTGAGGCAGATTGGCCAATAAGTAATCATGATGTCAGGATGGATTCTGATGATCCAGAGGTCAGGAAGGAGGCCTATGTGAATGTCACTGTTCATGATGCACTGAATGCCACTGATCATCTCATGAATTACTTTTCATGTTGGAGAAGACTTAAAGTGGCAGTGGCTTGGTTCCTGAGGTGGAAAGGTCATCTGTTGGAGCTCAGTCGTCAGCGAAAGGCCTCTGGACCACAGACTGGTCAAGTGGGAAGAAAAAGGGCTACTGTTAAACAGCAGAGTAGTGTCCTTACACCAAAGGATTTGGAGGAGGCTGAGCTAGCTGTCATTTGCTACTGTCAGCAGCAAAGGTTTGCACCTGAAATTTCCTAACTGTTGTCTGAGAAGCACACAGTAAGCAGACAAAGTTCCATTTACAAGCTGGATCCCATTTTGGAAAATGGACTCTTAAGAGTGGGAGGGAGATTAAGCAAAGGAGCGATGCCGTCAGAGGAAAAACATCCCCTCATCCTTTCTAAGGAGCAGCATATCTCCAAGCTTCTTCTCAGGAACATGCACCAACTGCTGGGACACAGTGGGCGGAACCATACACTATCTACACTCAGGAGGAAATACTGGATAACTAATGCCAATGCGGCTGTGAGGAAGATCATATCCCAGTGCAGTTATTGCAGACGCCTTAATGGCAGGGCCATGGAACAGAAGATGGCGGATCTTCCTAAGGAGAGAATTGTTCCAGATCTGCCTCCGTTCACAAACGTCGGAGTTGATTTATTTTGGACCTGTGGGGATAAAAAGAGGGAGAGCGAATTGCAAAAGGCATGGTGCGTTCTGTGAAGCTACAGACTAAAAACAGTGTTATTGAGAGACCTGTGACCAAACTTTGCCTGGTACAAGAAGTGTAAATTTGCATTTTCATATACTCATATCATGCTCTTGTTATTATTGTCTGTATTGAATTGCCATGTCTGCCGGCCATGACAATTAGGGGCCAGAGTGTAAGAGCAGATTTGATGTTAATTGTTGTGAATGTCATGTCCTGATTGTGATTGGCGGGTCAACCTATATAGGGTAGGAACCTTTGGTGGCTTGTCAGGTGTTTTCCAACCGGAAGGGGAAAAACAGTTTTTGACCGCTACGCTGTACCACGCTACACCAGGCTACACCACGCTACGCTGTACCACGCTACGCTGCGCAGCGCACGTTATGCTCCGTGCGGATGTGTTTGTGAGAGATTTGTGTGATATAAAGCATGAGATGTAAAATAAATGGACTTATTTTCATCTGAACTAAAAGGCAACTGGACTCTCATTCATCGGGCATGGTAAAGTCAAAGCGCGTCAATTAGGTTTCCTGTTGAAATACCTCAGTAGCTTAAAGCATTGGCTTAGCTTCTACAATCTGTTTTCTATTTCTTTAAGGTTTGCATCGTATGACCTCCTCATGCGTTTTTGGGCCTTGATTGAGCCCTCTCTGCCATCCATTGTCAGTGTTTCCACAAGCACAGAGAGGAACTCTCACTGAGTCAAATGCTGCAACCCATTCCCTGCAGTCCATTGATGAGTTGTTCCCGATCCTCAATTACCTTGCCCTTGGATCCAAGCAGCGGGACCTTGCTGACCGCTACAGTGTCCATCAGTCCATAGTGAGCCGAATCATAACATCGTGGAGCAACTTCCCGTTCACAGTACTCGGCTCAGTGAGGATCTGGATGCCTGAGGAGCAGATTCGCACATTTCGGCCTGCAGACTTCAAGGACTACCCTGACACTTCAGTCATCCTTGACTGCACTGTGCTGTGGTGTCAGTGCCCATCTTCCCCTCTCCTCCAGAGTGAGGTGTTTTCCTCCTACAAATCCCACTGCACTCTGAAGGGGCTCGTTGGGACTGCACCACATGGGGCAGTGACATTCATCTCTGCACTGTATGCTGAGTCTATCAGCGACAAGCAGATCACACGGGAATCTGGTCTCCTCACCCTCCTAAAACCTGGGATGGCTGTCATGGTAGACAGAGGTTTTCTCATTGAGGACATTGTACCCTGCAAGATTTACAGGCCAGCATTCCTCTCTGGTAGGTTTCAAATGTCTGCAGGTGAAGTTAGGGAGACCCAGGCCATAGCACATTTCAGGGTGCATGTGGAGCGCCTCATTCGCCAGGTCAAGGAGCACAAATTCTTTGACTGTGAAATTCCCCTACGGCTTTTTAGGAGCATCAACCAACTCTACACTGTGGCCTGTCTCCTCACAAATTATGAAAATGGCCTACTGGTAAAGGCTTGTGCAAAGAAGCCCGAGGTCTGAGTAACAGCAACAAAGCCCCCATTGTTTTGAAGAAGAACTTCCAATACGAGTGTATAACTATATAATCATACAGTGTGACTGCCTTTGGTGTGCACACCAAGCTTTCAGTCAGATGACTTTCATCAGGGCATTGCACATGTATGTTATGTGCAATGCCCTGATGAATATCTTCTGACTGAAAGCTTGGTGTGCACACCAAAGGCAGTCACACTGTATATTCATAGATTTTAGATCATAGATTTATAGTATATATTCAGACAACCTTTATCAGGACATTGAATATAAAAATAATTGCATGGATCTAAATGTGCATTAAACCAGTTTCGGTTTGTTTGTTTGTACTTTCAAGAAATCTGAATCTCTTTTGAAAAGACATTGTTAAATTGGAGTTGTACTCATTCATCTGTCTACTTTCACAAACCCTTTTTTTCCTGAATTTTATCAGTGTTTATACTTGTATGAAATCTGTCTGCATACAGTTCAGGCCTTTTGAATGTTACATTATTGAAATGCTTGTTATGTAAATTCAAGTAGTGCTCTGCTTTTGTTTGGTCACTCATTTTTTTTTATTTCCTGTCAGTTAGTTACTTACATTTAAACATTACATCAGGAACATAATGCAGCAACATTTCACAGATGAATTTCTTTTGTATTCATCACAGAAACTTTAAATACATTTACACTGCAATCTTCAACTGACTAATTGCTTGAGGTAAGCAATAAGGTAAGAGATTGAGGTAAAAATAAAGAAACGGTCAACTTTTTCTTTTTTGGTTTCAATGACTTCCATATCATGGGGAACCCTCTGAATAAACATGTCATCTTCTGTATAAATGACAAAGTTGCACCAGTCACACCCTCAAATCAACATTTGTCCCTGGATCTGCCAGTAATATGGATGGGATCGTCTCAGTGTGTGTCTACCCTCCCTGATCATAATGTAAGGGCAGTCCACATAGCTTGTCGCATTTGGGCATTTGACTTCTAACAAGCCAAACACTGGCTGCCCCTTAGGATCGTACACGATCCCATCAGGTGATGACCCCATCCATGGTGCATCAGGGTGGATCAGGAACCCACAGGGGTAGTGGTTAACCTCCCTAACCCTGCAGTACTCCTCTACTGCTATAGGCTTCAAGTCAAGCCCCCGTCACATGTCAGCAGTCTGATTGCTTGGTTTCAGAAGCCTTTTGGTGAGGCTTTCAGCAGAACTTCCCCCCCGGTGTGACAGACCTTTCTGAATTTGGTGAAGGTAATGCGGCACCTCCTTAGTTGGTGCCACTCAGCCGAGGAACTCTGCTCTCGTGTGCTGTTCTCGATTTTGTGTGCCGTCTTCCGAGATGATTCAAGGGATGCCATATGATGGTGCTGATGTACAGAACAGACAAATGCACAGGTAGAGGGTCCCAGCCTGTAATCAGAAAGTGGCAGCTGTGGGGGAGAAGGGGCAACTGTGTGTGGAAGGGTCATGGGGACTGTCCTTGTTGGCAGCTGATAGGACAGCACACTTCCCTCTTGCACCTGACCAAACATAGACTCAAACAGTGGTACATCACTGGAGACAGCCATTGTTGTTATCATGGGAGCTTGATCAGCAGGAAGTCCATGGTACACGTCCTGAACTTTCAGCGTGGAGATGTCTGGCAGAGGGCAGTTAACGCCTTTATACAAGTTACTTCTGTGAAAAAAAGACAAACAAGAGTGTCATAAATAAGAAATACATGTGCAAAAGCATGTGTGCAGGCATACAAGTATGTATGTAACTAAATGAGTTTGGTTCATGTAACAGTGTGTTTGTGTGTGTGTGGCTGTGGCTGTGTGTGTGCGTGCGCTTGTAAGTTGCTTGTATGAAGGAGGGTGTGTGTGTATGTCCATGGAAGTAAGTACTGTAAGTGTGTGCAAAGGTGGGGGTGGGGGTCTATGCATATACATTTGTAGTTACGTGTGCATTTAAGCAAGTAAGTGCGTAAATGTGTGCGTGTAAGTGGACGTGTGTAGTATTAATAGTAACACATACCTGATTCCTTCAACAAGTTTCCTCTCTCTTGGTCTGGCTGACAGGATGACCATGTCATTAACTGGACCAGGTTTAATGCCCTGCAATCAAACAAAAACATGTTTCTATAAACATTAAATTGATATTCATACATAAGATGAAAGAGTCATTGAAAGCTTGGTTACCATGGTCCTTGGTTTGTGCCACTTCTGTTCAGTTTCTGTATAGCTGAACACTGGGGGAACAGATGTAAGCCTCAGCTGGGAGTAGTGGGCCGTCTGGTAGACTAGAGCTGCAATGTGGCTGCACAAGGCTGTACCTGCCACACAGGTGCACTGGCATCTCTGCAACTCCACTGGATTTGAATCTCTTAGCACAATCTGTTTACAATACCAAATATTTGTTAGAGAACAAAATGTACCGGCTACAAGTGTAATAATAGAAAGACAACCTTAAATAAGTGAACTTGTGTTAGTAAACTTAAAAATTGTGCAGTGAAACAGGAAAAGGTGTAAATGCAATTTATAAAAACTCAAATTTATTTGTAGTTAACCATGTAAAATAGATTGTGTGTAATCTCACTTTACTCATTGAAAAGAAAATGTAAAAAAATGTTTAATTGAAATTATAGGAAATTAAAAGAACTCAGAACACAATCTTGTTTCTGTGAGAGCCATTCATTTTACATTCTTACTGACACACCCTGAATTCATATTTCATATGATACCTCAGGTACCATATGACATAGTTCAATGATAGTCTTGATTTGTATCTAATTGGCAGCATTGACATGACTCACAGAAACTTGATTTGACAAACAGGAACCTGTTTCTTATGAGAACCCTGAACTGAACCTGTAGGATGGCTTTCCCTTACACTCAGTGAGGCTTCTGGCTTTTCCTCATGGATCTGAAGCACTCAGCCCTAACTATGACCTCTCCTGCCTCCTTGTTTGAAACTGAGATTAACATTGGGGTTAGAATAATACATTGCACAAAAAACAAACAAACAGTTAATGACGTTAACCGACCACTATGCTAACATCAGCTATAGATGGTAAATAAACGTCGCTTCATCACTGGGCTAACTTTGGCTAGTAAAGGGCTAGCATGTATCAGAGACAGTTTGGTGAACTCAAAACGACTTGTTAACTTACCTTTGTAGTTGTTTACATAGCTGGACACAAACAATTTGAATTCTTTAACTAAATTTGACGTGGGCGTCTTCGAGGTGGTCTGAATGATCCGAATGACATCGTTTACCATTATCGTCAGCAGATCCTGCAGCGACCGGGTAAATAAAGCCATTGTTTACATTCCCGCCTTGGCAGCCGGAAGTATTTAAGCTGGCTGAAAAACCCGGAAGTGTCGGACCGGAAGTTCGTGGCATTTAGCAAATTGCAATAACTGAATTTGAATTGTGAGAACTGAATGTGAAAATATATAGAGAGTTGAATTTTCAGTGAGGATCAAATATAGCTTCAGAGAAACTGAATTAAATTTCATAATCTTACATTCAGTTTCAAATTTATTGGAATTCAGTTCCAAACTAATAAATTCAATTTCAAATTATAATATTCAGATTCAGTTTTTCAATGCGGTGATTCAGATAAAACAATACAAATTCAAATATAAATGATTCAAATTCAGTTTCTAGTGGCACATATTTCAGACTATAGAAATAAAAACATAATTAAATAAAGTACATTTCCCCAAGTATTTTAAGTACAGTTGTGGGGTTACTTGTACTTTTCCTTAAGTACTTCTACTTACACCTACTCTAATACATTTCAAAGGTGAACATTTAATTATTGACGTCAGTACATTTTTATAACAGCTATGGTTACGATTTACTATTCAGATAAAACATTTCCCCAGAAAAATATAATGAAGATAACATAATAATAATAATAATAATAATAATAATAATAATAATAATAATAATAATAATAATAATAATAATAATCTCAAGGAAATTGAATCGAAAGCAACTGGATTTGGTTTTTGTCTTGAAGACGTTTCACCTCTCATCCGAGAGGCTTCATCAGTTCTGCTCCCTTGACTAGGCTGAGACTAGTCCAACTAGCTGGTGTGGAGGTCCAGCTATTTAACCTCTCAGGAGGCGGGCACAAGGCCACTGAGGCCTCTGGGTTGTATGTGCTCCATTATTGCCAAACGACAGTCGTTTAGTATGGTCGTTGGGGATGGTGGAAAGTTGGTTTCGACTTCGTTAGTGTTCTATTGTGTTGTAACGACAGTCGTTGGAGTCACATGAGGCCCTCTGTGCACAGCCGTTATTCTTAGAGGCTAAGTTGTTGAATCTCCTGGGAAGACATGAAAGGGCAGCATTGTAAATTGGAGATAGGTGGTGTCGCAGACCCCCTCCTCTGTTTAGAGATGGTTTTTCAATTTTTGCATAGATGGCTTCTTTTACTCCTCTTTCAAACCATCTATCCTCTCTGTCCAAGATGTGAACATTATTGTCCTCAAAGGAGTGAGCTTTTTCCTTGAGGTGCAAATAGACAGCAGAGTCTAGGCCTGAGGAGTTGGCTCTCCTGTGTTGGGCCATGCGTTTGTGTAGTGGTTGTTTTGTCTCACCAATGTAAAAATCTTTGCATTCCTCATTACATTGCACTGCGTACACCAAATTGCTTTTGTGGGTGTGTGGCGTTCGGTCTTTGGGATGTACCAGTCTCTGTCTGAGTGTGTTACTGGGTTTGAAATACACAGGGATGCAATGTTTGCTAAAAATCCTCCTGAGTTTCTCTGATACCCCAGACACATACGGGATGACAATGTTCTTCCGTTTGTCCTGCTTTTGTTCCTCCACCACTTTGGTGTTCTTTCTGGAACCTGCTGCAGTTTTCACAAAGGTCCAGTTGGGATAACCACAAGTTTTGAGGGCACCCCTCAGGTGTTGATGTTCTTCCCCTTGTGCCTGCGAGCTGGTGGGTACGTTATCAGCTCTGTGTTGCAGGGTTCTGATAACGCCCAGTTTGTGTTCCAGTGGGTGGTGTGAGTCAAAAAGTAGGTATTGGTCTGTGTGCGTGGGTTTCCTGTATACCCCAATGTGGAGGCTCCTGTCCTTTTCCATATGGACATCACAATCTAAGAAGGGCAGACTCTTATCCTTAACATCCTCTCTGGTGAACTTGATGTTTCTGTCCACAGAGTTAATGTGTTCAGTAAAGGCTTGCACCTCCTGGGTTTTGATTTTGACCCATGTGTCATCCACATATCTGAACCAGTGGCTCGGTGTTGTTCCCTCAAAGGAATTCAGGGCCTTGCTTTCTACTGTTTCCATGTATAAATTTGCCACAATGGGAGATACCGGTGAGCCCATGGCACAGCCATGTTTCTGTCTGTAAACACAGGGCCTGCACAGAGGGCCTCATGTGACTCCAACGACTGTCGTTACAACACAATAGAACACTAACGAAGTCGAAACCAACTTTCCACCATCCCCAACGACCATACTAAACGACTGTCGTTTGGCAATGATGGAGCACATACAACCCAGAGGCCTCAGTGGCCTTGTGCCCGCCTCCTGAGAGGTTAAATAGCTGGACCTCCACACCAGCTAGTTGGACTAGTCTCAGCCTAGTCAAGGGAGCAGAACTGATGAAGCCTCTCGGATGAGAGGTGAAACGTCTTCAAGACAAAAACCAAATCCAGTTGCTTTCGATTCAATTTCCTTGAGATAACTATGACCTGGATGAATGAGAATATTCACAAGCTTAATAATAATAATAATAATACAAATCCAGGAATAGAAAAATTGGAAGAAGAGGGCATAGGAGGACAGCTGTCCTTCTGCCTGAGCAGAATACTTTATTGATCCCCTGAGAGGGGAATTGTGTACACTGTATATACTGTTAATATAGTTATATAGATAGATCTCTGTCTCATTTGTACAACACATGTATGACACGGCAGGCAGGGACAGAGGAGAGATATAGCAGCAGAGGAGTGACCGGGAGTCCGGCATCAACAGCGGGAGAAAATGGTGTGTGGAGCTTCAATATTTTCACCTCTTACTTACCAAACCAGACGATATTGTGGTTTTGGTGAGGTTTTTTTATTGTATTTTTTAATTTTATTTAATTTTATTTTTTTATGTTTAGTTTGAATAAAGTGTTTTTTTATGATGAGCTAATGAGGGAATGAAGCTTCTATTAGTTTGATAAAAGAGAGAAACTTGAATTCAGAGGATGTACGGTTGGATTTTCCTTTTTATTAAGGAAAATGGATAGAACAGTATGTCCTTTCTTGACTTTTTGTGAGTTTACTTCATTTATTGCACTTGAAGCTAAGAGAGCTTGTGAATCATAGCAAACTTGCCACTGCCATACATCTCCAGGCTAAAGCTATGGGGACTATCAGACTTGAATCTCTTGTGGTACAAAGTTGTAGGCTATTACCAGACAGGACAGGAAGGGGCTAGTTGGTTAGCAGGCTAACTTCAGCAGATGTCTCTGCAACATAATGTATGCACAGTGAAAACGAGTTCACTAAATCAGACTGGCAAAGGGTCACAAACTTTGGCCACTCACCCTGTGCACAGATTTCTGTTGATTATGTGTTTTGAGCCTGCTTGGATCCATCCCTGAAAGCACCAGAGAAACAAACACGATGGATGCATTAATTTATTCATGTCCTTCTAACTGTCTGAGAGAACTGAGGGAATATATTAAAGACAACTATGGAATATACAGCCAGTGGTGTTTACACCCCCTTAGTGTCCTCTGAACAGTGAGTCACACTGTGAGTAGGCAGCTGAGAGGAGTGGTTGGATTTATGAAGCACTATACATCATGGCATCAGTGTCAGCTGAGCTTCACCACATTTACCAGCACAGTTACCTCCGTTACTCCACTAAATCCTCAAAAATGGCTGACTTGTGCGGTACAAGGTAGTGTTATGAATGTAATCACATCTCATTTCAGAGGCAAATTAGTTAATTATTCATGTTCGGTGTCTTGACCTGCTAGCGTAATACAACACCAATTGTGGATCCCTGTCTTTTCTTATTTCTTCTTCCAAGAAACTAGCTTCCAGCTGTGCTTTTTCTGTGGAGGCTACAAAGCAGCTCTGTAGGCACATACACACACAGTGGGACAAGGAACAGGGCATAGACTCACTCACAGAGCATGCAGCATTTGATACATTATTCACAAGTTTGGTGCAAAGGAAAAGACTCCAACTCACAAAAGCAGTGCTGTGTCTTGTGCACTGGAGACAAGACATTTTGGAGCTCGAGAAAGATATACAGAGATCTGGGCCTCAGGGTAAGATAGGGGGTAAGATCATTTAAAAAAATTGAAAAAGATAAAAGAGACTGATGCTATGTGACGCATGGAGAATTTGATGAAATTTGTATTCAGCAGGCTCATCTGGCTGGGCCTTACCCATCATTAACCTCAGATATCAAATACAAGGAAGCTACTGCTATGCAATTAACCAGGAAACTAAAACTATATATATGATATAACCACAATTATTTTAAAAGCAGACATTGGAAATATCCCCAGAGCTACACTGTAAGTAGCTTCAACTGTGTAAACTTTTAACTTTCACAAAATAACAAAAAAACAGACATTTGTGTGACACTGTGACAACAGAGTCAAAAACACATTTGAGAAAAAAATATTATAAACATTTTGTTGCATTTATATACAGTACATTAAAAGAAATTAATCTATCAAACAAGTAAATGACTGACATTTGCATACCATACATAATTGAGATAGAATTTGAAAAGAATTGAGATCCAATTGATCACTGCAGCACAAACTCTACTGAATCCTTTTTTTTTTTATCCCAATCTTTTTATTAGTTTTTCCCAGACAATACAAGGCAATGCATACAAGGCAGTAGTAGCATGGCATCTGCTTGGTGAAATGAAACCAAAAGGGAAAGAACACCCCAACAATAACCCCCATACCCTCCCAATGCGCACTCGCCCAACTTCCCGACAGGGTTATGGTGAAGTTACCACTGAATGGTGGTTAGTGCAGGTACAATACGACATACACATACATTAATACAGATTACACAACACTCATCCATACATATACACATATACATATATAATCAAACAAAACAAAATAAAATAAAAGGAAGGAAAAACAAATAAATAAATAAATAAAAAGGGGGGGGGGGGGGGGCTCTCACTCCGGCGGTTAACTCTGTCTAAGAGGTATACTCAGCATCATCAGGGGTAATGGTAAGCTTGTTGCTAACCAAAGTTAGCAGAGAGTCCCAGGTCATCCTAAAGGATGTCACAGACCCCCTTTGTGTGGACCTTAATTTCTCTAGTTGTAGACAACATAAAATTTCCTGTATCCATCAATTGTGAGTCGGGGGAGCAGTCTGTTTCCACTTGGAAAGAATTATGTGCCTGGCCAGCAGAGTGGTGAAGGCAATGACACGCTTTGCGGTGTTAGGCAAGTTTTCAGTTGGTGGTAGACCAAGGGGGGTTTGGCTCTAAAATTGTGTTAAGGGTCTGTTCGAGAGTCTTAAATATATCTGACCAAAAGCTGAACAGCCTTGAGCACGACCAGAACATGTGTGAATGATCAGCTGGGGACTGTTTGCAGCGGTTACAAGCATCGCTGTGATTAGGATATATCCTAGCTAGTTTAGCATTGGTGAAGTGGGCTCTATGGAGTACTTTACATTGCAAAAGGCCATGCCTGGCGCATATGGATGAGGAGTGGACCAATTTCAAAATGTTTCTCCACTGGTTATCGTCGATCTACTACCCTTCAGTGATGCAGTGTGGGCTGAAGTCAAGAGGCCAGTTTTGTTATAGATGGTGGAAATCAGTCCTTTTTGATCAGCATCAAGGGAGAGGAATTGGTCAATTCCTGCTTCAGGGGGGCGGTTCGGGAAGTGTCGAAACTGTTTTTGGATAAAGTGTCTCATTTGGAGGAATCGAAAAAAGTGGCTATTGGGCAAGTTGTACGTAGCTGACAAAGACATGAAAGACATAAAGGTGTCTTTCTTGTACAAGTCGTTGGGTGTTTTGAGGCCTTCGTTTGACCAAGTGCGAAAAGTGGGGTCAGAGCAGGAGGGGAGAAATGAGTGATTGTTCATGATCGGAGCATGGATCGAAGCTCTAAGCAGACTGTGTTATTTCCTCAGTTGAAACCTTATCTTAATTGTGTTAGTGACGACTGGGTTGTGCGACACTCCAAAAACAACTATGGACAGCTGTGAGCAAATCACCAAGTGTAGAGCAAGGTTATTATCGTTCACGAAAACGAACAAAATAACGAAAACTAAAATTGAAAAAACGATTTCGTTAACTGAAATAAATAAAAAAGAAAATTAAAGAAAAAACGATAACTAACTGAAACCGTATTGCGTGTTTAGAAAACAAACTAAAACGAACTGTAATTATAGATATAATTCCCTTCATTTTCGTCTCTGTCACTTTAATTATAAACCTCAATTGGTTGGATTCATATGATTGATTTATTCCGCTCAGGCAGTTTTACGCCAGCTAGCAGCAGCAGCACCAGCACCTTACTGCCCCTCATGGTCCGTGACGTCACCTGGCAGCACCATGGCGGTTCAGCAAAAGCTGGCAGAAAGTGGCCTGTATGGGACGTTTTTGAATATGACGACGAGAAAGATTAAAGCAAGTGTCTTGTAGTGGAAACAGACTGTGACGAAATATGTGGCTTGCTTCTCAAGAGGAAAAACCCCACAAATCTCAAAGTCCAACTAAAAAGTTCGCACAAGGAGGCTAATGTCGAGTACCAAAACAAGCTAGCCTCCGTGAGTCCGCCGCTGCTGCCCACCGAAAGAGAAGCAACATCCCGCCCAGGTAGCATGGGGAAGGAGACAACTATAATGGACTGCTTTCACCGACGACCAAATAGCTGCTGGTTAGTAAATACGCAGGAACACCACAACAAACACTCACACGCACGCGCGCACACACACACACACACACTGCTAGAGGGGTCTGTTCAGGGTCACATGTGGGGATCGTCTGTCTGGTTTTGACATGTTTCAAAGGTTTTGTTTCTCTGAATTCATTCTGAAATAAGGTGCAGTAATTTCCTCATGCTTTGCTGTTGTTTCGGCCACTTGCACGATTCAGATCTTCCACATCTTATTGTTTGGCCGTTCAGTGAACATCTTTGTTGGTTATTTTTGAAAACAAAATGTGTGGTTACAAATTGTGTCTCACACTGACACACAGACTTTCCTTGTGTAATATATGCACTTTGTATGTATTCATTAAAGGAATAGTTAACCCAAAAATAAAAAGTCAGTCATTATTAACTCACCCTCATTTTTTAAACGTATCTTTTGTTGAATTTTATTATACAATACTCACTCTGACCTTTTTGAATCCTGCACCTGACAAATAACCCAAAGTATGACAAAACTAAAACTTCTACTAAAACTAATAAAAACTAAACTAAAACTAAGCATTTTTTAAAATATAAAAACTAAATAAAACTAGCAAACCCACACTAAAAACTAATTAAAACTAACTGAATTGGAGGGAAAAAAGTCAAAACGAAATAAAACTAAACTAAAATGAAAAATCCAAAAATATTATAACCTTGGTGTAGAGAGCAATGGGACGATGATATTTCAGTGTGGGCCCAAGGTGGGCAGGTGTCTGTAAGACTGTAATGGATCCAGTGCATTAGTTTAAACCTCTGAGGACGGATTGGGCGGATTCATCCAAAACACCTATGATGTTACATATTCGTAAATATCTCCAAAACGGTTTATGATACAGAGAAGCGTTTTTTTGCACTGTTTTCCTGAGATTCTGCTGAAAACGGAGATGTGTGGTTTGTGTCTGTGCGACACTTGCTTGTTGTTCTATTCCATCGTGTAACAGGCCAATGAAAAAAAAATTGATTTCAGGCAGACGCAACACGCAAATTACCAATGAACCAATGTTACTAGGTAGAATATTTTCTTTTACCCAATCAGTAGGAGGTATCCATGACCCTTTCTAGCCAATCAGAGGACTCTATAGCCTTCGGGAGGCGGGACAATAATGCCGTTTTTCCACCGACAGTACCAGCTCGCCTCGCCTCGGCTTAGCGTGGCTCTACTTGGTTTGGTTTCAGATGCGTTGCGTTTCCATCTAGAATTAGTATCTCTACAACGTCGGCGGGTCGTCATCAACGTGGCTGGGTCGTCATCAGTGACATACTTATCCACGCGACACATAAACAGGGATAGCTATGGGCTACGCAAAACACGTACACATTTTCATTTCTTGTCGCACCATCAAGCTCTTACTGGATGCGATCTTCTGCCGACATCACTCAGGAGCGTCTCCACGTCTGCCACGGTCCATGGCATGTTCTTGCGCGTTGTTCCTTCCATGTAGTCGCTATGTTGACTGAACGCAGATGCTAGTTTTTAAAGGTAGCGGGTGTTGGGCTCGGAGGTCACGCTCGTCATGAGTCATCAAGTGGCGTCGCTCTCTGTCCAATCAGTGGCCGGCTGCCAGCTTACGTCACACAAAAGTATCAGCTCAGCTTGGTTGGAACTTACACAGAGGCGATACTAAAAAAGTACCACTTTAGCAGGTACCAGGTACCAGATTTCAGTAATGGGAACGCAAAAAAGGCGAGCTAAGTCGAGGCGAGGCGAGCTGGTACTGTCGGTGGAAAAACGGCATAACAAGAGACAGCAGTTTCAAGCGGAGCGCGAAGGAGAGCAAATGAGGGGGCGAGTGAGTGAGTTAGCCAACAGAAGAGCGATAAATTATTACTATTATTATTACTATGTAATACAATAATACTACATAGTAATACAATAATAATAATGCTAATTTTTGGATGACAAGTTTTTGGATTTTTGGTGTCTCTTGTTATTGTTGGTTATTATTGTATTACGTAGTAAAAATATTATAAATAGTATAAATAGTAAAATATTATTGTATTACGTAGTAATACAATAATATTGCAAGTCAATTAGAGTCTATAACAAAACCCCCTGGCATTGTGAGACATGCCAGGTGCCTCTCTGCAACTTTCTGGAGAGGACTTGCTTTGCACTGTGGAATGCCTGAAAATGAGGGGAAAAAACGAGTAGGACTGTTTGTATTGAGTGTGGATTATTTTATTATTCTTGACAGATTTCATGCAAAACCTGCACATGTATCTATTCACAAGGGATTGAAAAATAATATTTTTGCGTAAAAAGTCTTCACTCTTGTTGTTGTGGTGTGATTTTGATTAAAAAATACAAAATTCTACTTTTCATTTTTGAAAGCCTTGAGTATATTGAACATTTTTTCACTAATACTTAATTTCTAAGCAGATTACATGCATGCTTATGATAGCCAAGGTTGTTCTGAATCTATAGATACTATCATTTAGTTCTATCGTTTAGTTCAATATAGGAGCGGATTTGTGTAGCAACACAGTCCTTAAACTTATTATCCGCCAACAGGTGGGAGCTAAACCTCCATGGTGGTGGACGAGTTTTACCATGTGGGAAACTAATGTCTAATGAAGTTGGGGCATGATCTGATATGGCTATAGGGTGATAGTCGTATGTGTTGATGCAATGTAAAAAATTATTATCAACCAAGAAAAAGTCAATCCGAGAAAATGTATGGTGTACATGTGAAAAGAACGAGAAAGCTCTGCTTTGAGGATTTCTAAATCTCCAGGCATCCGAAATCCCCAACTGAGAGGCATAATCACTTACCACTTCTGCTGATTTGGATCGTGGAGTTTGGGTGGAAGAGGATCTGTCTAAACTCACATCCTGAACCAAATTGAAATCCCCACCCATGATTATACGGTGGCTGTCTAAGTTTGGGATTTTGGCAAAGAGCCTTGTGAAAAACTGACCATCATCCCACGTAGGTGTATAGGTAGAGACTAACATTACCGGTGTATTCTGTAGCGTGCCTGAAACAACAACATAGCGGCCATCAATATCTTGTATAATATTCGTTAGCTCGAACCTTACCCTTTTGTCAGTGATAATGGCTGCTCCGATAGATCTATTAGAAAACTTTGAATGAAACAAGTGGCTCATCCACGCTCTCTTGATATGGAGAATATCTGATGTTTTAAGTTGCGTCTCTTGTAGAAAAATGATATCTCCTTTAAGATGTTGCAGACATGTCAAGACCTTACCAGTTTTCAATGCACTGTTCATGCCCTTAGTATTCCAAGAGATCAGACGCACCCCGCTACCTATTTTCTTAGTGGCCTCAGTCATCTACTGAACCAGAGTGATGTGTTGACCTGACCCTGCAAAGGGAGGGAGGGAGTGAAGGGATGGAGGGGGAGACAAAAAAAACAAACAAACAAAACACCAGACACAAACACACCCACACACAAAGCAATGGGAGGCACATATCCCTGAAGTGCCAGCACCTTACCATACCTCGGGCTGCCTTCTGTAACTAGAACCATATCTGAGCTCTCTGGCTCACAGCTTACAGCTAACTTAACTTCCGGGGTCCCTTCCCCTAATAATGGTAAGTGACCCCATGGGTCTTAAGAGTCAACATGTAAACAATACATGTATCCTGAACCAAGTTTGCAATGTTTCTTAAAATTGAACAAGCACAAACAGTACTTTTGAAAGGCACATGTACATTGACAACTTCTTTCAATGAAAGTATTGTCTTGAAGACACTATCCATGTATGGCAAATTAGCAACCATCTTGATGTATAACTGGCTGAGTACTTCAATTACACTGATAACAAACCAGTCATATGAGTGGTAAACAGAAATACAAGTCAGTGTAACCTATATGGGAGTAATGTCACTGCCAGCATGAATTCACATATGAGGTGATCAAAAGTTCCATGTCCATGTAAGCACAGATAGAAAAGTTATTTTGTTCATTTACTCATTATCTCTTTAAATAAAGAGTGGGTCGAACTGCAGAGAAATAAATTAATATCAGCAAACACAGTGTGTCGAGTGAACTACATTCGGACTACCAACCATCCTCCTCAGTCAGTCATCCTCCGTGCGAGTGGATGTTATGAAGTCCTTGGCCTCTGCCACCGAAAACAGTCTCTTGTTATCTCCATCCTTGGTTACTATGACGAGCCTGGCAGGATAGCGCAGTGCCGGCTTCATGCCCAGCTTGTACAGCTCCGACATCACATCTCAGTTCTGGCGTTGTTCCATTACCTCCGGAGCGTAATCCTCGTAGATGGAGATAGGGGAGCCTTGATACTGCAGCTTGCCTCTCCTGATGCGGGCCTCGCGGATGATTTTCTCCTTCACCTGGTACCTGTGCAGCCGGATGATAACGGGTCTTTGTCTCTGCCCTGGCTTCGGCTTGTTGGAAACCGTCAGATGGGACGGTTTTGTATGTCTTCATTACTCCGGCGGTGACTCCAGTAAACCCTCGCCAAAAAAAAAGAAGATGGAGGGACGCGGCCCCTCAACAGACTCAGGTATGCCGACCACTGTGATGTTGTTGCGTCGACTCCGGCCCTCAAGGTCTCTCACCTTGGCTAGCAGTTCAGCATTGTTATCCGTTAGCGCATATGTTGTCTCCAATGCTAATAAACGTTGAACTTGCAAGTTGGCGTTTTCCTCCAGCGAGGTTATTTTCTGAGCATGGGTTGACACTGTGGCGTGAACATGTTTCAAGTGTCGAAATAGCGGTTTTAAAATCCGTGGTGAGGGCTTGGTGATGTTCCTCTAGGAGTCTAGCTATGGCCGACATGTTGAGATCGCTGTCACCTCCGCAGGGGGGATTGGGCTTGTTACTCTGTTCTCTCGTACCTTTCCTCATCGAATGCGATATCATTTTCGATGTTGTATCTCTCAGACTAAACAATGTCACATGTTGGCTTGTTGGGGTATCAAAAAGGTTGACTTGTGAATAGTTGAGGGAGCGGGACTCACATGCGTGTCTACTCCATCCCACCTAACCGGAAGTCCTACTAAATCCTTTTGAGTTTCCTTTAAAGAGAACTGACACTTTAGATATGTTTTATTTACAGGCATAAAGATTCATCGATATGAATCAGAATAGTTTTTAACATTAAAGATAGGAGTACATTGATGTGCCAGCCCTGCAATAATATAAGTGTACTATGAATTGGGCAATGCCGTGCTTTTAATGTTATTAATCAGTTGACTGAGGCTTAACTGTTAACGGCTAACAGCTAATTATTCTATACAGTGTCACCAAATCTTATTTAAGGTTAAAGTTCATAGTGTGACTCTTGCTTTACTTTGACAAGAGTTATGTTAGCGTACCGCCTCTGTGCTATTGGATCCAGGCTTGCGAGGGATTAACAAAAACAACTGTGTCACCGACAACGCAGACACAGTTCACAGTGCACCAGTCAGTCTAAAGGTTAGAAGACATTTGGACTTTAAAAGAAAGTATGAAAACTGCACTAACATCTTGTTGTTTGTGAGGTGATTAAGTTCAGTGATTAAGTTCAGTGGTAGCACTATGGTAACACTCACCTGGAGAGATGGTATGATGAAATGTAAAGCAAAAAAAGGACACAGATATCAGACAGTTCCTCCTGCCACAACTCAGCTAGGTCTAAGGTAATCATTAGGTCATCATTTCATATTTCTCCCCCTAACTGCCAAAGTGAGGCACCTGACATTCATAATGTCAAAATGACCTATTTCGTTCTCGACATTTTAATGTAAGGGTGCATTTAATTGGTTTTATGCAACTTTTTTTCCCTTTTATTGTGTTTGATGCCCAATATAAATCACTTATCTTTGCATAGGAAACCTGCTACACAAATAACTTTTCCTTGTCTACTACAAACTTTGCTATGCTTTATTTTCTTATCTATGATTTGATTTAAGCAGCTTTTTGGAATAATCTTAACTATCGATGATAGATTTTTTAAAACCAAAAATCACATACTTAAATACGGAGATGACTCACATGAGAGCATCAACATTTTTATCATCTCAGATTTCTCATCTGAACTTTGGTGGCTAAACAGTCAGAGAATAACATTCACTTGAGTATGACGATAAAACTTGACCAATGAAAGTAAGAGGGACCAAAATATTATTTTCAAAAGTGATAAAATCATGTACAGATACAGGGCTCCTTGACAATTCATTTCAATAACTTTAGTGATCTCTGGCCTCTTACACCATTAGGTCAAAACTTAAAATTAACTAGTACTTTATTTTTTGACCAAATGTGTGCAAAACTGTTACTCACTCCCATCAGCCTCAGCTTTGTGTTGAGATAATAAGCAAATGTTAGCATGCTAACACACTAAACTAAGATGTTGAACATTGTAAACCTTCTGAACATCAGCATATATTTTTGAGCATGTATTATGTTGCTGTTAGCATTTAACTTAAAGCATCACCATGCCTTAATACAGCCTCACAGACACTTGTTTTTATTGTTTGACCTTTGGAAATGTCCCTCCAGACTGCCGCACATATGTGATTTATCAAACTGTTACATAAAAATAAAGGCCCTTTCAGACTCAACAATGACACCAATGCGACCAAAGCCATGCAAGCAGCCTACTGCATCACTTGGCTCAATCAGGTGGAACGTTGGGCTCAGTGATGCTGTAACTTTGCTGAACTCAGCGGTGAGCACAGCTCCAATCACGTTGTGTCTGAACGACTCATGACAAGGGCACAATAAGCTTTTACTGCGACAATAACTGCCAGACTGTGTCTACAGACAAGTACTAGAACTGTCAAGGGAGTGAAAAATGACAATTGTAAAGTGATGTATTGAACATTTGTTGTGAATTTAAATAAAATGCATCTCCACTTTGTATGTACGAGGGTCACACAATGAGCAACACGAAAACAGTAAAATTAATTAAACATAGATAAACCTTTTTCATGTGACATTGAGTACTGAATAATGTGGTCTGTCAATAATGAGATGATACTGTGATAAGTCTTATGATCCCAGTATTAATTTTGTTCATTTCATCCTTCCTTCCTTGCCATATAAAGTTACCAGAATGATATTGACAACAAATGCCTTTGTCAGTCTCAAAGTGAATCTGTGTTAGATTCGTGTGTTTTACCTGCATCAACACTGATTCAGCAGTGGTTACATATTCCTGCAATTATTGATCATAACCTGTTCTTTTAAGATGAATCTAACTGCAATCACATGTCTGTCTGAACTATGGGAGGGTCTCCCATATCTCCATCAGAGTCCCAGTACAACCCCAGTTGCCATGACAATTACACAGAAACACAGAGATTTCCCCTGCCCTCAGTATTATTAAATATAGTTAAAACAACACAGTTCCTCCCCTCCACCTGCCACACACACACACACATTCACATCATTTCAACAAACCAATGTGCTGCTGCAGAACATGTCATCTTACCTGCTACTGTGCTGGTCATTGTTGCTGACAGTGGAGGAAGAGAAGAGAGCCGGAGGATGCTGCTGGATGGAGGAGAGGAGAGAATGTGAAGGAGTCAGAGAGAGAGGACGAAGAAGGAGGAGGAGGGTCGAGAGAGAGAGAGAGAGAGAGAGAGGACGAAGAAGGAGGAGGAGGGTCAGAGAGAGAGAGAGAGAGAGAGAGAACGAAGAAGGAGGAGGAGGGTCGAGAGAGAGAGAGAGAGAGAGAGAGAGAGAGAGAGAGAGAGAGAGAGAGAGACAGACAGACAGACAGACAGACAGACAGACAGACAGACAGACGGGCTGGGCATGTGTCTTTGCCCTGAATGGTGCAATGCACAAGTCTATGTGAACAATAGGCAGCAAGTGTGTGTGTGTGTGTGCTGGCAAGGGAAAAGGTGGGTGGTGTGATGCTGTGGTAGTCACATGAGGGATGTAACCAAATATCTGACATGATTCAGACAGGTGGACAGACAGCAAATGCATCCAGAATACTGTCTTAAAAATAATTGAATTCTATAAGACAGCAGGCCTGTTTAGGTGCTATAGTTTATAAACTAAAAACTTAAGTACACTGCCTATAAAAAGTATTCACCCCCCTTGGCATTTTTTAAGTTTTGTTGCCTTACAACGTGGAATTAACATGGATTGTTTGAAGATTTGCATCATTCAATTTACAGAACATGCCCACAACTTTGAAGATGTTTTTTTATTATTATTATGAAGCAAACAGCAAATAGGACAAAATAACAGAAAAAGTCAATGTGCATAACTATTCACCCCCCTAAAGTCAATATTTTGTAGAGCCACCTTTTGCGGCAATCACAGCTCCAAGTCGCTTTGGATAAGTCTCTATGAGCTTGCCACATCTTACCACTGGGATTTTTGCCTATTCCTCCTTGCAAAACTGCTCCAGCTCCTTCAAGTTGCATGTTTGCGCTTGTGAACAGCAATCGTTAAGTCTGACCACAGATTTTCTATTGGATTGAGGTCTGGGCGTTGACTAGGCCATTCCAACACATTTACATGTTTCCCCTTAAACCACTCAAGTGTTGCTTTAGCGGTGTGTTTGGGGTCATTGTCCTGCTGGAAGGTGAACCTCCGTCCTAGCCTCAAATCATGCACAGAGTGGTACAGGTTTTGCTCAAGAATATCCCTGTATTTAGCACCATCCATCTTTCCCTCAACTCTGACCAGTTTCCCAGTCCCTGCTGCTGAAAAACATCCCATCAGCATGATGCTGCCACCACCATGTTTCACTGTGGGGATGGTGTTCTTTGGTGAGGTGATGTGTTGGGTTTGCACCAGACATAGTGTTTTCTTTGATGGCCGAAAAGTAAAATTTTAGTCTCATCAGACCAGAGCACCTTCCTCCATACATTTTGGGAGTCTCCCACATGCCTT
This sequence comes from Lagodon rhomboides, assembly GCA_039737535.1. Classification (NCBI taxonomy): domain Eukaryota; kingdom Metazoa; phylum Chordata; class Actinopteri; order Spariformes; family Sparidae; genus Lagodon; species Lagodon rhomboides. The sequence continues at coordinate 3,108,233 of CM077785.1, read as the reverse complement.
TTCACAAACTCAAAACGTGCCATACTGTTTTTTGCTGAAAGTAATGGCTTTCTTCTGGCCACTCTGCCATAAAGCCCAACTCTATGGAGCGTACGGCTTATTGTCGTCCTATGTACAGATACTCCAGTCTCTGCTGTGGAACTTTGCAGCTCCTCCAGGGTTACCTTAGGTCTCTGTGCTGCCTCTCTGATTAATGCCCTCCTTGCCTGGTCCGTGAATTTTGGTGGGCGGCCGTCTCTTGGCAGGTTTGCTGTTGTGCCATGTTCTTACCATTTGGTTATGATAGATTTGATGGTGCTCCTGGGGATCATCAAAGATTTGGATATTTTTTATAACTTAACCCTGACTTGTACTTATCAACAACATTGTCCCTTACTTGTTTGAAGAGTTCCTTGGTCTTCATGGCAGTGTTTGGTTAGTGGTGCCTCTTGCTTAGGTGTTGCAGCCTCTGGGGCCTTTCAAAAAAGCTGTGTATATGTACTGACAGATCATGTGACACAGATTGCATACAGGTGGACATCATTTCACTAATTATGTGACTTCTGAAGGTAATCGGTTGCACCAGAGCTTTTTATGGGCTTCATAACAAAGGGGGTGATTACATATGCACGTGCCAATTTTCATTTTTTTATTTCTAAAAAATAGTTTTATGTATATATTTTTCTCATTTCACTTCACCAACTTGGACTGTTGTGTTCTGATCCATCACATAAAATTCAGATAAAAAAAAACATTGAACTAAAGGCTCTAATGTAACAAAATAGGTAAAAAGCCAAGGGGGGTGAATGCTTTTTATAGGCAGTGTATATCACAGTCAAGGCCATTCATTTCAAGGATAGTAACAGTGACTATGAACCCACAGAGAATTATCAGCACCTCTGTAATCTCCCACAACTTTGCTGTTTATGTTCTCTCTCACATCTTTCATCATGTTTCCAGAAGCTGCATGTGGCTGTTATGGTGAGAAAGCTGTGATAAACCCACTGTATCCCACCTGCAAAGCACTTAACAACAGACATAGTAGGGGAGGGGGTCACAAAGATCCAAACCATGAACCACTGTACATCAAAGGTAAAGCTGTTTTGCCTAGATGGAGCAGGGTTTCCTCAAGAAATGCTGTTAGGCCTGGTGACAAGTTTTTTTTTTTTGGCCAGCTGCCCAGCAGCCAGGTCTTCTGTGACAAGGGCCCAGTGGGGGCAAGTGACAGATAGATGGGAGTGTACAACATGCAATATGTTTTTGGGGTCTTGAGTCCAAGAGAACGTTTGTGCAAAATTTGATTTAAGAACCCTTTAGTGGTACTTACTAAAGCTCAACCTATAAATATTTAAAAACACCACACAAAAATGAGGTATCTTACAAAAAAAATAAGAGAAAGGCCCAATAATTTCCTAAAACAGTTGTCTCAAACAGCTGCTCAGAAAATGTTGCTCAAATAGGAGGAAATAGTGCATCCGTTGGGGACTGTTCTCAGAGGTGGATTAATCCACATTGGGTGCTTCATTAAGTATTCATGGCAGCAGGTGGGACTGAGTGAAACTTAACTAAAGTGTGTGTGCTTATAGTAATAAAGGAACATGACACCCAGTGCAATCGTGTGGCTCAGTGATATGTCTTTAGTTGTTGGACAAATATGGAGCTCAGTTGCACAGAGGATTAAGATATATCAGATTTTGGTGGATGAATCCTGTGATGGTGACAGGAAAGAAGAATTCTGGGAGTGCTCAGGGGTCAAAGGTCATGATGAGCATGACTCAGGGCTACATCATGTCCTCGAAGTAAATTAAATGTATGGATTGGAATGATGCACAGTCACTGTGAAGGTACGCTGAGATGACAGTTGTGGTTTAAATAGCCAGTGTATTTTAATGACTTGAGCGGGGTTAGCATTTATGTCTTATTTTGAACTCCATAATAACTATTTAAGTTTAATTCTATTTTTGATTTCAGTAAAGCTAGACATGAAAGAAAGCATTCTGACAAGAAACATCACAAACTGCAGTGGGTGATCAAAACCTAGAACATCACTGGTTCCAAGCATCAATGATATCAGTTAAGTGAGATGTCTGCTCAGAGCCCAAAGATTCTGAAAGACAACACCCACCCAGCCACAGTCTGTTCACCCTGCTGCAATCTGACAAAAGATACAGAAGTATCAACTGCCATAAAAAATAATTGTTGTGTCACTTGTGTGACTATTAAATAAACCCAGAACCATGACGTATTTCACAAACTCCAATGACAACATTGTCATATTGTCATTTAAACCTCATGCTGACAATCTGTCACAAATGCCTCTGTCACTTCTGCCCACTATGCATTCTTCATAATTGTCACCACCTTTAATGCTCACACTCATTAATGTGTATTATATACAACACAGAAATGCATAATTGTCTTTGTGTGTAGCTATGTTCAGGATCTTGTCCATTATTGTCCTTTGTTTTTTTCTAATTCTCTTAATTATCTTTCTGTGTGTTGGTTTTCTGTGGTATTATGTAACATAACTACAGTTACCAGGCCAGGACTTATTTCCATCCGACATTGCCATGCAATTAAAATGATTAAATGACACTAACAAATCAACATATTTATAAAATGATTCTACAAATTGAAAATTAGAATCCTCCTCTCTCTTTGAGTAACTGTTGCCCTGATGACGCATTCACAGGTGGCTGCAAAGACGTTCAGGTGGCAGAAGTCTTCCCTATTCAACATGTCTATCTGTTCAGCCTCTATAGTAAAAATTATCATCACGGTAATGTCTCAGATAATTTATCGCTTTGAAACAATACCTTGAAATATTTTGATATGGATGAAGGTCATTGAGACATCTTTCTTCTTTTCCCATCTCTGTTGCACATGCACAGTACTGATCAGGGAGCTGGTAAGATTTGGTTAGTGACAAGGAAGTCAGACGGTGTAATGACAGTGTATTTATTCACGACAAACATCCTAAACTGTTCACACACTGCACTGCTATGTCCACAGTTATAACATTACTGTAAACTTCATACTCGCCGTCACAAACACACAGTCTATTTCTCTCTCTCTATTGAGCACACGCTCACTAACATTTTGCACACAACCTCTGCATTGAGTTATTCATGAAAGGAGTTTTCTTCTTGGATAACACATTTTAACAACATTCAACAAGCTGTGTCTGTGTGCCTGTGTGTCAACTTGCTGTTGGAAAGAAGAGAGAGTATACTGTGTTTCAGTGGTGCAAAAAAAAAAAAAAAACGAGTATTGAACTTTTTCCAAATATTCAGAATCAATATGTATTGAAAAATCTATATTTTGGTAGAGTACTCATACGTTCATTTTACATTCTTGATAGTTTCACCTCTCTTATAGCCTGCACGGTTGCTGTTTTATTCTACCCGCTGCCTCTCCATTCTCTCCTATCAGTCATGTGACAGATGATCTCATGGAGAGGATGACTTTGACCTGCTTTGAAACAACTTTTGCTAGAACAATTTCAAGTAAATGGTATTGGTTGTGGGCATGTCTGGTTTTCGTTCCCTTGCCTTATTAAGACAATGCGTCTTAATATTAAGGCATTAAAACACAGTACAACATTTCAAAGACAGAACAGCAAATGATGACATCAGATTATATTTGTGCTTCAGAGTTACAATACAATGAAATTATACATTTAAACTCAACTATATGCAGTTAAATGAATAAGAACCAACAAAAAAAAAACACCTATTTAGCATGATTATGCTTCATAGCTTGGTATGGGTCTAGTTGTCAGGGTCAATGTAAGTACTGAAGAACATTTTTGTGTCAAACTGAAACATAACAATTTTTTTTCTTTATCATCAAAATTTTATTATCATCTACTTATAAGTGACTGAAGGAAGCTGTCACTGTCAGTTCTTTAACCACTTCATACATCCCAAGTTAAACTGCTGGTATACAGTGATTCAGCAGAGGTCAGCGTGAATTCTGTGTGTTCACCACACTCCAGTTACCCAAGATGTTTTGATCAAATTGTGACTATTTGACAGAGGTCAAAGGATATACAGGTAACAAAGAAACCTCAAAACAGCAGTTTAGTGACTATGTGATCGTATGTCATGTAGTCTGGTGCTTTGAATGAAGCCCCATTAAGTTGCCCTCTACTATGAACAAAATAATGCTAAGAAATACATCAAATACCACCTACATGTGGACAAAACTATTAACGGGGTAGTTACTCTCACAAACTCTTGCCCTACAGTAACTCTGAGGGGACACGGCACCTACTTGTGCTCTCTGGTGGGGAGCCTTTTGAATCATTGTATTACGATGGTCAGAGATTAGTAGTCGATGGCTGTCAGTCATCGGCAATGGCATGGTTCATCAGCCCTACCCAAAACTCACAGTATTAACTCATATTATTAGGATTTGAACTCTCCACAGTACACAGCTACCACAAGAAATTTTGTCAGAGTAGTGAGAAATGTCACAAACCCTTTACAACTACAAGGCATTTGTTCCCATTCATCCATCATGAATTTATCCTATGATAGTTATTCAAAAGTAAACTCACGATGAATAATGAAGATTACAAGTAACGTGCTTCCTCATTCTGTGAAGGCACTGTACAGATTGGAGAGCATGAAAGTTGAACTGAAATTAAAATTAATTTTGGCTATAAAAATCAGTACGTGTCCTTCACATCCTTTTGTTGGTGCGGCTGCAGATGGACTTCTAATAACCATGGAAGAGGAGGATATCATGCTAATGCACAGGATTACCAAGAAAGGTGAGCCAATTCTAGCATTACACATTATACCTGCATTTGTTGAATTGCTCTGGAGTGATGAGTTGATTTGTGACATTCACAGCACTCTGGAGTGAGCTGTATGTGACGTTGACGCCGTGGAACTATGCGCATGTGTAATAGAAGTACATGGTGCATGGTCTTGTTAGCCAAAATAACTGCCTGGGGGCATTGCCAAGATGGCTGCTGAGTGGCAGACATGCCTAAAAGAACTTTGATACAAGCTGAACATAAGGATTAGTCCTTCACAATGCTGACTGCCATACAGGGACAGAAAGATTCAATTGCTTATGGTGGATTGCTAACAGTATGATATCCATGTTCAAAGGTGGTATGACATTCTGCAGTCAATAGGGCGCCATGGAAGCACAACTCCAATCAACACCCGTTCTTGAGACACAGAGGTTCAACATTATAAACTTCATAAAGGAGTAGTTCCTTACAGGGCTACTGTATCGTGAATTATGTTTGGCAGGTTGCACACAGTGACAATGTTTGTTAGTATTACCTTACACAAAAAGTAAGTGGAATTTAATTTCAGTTCAACTATAAAAATGTCAGCTAGAGATTGTTTATAGTTATTCTGATACTGAGAACAGAAACCCCATATTACAGTATTTCATATGAGAAGTGATGTGTTAAACTCATGTTCCTGTAGCCCCAGCCAGCACCAATGACTGGGGCTGCTCTTGACACATGAAGCAGAAGAAATCTTGAAAAAGTGGAACAGGCAGATGTCCATTCAAAGCACATCTCATATTATGCTTGGTGATATGCTTGGTCACTGTCGGTAATGAACTCCTAAAAGCAGAAATTCAAACTGTTCAAAGTCACAGCAAACACGAGGAGAGAGGAGAGTTATCAGCTCCAGGTTTACATGGAATGTCCTCAAGGGGAAACTCGTTGTCCAAAAGTTGTATCAAGGGTGCCGGCAACTTCTTACGTGATGTCCTTCTGTCTGGGTGGCCTGTGAATGTTTCTGACCACACACTTCACCATCCACTCAATGCCCTCATTCACTCCATCCCTGTATACAAGGCAAATAGGTTTGTCTGTTAGATGCATTTAGAATGTTTTCTTACTTTTTCTAACAGATGGCAGAGCATTTAAACAGCTAGAAATCTAGTTTTACCATGGAGTGGAACAGTGATACATGCTGGTGGTTTAAAAAAATGAATAAAAAAAGCTGTGGTTATGGTGCTGGAATAATGAGCTGTTTGGGTTGTTGATCATCAACTGGACATCATGAGCTTCACAAAGTAAAGATGAATTATGAGATGTTGCTGTTCTTGCACACATTCAGTGTACCAGTTAACACAGTAGCAGTCTTACCCTGTGAGGGCTGTACACGGCTGGACTAAACAATCTCTCTTGCCGATCTTCGGGGCAGAGTCACTGAAGGCTGTTTTAATATCTGGCACCGACAAACAGTTCTGAGAAGAGAGCCGATACAAGACAAAGACAAACTGTCAAAAACACAAGACCACACCAATCACTATCTCAAGTATAGTTTTTGTCTCACTAAGGGACAAAAGTAAGGGTACCTAACCTGAGACTGAAGGTCAAAATATATAGAGAAATATGTTTTTAAATGAATCTGCATCATCTTGAACATGGTCTTAGTTAGGTGGGAAAGATCAGACAGTACCGGTACATCCTGCTTGTTGGCCAGCACGAGGAGAGGAACTCCTTCTAACACGTCACTGCTGATCATTTTCTCTGGAGGAGATGAGAGTTGATTCAACAATTGGCAAACAAGTGTTTCTCTCATCTCAGAATATTGACTCATAAAACACAACAAAGCCTTTTCATGTTATAAGGTTGTTGTAATCTGCACTAAAACACTGTTGTTACTGTTTTGTTGAAGGTTTAAATGTTGAATCAGGCATAAACTTGTCAACCATGCCATTATTTTAGTGGAATTAGGTCAAAGGCCGTCAACAAAATCACAGACAGGTTCACAATTTTTCAAGTCTGTCTTCAACCAATTTTAACATTGAAACAGGTTTCCTTGCCATAATGCCAAATTTCTATTTATACAGGCCGTTACGAGACTCAGTTCTATTGGATGGATATCACCTGAGTGCAGTGAATGTGTCTTAAGTGATTGTAGTATAAAGACAACCGTTTCTGAAGGTCCAGTCACTGGTTAATCAGTAATCAATAATTAATGGAGGGAGATGCCAAGGAGCTGAACATTATAGAATATGCATGATTTCTGTTGGCTATGCTGTATGTAATTTCCAGGAAATAAACATCAAAATATCACAGTATCAAACATTTTTTCTGTTTAAAAAGAAGTGGGATGTTCTCGTCAAACTCACCCATCTTTCAGTTGCAAAATCTCCAATTTCATCTCCAGTGCACAACTGATAGGAACATGGTTTGTTCACATAATGTAACAGAATTTACATTTAAAGGATTCAGTGTGGACAGCGATTGTCCAATATTGCTGCAGCAGGTGCTTGAATATAGTTAGGAAACAGTGTAAGGATATGTATACACATATTATTATTACTTTCTTGTTCTTATTTTTTTGGTCTGTGAGACTTTATTGAAATGGACAACAGACTTGAAAAACTGTGAACCTATCCTTTACATGGTGTTTTAAACCTAGATAAAAACACAGAGCACAGGGTTACAGAGTGTGTTGCTCACCAAAGGCCTCCTTTGATTCTGACAGGCGCTCTTCATCAGTTGAATCTATTACATAGATGATGCCATGGGATTCAGCATAGTACTAAATAGACACATGACAAACACAAACAGCACATCAGAGCAGACTCTTGGGCTGAAATATCCAACAGCATCACAGCTGACTGACTACATGACATCAACATGACAAACTGTCATGTTTAATTCATAACTCACTTTGTCCCACAGAGACTGGAGCTCCTCCTGACCTCCCAGATCCCAGAACATTAGACGCGCCTTGCCCACATCGATTGTACCAACTGTGAGGGAAAATGATAAATCAATAATAAAAGTTCAAATTAAACCTAATTGACCTTGACCACTGTGCTTATTGTTTAATCTTATTTACATTTAAATTAAACTCTGATACTTTGATTGTAAAGCAAAGGAGCTGATGATCTGCTTTATTAGTGTAACAGAAACTTTTCGGATCTAGCCACGATAGTCACTGTTTGGAGTAAAAAGCCCATCACTCATCATGACAAACACTGAAGACATACAGAAGCATCCACTTACTGTTTAGTCCAACTGTAGTTGTGATCTTAGATAAATTCATTCCCTTATAGTTCTTACTGAACTTTGTCTTGGTTTGTTCAAGAAAGGTCTGCAAAGGGACACAACAGTGAAATCAACAGACAAGTCAAACTAGACACATTTATATTCAATGACCAGCATGCTATGTCAAAGGCTAATAGACATACACAAACAGTAGGTGACACTTGAAGAGATATTTAACCTGTTAGAAAATCAGTCACAACTTTATCTGGATTGATTAAGTTTCACTCAGTAATGGGAGGAAAACTTTTACTCAAGCAACATAAGACCACAGGAGTGATGGCTGCTGAAAATGGTTCTCTGTGCACCTGTTTGTTTCACATTTTTTTCAGTAGACAGCTCTATGACAGAGGCAGAGAGGATTCTTAATCATTCAGTTAGATTCAGACATAGACTGATCAGGCATAACATTATGACCACCTGCCTAATATTGTGTTGGTCCCCCTTTTGCTGCCAAATCAGCCCTGACCCATCGAGGCATGGACTCCACGAGACCCCTGAAGGTGTGTTGTAGTATGATGAGTCGTCTAGCCATCACAATTTGGACCTTGTCAAACTAAAATAAACAAATACTTATGCTTGCCCATTTTTCCTGCTTCTAATGCATCAACTTTGAGGACAACATGTTCACTTTCTGCCTAATGTATCCCACCCACTAACAGTTGCCATGATGAAGAGATAATCAGTGTTATTCACTTCACCTTTCAGTGGTCATAATGATGGTGCCTGATCAGTGTAGATCTATCAGAGGATGATACCATCAAGTGTCAAATGTCTAATAAAGAAATTACAAAAGGTTCAGGTGTAATGGTTATAAAAATGTAAATCTACCTTTGCTATTTGTTTTGTATTTGGTGTTGTATTTTACTTTATGATTTTGGTGGATCTTTCCATGTACATACTCAGCCTTTAAATATTACACACTTGAGAACAAGGGAATACAGTTGTCCACTACAGTGGACATGATGTTAAAATTAAGTTTAAATATTTTTTTCTAAGCAGTATGTTTTTTACCACCCTAACACTTAATTTATGTAAAAAAAAAAAAAAAAAAAGTAATTAAAAAAACTTTTCATTCCCTGGGTCTCAGGAGGATATACTGTAGACATTCAATTTAGAATCTGCCATTTCCAACTAAAACAGTCACCTATCACATTATTGTCTAGACTGTATGTCTGTTTAATTACATAGAAGGTTTCCAAATTCAGCAAATAATATTCTAAATAGAATCCAAGTGGGATTCTCTTGCAAAGCAATTTGGGAAATAGTTTATCATTGTTCTGTCATAATTTAAAAATTAGGGACTTTTCAATGTATTAACATCATAATGTGTATAATGGAGGAGTGCTTTTCTGTTTCTTTTCTTGTTTGTTTCAAAGGCAGTAAAATGTCTTTATATATATGTTGTATTTGATAGGTACCAGTCTCTAGCTGGGAACACATTGAACTTTTCATTTTACAGATTTGACTGTTTATAGTGACCTGCCATTTTAAACTAGTCATATTTCATACATGGTGTATTACATAATATAATATAATATAATATAATATAATATAATATAATATAATATAATATAATTGGTACGCAAAATGTGAGAATGCATTGCGGTTAACTTTACAAAAACGTTTACAGGAAGTCTCTAATCTATAATAAAAAGGCGGCTTAACTTGTTATTGTTAATGAACGCTTATTTGACTGAAATGCTCGGACGTAAAGACAAACTGTCACAGACGACGAACAGCAGAGTCTGACGGCAGCACAGAAAACCATCCAATGGACAACACTGTGAAACCAGTCGACCCAGTTGAGATAACAACTATAACTCCATTTACCGTTTTCCCAGCGTTGTCCAGTCCCAAGATCAAAACGCAGTATTCGTCCTTCTGAAACATGTACTTATACAACCCAGATAATAAAGTGTACATTGTGGAAAAAAATATAAACAAAACACGTATCGTTACTTGCTAACTAGTCTTGTCAATATTAGCTTGATAACATAGCTTAGCCCACATATGAGGCCAAACAAAGCGACACACCCAACCGTGGATTCATTATAATTAAAGTAGATAAATAAGTATATTAACCCCAGTGAATAATAATCAAAAATGCATAAAATAAGTCTGTAAAAGTCGTCGTTTGTGGCTATCTTTTTAGACTGTAACGTTAGCTCTAAAACACAGCAGTGACGCTACGTGTAATCTAACAGGAAGTGAAACAGGCGGAACTATGGGTAATGAGGTTTTCGACCGCTGTTTTAAAACGCTCTGTAAGAGCTCAACAGTGAGGTTCCGGAAGTGAAAATGCCATTCATATTCTGAATAGAGGATTTTGATTATTGGCCATAATGTCGTAACCATTCAAAGTAGACTTACCACAAGTTATGATATTGTGAAACGATGGTATACGATCCTGTAGAAGCCACAAGTCCGTATGAGATCAACCTTCTTTTAGGAAAAACATGTTTTATTCGCGATGTCATGGAAAAGTACTACACTACCCACAATCATATAGTGTAACAGCGACGTCTCTGATTGGTGGAGCTCGCTGTTACCATGGAAATGTTTACCGAACCCGCGAATAGGCCCGTCTCTCAAAAATCGGAAATAACGTCACACAGGGTAAACGTTCTTCCGGCGAAAAGTCATTTTGCTGTTCGCCGTCAGTGCTATCAACAGTAGACCGCACAAAAATGCAGCGTTTCTTTGCAACTTCGCTGGTGGGTCTTCCAAGGATAAAATTTGAAGATGTACACAAGATTGTGGAGTCACACTCACCAACACCACAGTCCAGGATGAGGAAAGGGTACAAGTTCTTTGTGGAGGAGTTCATACACAATTATCAAGGTAAGTTGTCTAGCCAACGTTTTTGTCAGTAGGCTAGCACTCAATAGCCTTGCTCATCCATGTTTTGTAATGATAAGCAAACCATATACGATCCATAGAAATCGTCTGAAATAATGTCTGTGTGTGAAAAGTGTGTAAAATGATCATATTTGTTATGTGTATACTATAATATTATATTACTAACGTTAATATAATTTGCCATGGTGGCTATGAAGTCTCCGTGTGTAGCGTTAGCATTTTAGTATTAGGTTAGCCAAGGATAGGTTAAGCTAGTTATTTGCGGGCGCGTTTTTGTCCGATCAGCGAGACTAATTTCATTGTATCTTCAACCAGTGAATCAAAATATTTGTCTTCTAACAATTGTTTGTGAAAATAACATTATGTGTATGCTCAGTGTCAAATGTAGTTGATGGAAAGGTGGTAGTGAGAGGTAGATGCAACCGCTCGATGAGGAGGAATGAGGAGCCCCACAGACTACAGGTTTCTGCTTAGTGATAGGGCCCGTTGGCCGAAGTTTGTGTTCGTTTTGATAGTCTCTCTGGACTAACAACTGCAGTTGCAGTTGCACTTTTCCTCTTCTTCTGAAGTTCAGATCATTTTCATTATTCTCTGTTACAAACAGTACAGTAGCGTGCTTAAGACTTGGCCCACCTAGCTTGCTGCAATGTTATGACTGTACAGAGCTATGTATTTTCTTCCTCTTCATTGAGGCATTCGTAAAGGAAGTCTGTTTAGTGCATTAAAAGGACAAACATCTAGGCTAGTTCATGTTATAACATTGCTAAAACAACAGATGTAATGGTGACCCAAGAGTTTTGCACGGAACTGTACATTGCTTTTCTGCTGTTGCAGACTCCTTGCCAGTTTCCAATGGCCTTATATCAAGGTCCTACCTTACATACAACATAGGCTATATGCAAGCAAACTTCCAAATCTAAGTTCAGTAACCCAATTCTTATGATGTTCACAGATCACCCTGGAGGCTGTTGGACAACTTCCTCTCTCAGAGCACAGCTGTAGCTGTGCTGCGGGCAAAGGCTTCTGTAGCCATGTAACTGCTCTGCTCATCCAGACAGTGCATTATGTGCAGCTGGGCCTTCATGCGGTCCCACCTTCCATGGCCTGTACCAGTCAACCACAGATGTGGCATCGACCTTGAACACAGGTGTACTGTTGTTTCCTCTGTTCAAATCATACACTTTAGTATTTGTCTAGAGCAGGGGTCTGCAACCTGCGGCTCTGGAGCCACATGCGGCTCTTTTGCCCCTCTGCAGTGGCTCCCTCTGGCTTTGACATTTTACATGGAAATTAATAATATATTTTATTTATCATCGTCACTCTTTTAGGCCTACAGTGCTTCTTACATTCTCTGACAGTAAAAATGCATAGCCTACACATAGAATTGTATGTGTTCTATAAAGTTGTGATTAATTGAATGATCCTGAGTTAATATCATTGTGTTTCATGCTCAAGCAGGAGGGTTGATTGCTGTAAGAATTAACTCCCACTGAAATGGACCAAAATAGAATGTAAACTGTTTTTTTAGCCTTTTTACAGTTTTACTGTTTTTAAATCTAGGCTGCTGCTATGTGTTTTATTTATTATCAAATGAGGCTACTTTTTATTTTGTACATTTTCACAAACACAGGGAGGACACAGGTAGTCTGCATATATCGTTCTGTATTGCTACTCTATTTCTATTTATTGTAGGCTCATTCTTTTGTTTCATAGATGCACCAAAACATGGCAGCATTAAAAAGGATATGCAAAGTTCAAGTTCCTTATACTGTAAGCGTCAGTCGCCCACTGCAGAGTTGCCACATCATGTCAAAATATAAATGAATGCTCATTTAGGCCTATTAATAATCTTGATAGGCTAATTTAGACTTTCTAGGCTGCGTTACCTTCATTATTAGACACAAATATGTTTTGCGGCTCCAGACAGATTTTTTGGTGAGGGACGGGGGCAACAACGGCTCTTTTGATAGTAAAGGTTGCTGACCCCTGGTCTAGAGTATATGAGCATTTCCTGTATGACTCAATTTTTGTTGTCGTTTCAGGGAATCCATCCAGAGGCTGTGAGTGACCTTGTAGTGAAAAAACCCAAGTCGGTGGGGAAGACTGGAGTCAAGTCCACACTCTACAGAGCGTATGCTGGTAAGACATTTGTTTTGCAATTTGCACACTGTTAAACTTGCTCATTACGACAAGATGCATATTAGAATGTATCTGTTATCTTCACTACAATATAAAAAAACAGTCCCACTTTTATTTGATGTTTCCTCTAGGGCCCCTACCAGAACCACACATCTTGGCGCCTAGAGCAAACCTGAGTGAGATTCGCCCTCGCCCTTTGTTCTCCCACATCCTGGAGGGAATATCCAGCTTGGAGTTGGTACCATCTCAGTTTGGACCTGTGCCTCGTGGTTGCACTCTGTCATACCAGTGTCCACCTTTAACCCCAGATAAGCCAGTCATTGATTTCCCCCCACTCCCCCTGCCTGGATTTTCATTTAGCTCTAATTTGGCCTTTGTCCCAAATCTCCATCAAGCACTACACTTAGAGTCACTAAAAGTTTCCCCAACTACAGCTTACGAAATTGAAATGGGTACCAGAGAGCATTCTAAATGTGCAGCTTGGGCACAAGTACGTCGGTCAAGGGTCACGGCAAGCAGATTCCGTGAGGTATGCCATGTGAGAGGGGAAACATCAGGGAAAGCATTAGTAACCAGAATAATCAGAGGCACAAAACAAACTCATGCTATGAGGCGAGGCCTGGAATTAGAGGAAAGTATTATCAAAAAATATACTGAATCGACCAACGTAATTGTCCTGCCTTGTGGTTTCGTGCTACATCCGGAGGCACCACATCTAGGGGCCAGTCCTGATGGAAAAGTGTTTGATGAAACAGAGACCTACCCATTTGGCCTGGTGGAAGTTAAAAGCACCTCAGCAGAAAATGTTGCCAGTGTCCCTTACATGAAAATCACAAACGGCCAGGCCAAACTGAAAGACAGCCACAAATACTATTGGCAGGTTCAAGGTCAGCTTGCAGTTACCGGTCTACATTGGTGTGACTTTGTGACAGATACAGCAGAGGACTTAACTATTCAGAGAATTGGCGAGATGATGAATTCATAGCATCCATGAAGGACAGACTAGATGTGTATTACCACAATGTGTACATGGATGTATATCTTTCCTTATGAAAGATACAAAGGGCTTCTGCATGTGCCATGCTCACGGCTCAAGCAGAGAGGTGACAGAGCCCTCGCTGTCGCTGCTCCACGTCTGTGGAACCAGCTCCCTCAGGACATTAGATCCGCCCCCTCCATTTTTGCTTCAAGTCTAGGCTAAAAACCCACTTTTACTCCCTGGCCTTCCTTTCCCCCTAACCGTTTACCTCCCGTTCTTATCTATGTGGTGTGCCCTGTTATTGAATTTTATTGAATTTTGTATTTGTATATTGTATTTGATATTAGGATTTATGGTCAAATTTTATGGTTACTCTATTATCTTTGCTATTTGCCTTTTATTGACATTGTACAGCACTTTGGTCAGTGTATGCTGTGTTTAAATGTGGTGTATAAATTAAACTTACTTATTTACTTACTTGCCACTTCTTAAAATCAATTCATATTTAATGGCTTCTCACAAACTGACAGTTGTTGTTGTTACTGATATTTATTGTTGCTGATATTTGTTAATGAATGTCTCTTGTCTCTACCAGTCTAATTTGATAAAATTCTGATACTCATTTCAGTTGTCTCCCTCTTTTCTTCTAAATCAGTCCAAGTATGTGTGTCCTGTTCTACTGTAATTAGATCTACAGAAACAGCGATTTAGCTTTTTGAACATTCTTTACACAAATTATGATGGTTTGCAGAGGAAAAACTGGAAAAACTGTTTGTGTGGTCAGAACAATTGTAGACATATTTTTTTTGCGATCAAATTGTTTTATTTTCATTTTCATTAAGTCCAACAAAATTCTCAGAGCAAGACAAGTAGCCCAGGACATAAGAACGTGTCATGGAAAGGAACATACTTCAAGTATTAATGACAATAATAAGAATAATAATAATGAAATAAAAAAAACAAAGACATAAATAAATAAAATTTAAAAAAATAAATAAATAAAAAGCACACACACACACACATATATATTGACAAGGCAAAAGGCACTTGATCTACATAGGGGCACTAAGGTGGGAGAGCCAATGGCAAAATCAATTTACAGCATATTTTTCAAAGAGTCAGCAGCGCTACGCCAAGTGTTAAGGGTGCTTTCATTGGCACCATTAATCCGAGCTGTTGAAAGCTCCATGAATATGACGTCCAAAAGGGAGAGAGTCCAAGATTGAACAGTTAGAGAATGAGGTGGCTTCCACCGAGTTGCAATCGACATATCTTATTGATGTAAAGAAATAATGCCAAAATTCAGCACACTTAAATTTAGATTATTAGTTTATTTCATGCAACAATTATGAATGAATGAAGCCTAATCCACTTAACCTGACTCTCGCCAGATGCATTTCGTTCCGCCTAGCTCCACTCATCATATGTGAGTGGAGCTAGGCGGAACGAAATGCATCCGCCTAGCTCCACTCATCATATGTGAGTGGAGCTAGGCGGAATGAAATGCATCTGGCGAGAGTCAGGTTAGGTTTTCCCTGCGTCGCTACGTCACAGGTTGGTTTCGATGTGAGTGGTTGAAGTAGCACGGCAATAAAGATGACAGACAAGTGGTTTATCCAATCATACGCAAAGATTTTTGATAAGGCCCAGCCTTCTGAAATACCTCTCAATGGGAGCGATCCCAGATGGATGTGAGTGGAGCCAGGCGGAACGAAATGCATCTGGCGAGAGTCAGGTTATAATCCACTCACTTCTCCAAAAACATTAGGCCCCTGGTAATTCACCATGACGCAGCAGTTATGCCAGATCTGGTTGACGCTTCCAGACAGACTGAGTGGCACAACACTATCCCAGATGTGGTATTCCTTAAAGGTGCCATAGGCAAGAATGTGGCCAAAACGGTTACTACAGACACAATTCTTTTCTCTCAGTAAAGACCAAGATGTATAATAATTTGTGGTAACGTTAGCTGTTGACTAGGGAAGGACATATCAGATGGAATAACGTTATGCATGATATTTGACAGAACTGTCCTTCATTTTTGCCTCCCCTTTTATAACATTATATACGGTAGTTTATGGCGATATACATGCAAAGACCTAAAGAGGACTCGAATTTATCAAATGTAAGATTTCGTATTGTCCAGCCGCTGCTGTCAAACACGCCGACAGCGGGCGGCTGGACATCAACTGGACATCAGCAGGCTGGAGACCGGATGCCCGTACCAAGACAGTGCTAATGCTGCTAGCGTTAGCTGTGCTTCTAACGTTTATTTCTATGATCGAAATGAATAACGTTATTACTCGACAGTTCAAAGTATTCGAAATGTCCATCCCCGTCAAGCTATGATGCTAACTTAGTCAGCCAAGCATAACTTACCTGTCTAGGAGAAGAGTCGCCAATTCGGCATCCGTTCGCAAATTCCTCTCAGTCTTCAAATGTCTCCATCGTTCAAATTCTTCTCCTATATAGACCCTCGCTTTGCCTCTCTTTTTATCTTGTTGTTTTTGCGATTTATAACGAGCCCTTTTGGGTTTCGTTGCCTCCGCCATTGCAACTCAGTCGTAACTGGCATCCTCTGGTCGCATAGCAGCTGAGACTCAACTGACTGCACTAATTTGTAGATGGCGGTGGGTGGCGCCACATGCAAAAACATGATTTCAAAACATCAACATGATTTGCGGTCCACAAAAGATTATTCTTAATGCGAATATTTTGGCTGTGCTGTTGTTGTTGGTGAGTTCAGTATGTTATATGAACATTATTCCCGAGTCTCTAGCCCCTTTTAGATAGAAAAGGTGGCACATTTGCAGCAAGGTAAAGGCTGCAATGTGCCACCTTTTCTATCTAAAACGGAGGTGTAATATTCCACCTTTTCAAATAAGCCACCACATTTCCACCTCTGGGGTAGGCGTAAACATGTGACGTGACGTGAAGCATGAAGTTGGGCATGAAGAAGAGCAGGTCGAATTTGTCTTCAAAATAAGAGCTTTACATTGCACCCCATCGGAGTTTAGAACTGGGTTCTTAGCGGGGGGGCTTTTAATTTGAAAGTAGCTACAACAGTAGTCGCTACAACAACATGCGGACAAACAAGACAGCTACAGAGACCGAGGAGACGCTAGCATCTCCCGGATCTCAGCGGCTTTCCAGTTGCTCATCTTCGTGGATGAAGTGTCGAACTGACTGTTCAGCTGTTTCCTGGTTTTAAAAATCCCAGGCTGTGGGTGCGCAGCAGCGCACGTCATCGACACCTCCGCCCACCTCAGGATATGCCACCACATTGCCGCCTCGGTTTTAGACTGCAGCTGAGGCGCAAATAAGTGTACCCTACGAGGCGCAAAATTGGTGGAACAAAACAGACCACCAATTTGCCGCCTCCTGTCTAAATCTGTGGAGCGAGCCACCAAAAAGGTGGCAAATTGGTGGCTTATTGCCCAGTATAAAAACGGCTTCTGTGACATATTAGAATTATTTTATGGCCAGTTGCTTTAGATTTCTTGCCTATTGTACCTTTAACCCGACGGATGACCCTCTCCACTAGAATCCTGAGCCGTGCAATTGCCTGCGTTTGTTCACAGTCACTTTTGCTGAACTGCGCTCCCCTTTTGAATGGTGGAATTACAAGGGAAGCACCAACGCTGGACAGCAGATCGTCAATGGTAAAGCCCTTGTCCACCATGACTTCATCGCCAGGCTCAAGCAGGTTCAGGATGCCAGACTTCCTGGTGATCTCTTTGTCAGAAATTGACCCAGTGTAGAGGGGTGAGACATATGTCACTGCTCCACATGGAGCAACACCAATAAGTCCCTTAAATGTTGTGGTGCTCTTGTAATTGGAGAAGATCTCCGAGTGCAGTGTCATAGAAGTTGGACTCTCACAGGGTATTTCAGTGCAGTCAAGGATCACTCTCAGCTTTGGACTGTGCAGTGTGTACTTTTTGGGCATTGACTATGCTACTTGTTGCCTAGACATCCAAATGGGTATTGAGCCCAACACCACAAACAAGTAATTTGCCCATGTAATGATGACACGACTCACTGTGGAAGTTCTGACCTGGAAGATATCAGCAGTGACCTGTTCTTTAAGGCCAGCCGCTACTCTACAACAGTAGATGAAAAACTCATCAATGACTGGAATCTTCCTTGAAGGGCTTGGTGTTGGAATCGCCTCTTGTCCAATCCTCTGTGCTTTGGTCCAATAAACTATATACTGTGTCGAGGGGCAAACAGACTCCCAAAACACTTGAAACACTTCTTGAGATGGAAATCGATGTAATATTTCATGGTCTGATCCGACCACAGACGCATTCGGCTGACGGTCGCCAGTTAACATGGCCCCGTGTTAATCCGAAACACCGGCAGGGGGGCTTGCCGCGTAGTCATGTTCTCTGGTTCCTCCCTGGTCTGTTTGTGTTGTGTCCTTTACTTCAGGTTTTCGAGCTGACACCCGTTCATACACTGAAGTCTTTTTCGGAGCTGTGGTGTAGCTGTTCCAGTCAAAACGACTGGGAACAGCTCCAGTCTTTAGCCTAGCACTCCCGTCGTTATAATCAGCCACTGAGAAATGCCGACTACAGACCAGTGTACTCCCCTTACGAATGACAAAATTCACTCCTTCATCCCGTTTGATCGCCCTTACCCACTGCTTTCTTTGGTCTTCATTCGTTGGGAAGTCATGACCATTTAAGTAAGGTTGTTTTTGTTTGGAATTAACGCATAGAGGCATAGAGGCACCATTTTACTATCGTAGAATACTTGACCGGAAGTAGCTTTACTCGGTGGTGGCAAAATCGAACGCTGAACCCGGAAGTTGTGAGATAGGCCTATTGCATGCTCGCAAGTTACTGCTACCACTGAACTCTATGATGGTTTACCACAGAGCTACCATGATTTCACTTTCTCATCTACTGCGTTTTTTTAAAGATGAGTAGAAGAGTGTTGAAAGGGTTCACCCAAACATGAAATTCGCAATGGTTTATGGGATGAGTAGTTCCTTTAGTCTTAAGATAATAAGTTAAGTTTTCCGAAATTTTTTTTTGCTCTGAATTAAATGTTTTAGCCCTTAAAAAAGTGGGCGGTGACTGTTGAGCTCTATATGATCCAACAAAACTTCAATTACCCGAAAGCCTTAGTGTTCTGTGCAATTCATGAAGCGTAATCACGTTAAAGGAAAATCCACCTTAAAACATGATTGAGGACAGTTCTGTCCGCAAATTGACCACAAGAACCTTAACCAGATACGATTAAATCCCATAACTTTTATCAAAGCAGAGTAGTTTTTTTCCCCCTTAATTACAGTGAAGCATCTGTAAAGCTTTTCCATTTGCTGAAATGAAAATTAAATATGGTCACTTGACAGCTATATTGATTTTGTATTGATCAACCTTAAGTTGGTCAAGTAAAATACTGTAGATCAGCCAGCTAGATACCATTACAATGAAAACATCACAAGTATGCATCAATGCATCAAGTACATCAGTATAAACAACATATTGCAATATTTGAGAGGAATTAAGTGATCAGTAATAATGCTTAAAATTAAAAAATATATATATATTGCTTTTGACATCTTTGTGAAAACTGACAGGTACACTGCACCACATTCCCAGTTCATAATGTTAATATGGCAAACATTAACAACCCAGGGTCCTTTTTTCAAATCAAGTACACACAGTGATTCGTGCCGTGATAGCGCCTTTTTCCCGCTAGTTCCACACATTAGCCTCCTTGCGCACAACGTGCAGAAGCATGCACCTGGTTGTCGGAGCTTTTGGCACCGCCTCCCAAAGAGCATTCCATCACTACCCACCTCTTCTATCCAAGCCCAGCGCCATTTATTCTTAATGCCTTTGTCGACATCTTTGGTGCCTTCCCCTGGCTTCATGAATTTGCGGTCCATCCTGACACTACAGTGCGCGTCAACAGCACATGGAGCGACTGCTCTCTGTTTGGCCAAGGCCCGCCCCCACCGTATTTCTGATTGGCTAGTATACCTGTCCTTAGTGTAATTGACTGAAAGTTGCACCTCTGTGAGATCCAGAGAACTGTATGTTAGATCTCTGGGCAAACCCGATTTCTTTTTTTTTAATTCACAGTCACGTCGGTGCGCCGGAGATCCGCGGCGCCGGACTGCAATCAACACTGCATTTACACTTGATTTAGAGTGCCGTTACTGGCCACCTAATGAATGTAAGTCTAGTAGCCTATTCTCCTTTTAGGTCTGGTTTGGTCTCTACAAACTCCTGACAAACATAGCCTACCTAGTTCTATAGCTTGTTAGATGTTTGTGTTTACCTGTCAGCTATTTTTCTGTCCTCAGAGGTTATGAGAGCTGAGAGAGCGAACTACACAGACAATGTACTGTGACATGAAAACGCTGAACTTAACTCACCCAGCAAAAATTAGTTGAAAAGACATTGAAAAGACATCACTGGTATGTGTCCAAACAACGTCTACATGGTGAAAACAGGTGAAAAGCCGTCATTTTCAGGTCGTTGAAAAGTCGTTTTTAAAAAGACGTCCCTTTACAGTCTAAATTTGGTTGACAAGTGAAAGGTGAAAAGCCGTTATTTTCAGGTCGTTGAAAAGACGTCTTTAAAAAGACGTCCCTGAATTATTCTTCATTATGATATCATATAATTATCACAATGTTATAAATAATATAATCACAAATGCATGATTGAATTTTTACTCAAGAATTAGACATAATTCACAAAAAAGTGAAACATTTATTGTTTACAATTTACATTAACATTGTAAAAAAAATAAAAAAAATTGAAATACCTAAGAAATTAACATTTAACAACAAATGCAAACACATGGCAGTAACATAATGTTTACAATATGCAAAAATAATAATTCTAAAACATAAAGTTCACCCCTCTTTTTTTTAAACATTTAACATTTTTTCAGGTAGCCTCCACCACCAGAGTATGTTTTAAATGGTCGGCCATGGCATGGGATATTTCATGGTCTGTGGCCTTGCCGTCCCACTTTTTGACAGCAGCTGCAATGACAAAGAAAAACATAAACATTTGTTTATTCCTGATAACACAATATAATCAAATGAACAGAAAAACAAATTGTGTACACCCATTGACTTACCGATCACAATGGTGTACAGCATTGGAGGCTTGAATGCCCTTTTTGACCCATGTCCTTTCATATTAAATTGCGCCATGAGGCCGTTTGTCTTCATTCTGAAAGATAGTCACAGGTGTCTACAGTTAATCAGAATTAACCTCTTCAGCCAAAATGCGCGTAACAAGACCAAAATTCAGTCAAACACACGTATTTGTATCATAAATTATAAAAACGGAATACTTACATCTCCTCTACTGTTCTTCTTCTTCTGCGTCAACGCCATATTTCTTGTGCTTCCTTCTCTCCAGTTCGCTCCCACCCAACTTTTCAATTTATAACAGGTACCGACCTTCGCGTTTTGTGTATGCACGAGAGGACCTGTCAGTGAGAAGGTGACCGCTACCGTGCCTGTTCAGTGTTGTACATCCATGACTGATCGACTATAGCCTACATTATTATATTATATATTATATTACATTATACTTAGCATCATGGCAACCCGGATGCGAGAAGACGCTGGCGTCAATATCGCCGCTTCTCAATCCGTAGCAAAACTGCTTTTTTCTGTTGGAAAAAAGAAAGCCAAGTTGTCCGTACAAGCTCTGGGGCTGTGCTACTAACTTTGAAGGCTGCACACCTGAACAACTGGCTCCGTGGACTTACCTTTCTCCACTGATCAGCTGCTAGCCTCGTCGATCAGCTGTTAGCCTCGCCGATCAGCTGTTAGCCTAGCAACGCTAACTTTCAAACCGACGTACTCAATACTCTGTGGGCTGTCCATCATTGCTCCGTTGGTCCTCCCTCCACCACAACCTCAGGGTTATTCACCGCCTGGCTCCTTCATCGCTCTCCTCTGCTGCTGTGGTCTCCACTGGCTCGCGGTGATGTTGGATGGTCGCTGCTCCGCCGTTGCTGGCGCGGTCTTCAGGTGTTCAGAGCAGGAGCTCCTGGACCTCTGCTGTCACTTCGCCCCAGGCTCCATCGCTGGGATTGGATCCCTTGGTCTCCTGCGTTGCCCCCGCTGTGTGCACGGGGCCTCCAGGCGCAAGTTTGGCTATACGGACGGCGCTATTCCCTGCGATGCTGACTGGGGTGCTGCTGTTACCTCTGTGCTGACAGGCGCTCCATTTATTCTTTGTTTTGTTTGTTCCACTTTGTTAAGTGTCCTTGGGTACCCTGAAAGGTGCTATATAAATTAAATGTATTATTATTATTATTATTTATTGTCCTGCCTACTTTTTTCTGACTGACTGTACAAACAGTATAAAATGTATTTTATTGATTGCAATTGTAACAGTTCATTATGTAATAATAATATTTTCTAATTTAAAAAATTAACGGGCTAACTTCACTTTAGTCTGAATGGTTGAATGGGTATAATTGATTTTTCTATCACAATGTAAGAAAAAACATTTGCAGTAGCAGTTGTTTGATCTCAGCACAATTGTCAAGTTTGAATTGTTATTTTAAGTCTAACACTTTGCAGATTATCTTTGCAAAGGTTTTAATGTTTGTATTTGTCTCACTTGACTAATAAAAATAATAAATCTGTGTTACTCAAGGTTGACTTTGATGAATATTTTTGATTGAGTGTTTTTTCTTTGCAACCTGAAAAGTGTCTGTCAAATGGGAAAATTAACTCAAAACAGCAATCTCAAATCTGCCTAAACTGAGTTAAGAAACAATTATGAATCAAGAATCACTGAATCAAGAATCGATTTGGAATCAAATCGTGACCTTGAGAATTTCTGAATCATGCACCCCTACTGAAACAAAGAATATTTGTGACCATAATATTGCAAGTATAGATTCTATACATAATTATATATGTTAATTATAATTAATCTGCCAATATTTACCATAAATTTACACAAAGACATTCAAAGGTGCATTGAGGGGTTTTTATAGCGTTTTCTGTTATTAAAGATGAGTTTTATATTGTTCAGCCTCTTGAAGGAAAAACACAACTTGAGGTTTTCTGTTGCAAAATTAATATTTATGAATGCATAATTTAGCCAATATAATTCATACATTTCTTATAAAATGCTTATCTTCTACACATAGCCGAATTTTTAACAATTTTTGGACTAAATTTGTAACACATTGGACGGGCTAAACACAGCCCAATTTTCAACAACTATTTTTGGACTAAATTTGGACAAAATCGGATGGACCAAACACAGCCCAATTTTCAATGACTATTTCTGGACTAAATCAAGACTATGACGGACCGACCAGATTTAGCCCATAAACCAACGTCCAAATGACGTCTGGTGTTTGGTGGGAAAGATGCTTTGTGTTAACTCCCTTCATTGCTCACCAATACAAGTCACAGCGCTCACATAACACATCCATATTTGATCCAATGTTAATATCAAGAATACTAATAAATGAAGGTGTGCTGATCCACATTATTGCTATTAGCCCTTTTCACCTCACTGACAGTCATACCCATTGACTTATAACATCCCATAAGTAATTTGCATAACTTTTTGCATAAAAAAAGTTGTGTGTTAATTGCCTCATTCCGCCTGGTTGGCAACCTAAAATGGTTTATATTCTATTTGTATTTATCTTCTTTCATGGTTATGTGTAGGGAACACTCGCTTATCTGTTTGCTGAAAGCTGCTATGTTGTGATGCTAGTAGCATGCTGGGGGAGCGTGTCTATGTTCCCCAGGTCCTATGTTCCCCGGGTCTTTTTAAAAAAAGGGTCCTATGTTCCCCGGTCTGTTACTTTTTCCACCATTACTGAAAAATTCCATGGCAAATAGGCCTAACCTAACCCTAACCCTAACCATAACCCCCTACCCTAACCCTATGCTCCCCGGTATGTATTGCTACAGGGGAACATTGGTCCCTTTTTGGGAAAAATGGGGAACGTAAGACCTTTTTTCTAAAAACCATTACTTCCGTTCTTTTCCCTGTCACCTCTCGTTAATAAGAACTGAGCATTCCATGGAGTAATAATCATACATTTTCATCCTTGAGCTGCGGAAATCTACTGCACTCGGTAATCGACTCGTCAGGGCTTCCCCACAATGAGCAGGCTGCTGGAGGAGAGCGATGAGTTGTGCTGTGTTTTTAATACAAATCCGGCAAAGCTAGCAGATGTTTGATGCTTCGTACTGTGTGCTGGGACTGTATATGCACTGTTGCTGAAGTTTGGTGCTGTTCTGACCATTAATTGTGGCTATGAGTGGCTTTTTGATGGCGGTTTCTAATTGGAGGCATAAGTGGTAGTGTATTGTTATCGTGCGGTCTTTTCTGAGTTTGCTAAAACTAGCTAAGCTAGCGGTCAGCAAACGTGACCTCTCGAGGGGTAGTCTTACTCGGTGTAAACCATGGCTTAAACTTACACCGGAATATCCCTTTAACTTCTTCAGCAACAGTAGCTCGTCTGTTGGATTGGACCACACGGGCCAGCCTTCGCTCCCCATGTGCATTAATGAGCCTGTCGCAGGTTCACCACTGTTCCTTCCTTGGACCACTTTGGATGGATACTGACCACTGCAGACTGGTAACACCCCACAAGAGCTGCAGTTCTGGAGATGTTCTGACCCAGTCCTCTAGCATCACAATTTAGCCCTTGTCAAACTGGCTCACATCCTTACACTTGCCCATTTTTCCTGCTTCAAACACATCAACTTTTAGGACAACATGTTCACTTGCTGCCTAATATATCCCACCCACTAACAGGTGCCATGATGAATAAGGGTGTCATGATCTCGATTTTAATTCGAAATCGACCGAAATTAAGTCACAATCTCAAACTTCGAATAAAACAATGGAATCGTCGATGCTGCCTCGCCCCCATGTCACGTCCGGTCGGCTTGCCAGACGGAAAAAAACACACAGGTGTTGAAGTGCTGCGAGTCAACCTCCTGTAACTTAGCTACTAGCTAAGCCAGCAGCTATTAGCTACAGCCAGTCAAATGATAGCATGGTGTTACACCACTCCTGTTCGGCTCCCGGACCGTGGTCGGGAAGCACAGGGGAGATGATTTCCTCCAGGGCCGAAGTTTCTGTTTCCCTTCGGGTGTGAACCCCCTTTTACGTGTTAAACTGGTCGGGAAATAATACCAGGGAGCTTTGCTGTATCTTGAGGAGCCGTCGCCTTTATTCACAGCCAAACTGCAGCCTATATTGTACACTTTATTGATGTTGCTACTACTGCGACCCCTTTCGCTTCTCCTTCCTCTCCCATTCATTCACTGTCCGCACGTACACACGCTCCCTCACTCTCGCTCGCCCACTCACACCTTACGCATTTTACGCATACACACCTCACGCACCGCCCTATTCCTGAAAGGGGCTACGCCACTCTTACAACAATTATCTGTGTGTGTATTTTCAACTAAATTGTTCAGAGAAGACTATGGACTATGGTTTTATTTTTTCGTTTGTTTTGTTGTGAACTGGAATGTCATCTTCTGTGAAGAAGACTGCAGTTGTTGACTTGTAAGTGTCTAAAATGGCATAGCAACCTGTGCTTTAAAAAAAATAAATGTAAAAATCGAGAATCAAATCGAACCGTGACCTTAGAATCGAAAATGTAATCGAATCGAGGATTTGGAGAATCGTGACACCCCTAATGATGAAGAGATAATCAGTGTTATTCACCTCACCTGTCAGTGGTCGAAATGTTATGCCTGATTGACTGTGTTGGCCCATTGCCAAGGTACGTTAGCATCTCTGCAATATTGGATGTGGCAAGTCGGCCTTGTAAATAAATACTAGCAGAAGTGGAGACTGGGGGTTTTCTGAATAAAAAGCACTAACGTCTACATTTAACTGATTTTGATGAATCATTTTTAATGTAATATAAATCTAAAGTTGCAGTAGGCTATTATAAATATGCACCATATATTATGCAAGTCAGTTGTCCATATTTAAAGTTAAATCAAATTAAACAAGCTGGCAGTATACAGTGACATGTAGTAAGTAGGGGTGTCACGATACCAAAAATTCAGTAGTCAGTGCCAATACCAGTAAAATTACACGATTCTCGATGCCAATTTCGATACCACGGTAAAAAAAAAAGGATGAAAATTTTGAATATTCCATATTTTAAAGCATCAGTCTGATGCATTTTGAGATGCATTTTTTGCCAACCTGTGGAGAGCTAGAGAAACTTAACTTCAGCCATGAGTCAAAAATATTATGGCCTCCTTACTAAGTATATTGCAAGACATTTCATGCCAGCCTGTCACTGGGTCTAACATTTACAGCATATGAGGCACAATGTGGTAAGGGCTTAATGCAAATGGCTTAATGCATATAGGGATGCAGACCACCATCAGAAGCTGAACGCACTGCTGGCCTCTGCGATTTTACCTGACTGAATTTGGTGAGTGATGGTTTCAATCATTTTAATATTTTCTGGTATATCCAAGTTACCCAGGAGCTCTGTTGACATAGGCTTAGCTAACGTTAGCTACAGCTTGATGAATTGAGTCATTGAACACAGCAGGAGAGAACGCAACGTTAGACAGCTAGCACTAAAGCTCCGGTGGAAAATGATTAGCACTAGCTAACGCTACCATTAACGTTAGCCTAAAATTAGCTACATATCGTTACTAAAGTTAGATGATATCTAGCTAATGTTAGGCTAACGTTAACGGTAGCGTTAGCTAACTGTTAGTGCTAATCATTTTCCACCGGAGCTTTAGTGCTAGCTGTCAGTCAGGTAAAATCGCCGAGGCCAGGAGTGCTTTCAGCTTCTGATGGTGGTCTGCATCCCGAAGAGGTTTTGCAGCAAGCTAGCCGGGTCAGCGCATGCGCGAGCTTTGTCGCGAGCGCGAGTCCTACTAGCAACATAAAAATAAATCCACGCAAGTTTTAGTAATTTAAGGATTAAATTTGTGCATGTAAGTTACACAAATTGAAAAACTCATAGGCCAAGTTGGATGGGGGTTCAAAAATTTACTACCTCGTCAGATGACGTTTATTACCTTTTACTACTTTTTACTGGCCTTAATTTGGGCTAATTTCATTTACTACCTTTTACTACCTTTTACAACCCCGCGGACACAACTTCCGGAAGAGGCGCTGCACCGATGCCAACACCGGAATCGGTGCGAGCAGTACTTCTAAAAAATGGGCATCGTCAGTGTTTTGACATTTTAGAATCGAAAGGTATCGCAAGTATCGGTTCTCGTGACATCCCTAGTAGTAAGGCTGGTATGGTCCTTTAAACATTCTGTCGTGTCTATTACTGCAGCAATTGTATGTATTTTTAATGTGGCAGCCTTTTTGTTCACTTAATTTCCCTAGGGACAAATAAGTAAGTAATCTTGAATTTTAATACTTAGTCCTCATATGATATTGATCAAATCAAATGTAGACAACTGACTTGCATTATATATTGTGCATATTTATAATAGCCTTTTTTAGCATAAAATGTTATTGTATACAATTGTATACAAATAAGTGTCATCATTTTCTGTCATGGGATATATCACTTCACTGCTGATAGAAAAGAAAGCAGACTCACTGGCAGTTGCAGTCTTATTTTGATTTGCAGACTTTGTCTCAATGATTGTCAATATTAGTACTTAAAGTAATATGAATCACTGAATATAAAAACAATTCATCATATTAGTTTAATTCAAACATTCGTACTTTTTATTGGGAAAACCCACAGTTTTCACATCTACTTGTATTTTACAGGGCAGACCTTCCACATCCAATATGGCGGTGACGTCGACAAACGGTACAGCGAGTCATTTAGGCGTCTATCTATACATGTCCATGGTTTCAGTCATGATTGCTGCAAATGTGATTGCCAACTTGTGTGATTGGCCACTGCAATGTGACGTCGGGCACACATACACGCAAACAAACACACACACACATACACACACACACACACACACACACACACACAGCAGCCCACTTCTTGTGTCAAAAAGACCATAACAACAGTTAATCTAAATATTAAAAGGTATAACAGCACACGCTCCAGAGAGAGAGAGAGACACTTACATGGTCATTGTCAGGGTCATTCACAAGAGAATATGGTACGTAAAACATAAAATTGAGAAATTAGTCATCTTGAATTTATCATTTTAGATTAAAATAATGGTTGTTGGTAATGTATAACAGACCCCCGCAGCATTGGAATTTAACTGCTTTCATGGGAGCTCAGACCCTTGAATGTAACGTAACTCGAACCCTGAACTTAGTCAAGAAACAAAGTCGAAGCACAGCAAAGCACATTCACCTGAAACTCCACACACTTAACACGTGGAACAGAGTGGTCATTACAAAGCTGATTATAACTAAATCATTTGATGCTGTAACTGTCACTGCATAGCTGTGTTCTGTTCCCAGGGTGTGGCACTTTGTTACATATGTCTCCCTCTGCACACATCTGTAGAATGTCTTTGGATTGTCTGATCTTACATACAGTCCATCAACTCTATGTGTGCAGAAGCTGCTGACAGGATATACAACAGTGATGTTCTTGAAGCAGCTGTCAGCTGGTTTTGCTGTGGTGCTGCTTGCTGTGGTGAGATGCTCCTGTGTGGGTTGTGGGCTTTCGGCAGGAGGGGAAGAGGTTGTGGGGAGTGCTACAGTAGGAGTTGTATCCTGTGTTGACCAGTCTGAGAAAAAAATATTGAATAGCATTAAAATAAATCTTACAATTACATGTATGTTTCACATCCAAGGTTGACTTTTACAGAGGAACCAACAACCTTCATTTTAAAGTTATATATTATGTTACAATATTACTGCCTGTGTAGAGTAATATATTACTTATTACACTACTTTTTAGTTACTTTCAACAAAATGCCCAAATAACCTATATAGAATATCTTTTTAAATAGAGGAATGGCCTTGGACACAGGGATGAGCTGGCAGACAACGGATCAAAGTTTGATTAATTATGAGAAAGGAATAAATATTTTTAATTGAAGGCTCAGTCATATGAAACAGTATAGACCTATACCTTCTATAATGTAGCCTATAATGACATGACATGAGAAAAATCTCTTCTTCTGTGCCTTGTCATTTAGTCCACAGAACATGGAATGCATGGACATATGCAATTCAAGAATGTAAATTAAAGTGTGCTCGGAGGATTAAGGCTTCATCATTAGGCTACGAAATATGGCTCATTTCAGTCACACAGAGACTGAACACAGAACTTACAGGCTCCGCTATATTAAACACATGTATAGCCTTTATTAGCATGGTCATGTTGGTGTGGATGGATGCTTTCAAAAACAACAATAAACGCTTCACTTTGGTAGGTTTACGTGGATTGTGACGTGATACAAGAAATAACTGTAGTAACATATTACTGGATTTATTATTAGTAACACGTTATATTACTCTGTTACCATTAAAAATAAAAATATATTACTATGACGCCTTTTGTAATGACTTTGTAACACGTTACCTCCAACACTGGTCATAGATACATAAACCATGTGGGAAGGGGTCAAACACAGACATTGCTTTGTTCTAAAGGGACTCATAGGTTTAAACTATAATTTTCAATCAGTGTTTTTGAAGGCAACAGCTGTGATTATACAATGGTTAGGGTGAATACTCGATTGACTTGAAGATGTGAATTAACTTCTGACTCACAGACAGCTGTGGAACTCTTCAAGTGTTTCCAGTGAAACCACCTGTTAACTGTTCTATTGACTGTATCTAAAATGAGCAGCATCGGCTCACTGTATATAGGGCCAGAACAGTGACAGTGAACAATAGCACAGAAAATTTGTAACAAATAAAACACTGGCAATGAAACCTTTTACATTTGAAAAAGTGGTATTGGCACTGAAACGAATATTTTTTGGGCTTATGAACAGTCTGTGTTGGGGTGTGTGTTGTGTGTGCTGTCGGTCGCTTGTTAGTAGACTCCATTTCTGAGCTTTACGATGCTCTGTTGTTAGCTACGAGCTAGCTGAGAGAGGCACTCGGGAGCGAGCATGATGTGATACGCGTCACACCAACATAATTTTTACGGGAATATGCTACCAGAGTCACCTCTCAAGATGAGCTGGCCAAAGGTTGATAGAGGCAACAGAGTAAGAAGGGGAATGTCTAATTTTTCAGCTTATTTAACAGCTGGTTCACTCATTGGCATCAAAAGGTGATTAAAAATCTTTTTAAAAATACAGAAAAGTTAACTAATGCACCTTATCTGCTGGAAATCATATTATTATATTATGTAGAGGATACATCATAGGTGACATACTCCATAAAAGCATAGTATATGGACCTTCACCCATCTGATGTTTCTGTGAACTGAACTTACAGTCCTGATAAGAAAAAGTGTCTGTTACTGTAGCCTCACCTTCACTGAGTTTATGTTTTAGATGTGATATTAGTGGAAATTGACCCTGTTCACAGAACTGTCCAGAGAAGTCATCCATATCCAGTGTCCACACAGCAGCTCCTCCCAGCTGCCTGCTCTTCAGATAGTCCACCTGTTAGACAGTGAGGAGTAACACCATAAAACTCGTATATAGAAAAGCTATCAGTTCTTTTCACAACAAAGTAATTCACTGTACCTTAGCATCAAGGCTCCTCTGGTCATCAAAGCCGACCCACTGATTCCCTTTGACAGCGTAGGGAACTTTCTGACCATCAATCCACTGAACTGAGGTGCCTTTCAAGAAGGAGCAGGTCTGGTAAACAAACATCACAGTTTCTGTCAAATATGTTAGTCACAGCTATAACAGACATGTTAAAGTCAGTGCTAATGAGGCTGGAGCATTAGCAGCACTTGCAGCAGCAGTAGGATAAAAACCTAGTAGTGCCAAAGGACGTTTTCTTTTCTTAAGACTGCCACTGCATAACTTCATCATCTTCTGTACTGTGATTAAATCTCAGATGTGTATGAATTCATAAAGACTGCAGTTCACATATGACTATAGCAGGCAGAAGAAGAAAATGTTCATTTGTATAGTGTTAAGTTTCGATCCTGGTGTAGTTACTTGCTACTATGTCTCTCTTGATGATAAAGCACACATTTACCCAAAATTTTAGTGTTAAAATTATCTTTTAATTCGTCTGGTTCTGGGCAAAAAGGAGTTTTTATGAATTGGACCAGTCTGTTAGCAGTGCAAACCAAGACATCCTCATACCTGTAAAACTGAATAGTTTGATTGCCAGTGACTCCCAAAATCCCCAAAAAACACTGTTTCCAAAACAAGTCCATTGCAGTATGACAGCAGCAGGCATACTGAGCCCTCATCATAGGCTCACAGTTGGGTTAGGTTTAGGCATGAAAATGATGGTTAGGTTAGGAAAACATAGTGTTTTTAGTTAAAATAACTATGTTACATACGCAACTGTACAGAACATCTGTGATGCACACCAACAGCTGCCTGCTTGATGAAATTCCTGTACCATCCATCCTCAACCTCCGCCCAATGCAGACTTTGCTGCTCTTCAACTATTTCTCCTGACTTCTTCCTGCTGCTTGCACATTCAAACCTTTATCGTTGTTTTTCTAATTAGGACAGACTGGTACAAACTCATTGCTAAGTTTCCGCAATAATGCATTCTGCATTCTTCTTAATGTATTGGTGGTAGAGCTGAGAGTTAGAAATAGCATAACTGTGGTCAAAGTTGTTTGATTATGTTGCCTTCTTTGCTAAATGTGTTCTTGATAATAACAAAAAATAACTTTATTTATATAGCACCTTTAAAAACAGAGTTTATAAAGTACTTTGACAAACAAGCAGGATGACAATATTACAGTCAACAGTCAAGCCAAACACAAGAAAGCCCAGTCTGAAATGTAAAAACACAGACAAAAGACAAATGAGTCATCACAAGTAAAAAGTAAATAGAGGCCATGAAACAGAGAGAGGAAAAGTAAATCTAAACTAGAGATGAATAAAAGAATAAAATCAATAAAAAAGGATTAGAGGACAACATCACATCAGAGGAATTAAGAACAGATAAAAGGCAAAGGCAAAAGCACCGTCACCTTAAGTTTTCAGCCTCAATTTTGGTACAACCAGAAAGGCACCTAGATTGAGGCTTTATACTTGCAGATAAGGGGCCAAGGGTACTTTCAATAAAACTGATGGTTGGATGTGGGGAGTTGAATTGTATGATTTATTCAGTTGTAAAAAATGTTGTGTCGTGATACCTCATAGTAAGACCAGACACCAATCTGCTGCGTATAGGGCCCAGGGCTGGCAGGGCCACTGGCTGGGGCTCCCAGGCCTGTTGCTGCAGTGGAAAGTGTGAAGGCACGAGCATGAATGGGACAACCCAGCAACAACTTCCCTGCTGAGGCTCCTCGCTCCATGCAGTACTGCATTACATAATCCTGAGAGGAAAGAAAGGGAGAGTGATGAATCAAGTGAAGAATTGCTGTCAAAACATTTTGCTTTCTTAGTTGTTATATCGTGATTGCGTGATACATAGAAAATCCAAGATATGGAACTGTCTTATGTTATAAACCTGCAATAACATGGTGGCAGCAGAATTAACACACTAACATACCCTTCATTTTGTTTTTGTTCTCCACCAACCCCTGCAGGGAAATATCTGACTGCTAACATGCTCTATGCACTATGTTCGGAATGAATGAAATTCAATACCATGCTTTCACTGCTACCCAGCGCTGAGGCAGCGTTAACTAGTCACTGAGTTAAGGTGGGTCACATACGGTCACCACAAAAAGCCTTGAGCACAGAGCATAAACTAAGTAGGCAGAATGGAAACATGACAGGCAAGAGAAAAATAAGATGGCAATTGTGATTAAAAGGGAGAGAACAAAAAGGATAAAATGAAGAGCAAAAGATGGAACAAATGAACTGAACAAAAGGAGAGGAGGAGCTCTGGCAATAAGTTTTAATTTTTTTTATAATTATCTTTAAATCTTTTAATTGTCACTGCAGTGCCACCAGTACATTAGTTGATACAACTGGGCACCGGATAAATGTGTCAGGTTATGACATTTAGAACAGTAAAAGTACCAACCCCCTTAAGTCATTGTTTGTGATTGTGTTACATTAAATTCTATCCTTTCAGCTTCTTAAAATCTTCTAATATGTGTCTGGATGAATGATATTATTATATATACATATTTTTCCGATAAAAGCATCAATCCACCTGTTAAACGGAACAGGAATACAGGAAATGACACACACTCAGCTAAAAAGATTTTCTAGGGGA
The DNA here is from genome assembly GCA_039737535.1 of Lagodon rhomboides. Lineage (NCBI taxonomy): Eukaryota > Metazoa > Chordata > Actinopteri > Spariformes > Sparidae > Lagodon > Lagodon rhomboides. Next base: position 3,074,989 of record CM077785.1, on the reverse strand, counting down.
CCTTCCTCAGACGTTCATTAGATTGTCCTTCCTACACCTATGATCTTGCCTTAGAAACATGCTCAAAGTGTATGTATTTGCAGTTAAGATCTAGATGTGAGGATAAAAATGGAAATGTGAAGCTATTTAAAACATTTCAAAATTTCAAATATGAAATGCCAAATTAAAGAAAAAACCTGCAGTAAGTGTCCTAGTAAGATGTCCCACTAAAACAGCTTCAGTGTGTCTTGGCATCGATTCTACAACTCTCTGGAACTCTACTGGAGGAAAGAACAGCATTCTTCCAAAATATTTTTTGATGATTGTGGTGGAGAGCGCTGTATTGTGCTTCGGTCCAAAATCTACCATAACTATTCAATTCAGTCCAGATCTGGTGATTGCAAAAGCCATAGCAAATGGTTCACATCATTTTCAAAATCATCAAAAACCATTCAGTGATGGGGGCATTGTCTTCCTGGAAGAGACTACTCCCATCAGAACATAAATAATTTAACTTGTAACCCAACTCTACAGAACTACTGAAATAGTGAAATATTTTGGCCATTTTAATTGTATACAGTTTAAACAGTTCAAACAATCAATAATCTTAAACAAAACTGATATCAAGTTTATTTAATTTCTAACTGGTACTATTCATTCATGAAGTGTAGCATTAAACAATGGGTTATTACTATGTTAATATTGTTGTCAGCGTAGAGTGAGCTGTGGTGGGCCGTCACTTGATCTTGATCACCATGGAGGTCAAAAGACTTAACACTGATGAAGTCCAGGTACCTGAACACACACAAAACAACATATATACCACGGACAGATGTGACATTTACTGCATAATAATGCAGTTGTGTCATTTCAGAAGTATTTAAATTGGAGCAGACATAAATATAAGTCTTACTTTGAAATCTCAGAGATTTCATATCCTGTATCAATAACATCTGTTTGTGCTGCCACAGCTGCAGAGAGCATTAGTTGAGTGTTACTTCCTTCTGTACCCTCAGCTCCATAGGCCTCTGAAAGTTCCTAGAAATCAATAGAAATCCACTAGTCAGTGGTCCAAAATGTACCTCAGAACAACAAATCACATTATAGATTATATTACTGCAAACCAGATTCAACTTTCTCCCATCTTCCAAGCAGCTATTGGCAATATAAAGAGCACATCATTTATAAATTGTAAAAATGTAAAGGAAAATGCTTTTTTATGTGTGTTCAAATTGAATGTAGCAAAACATTGCTGCTCACGTGTATTTCATGGAACCAAAGTGTACCTATGTATTAGCTGTAAAACAATATCAAATGTCCATAAACAAAAAATGTAAGCCTCAGCTTGAGCATCTCATGTAAAAATAATTTCATTTAAGATTTTTGGACTGATGATTACATTCAAACCACAGATTTCACTGGTAATATGCAGCTTACATCTATTGATTCTCTGCAGTCTTATGCACACAACTCAAGGTTAAAGACACGTGGGACTCTGGCCTGATGCCTGGAGTGCCTTGTACAGCCAGCCCTCTAATGTTTGAGCATCTAATTCTTCCTAGGAGAGTCAATTTAAGATCATACTTTTATACTTTTATACTTTATATCACTCTTGAAGATACACACAGAATTAATCCAGCTCTCTCAGATATTTGTACTTATTTAAATCTTCTGTTGGATCTTTTTTTTTTATTGTGGAGCTACCCAATTGTGTAACAAATGAATGGAACTGTTAAGCAAAGTCTACATGTTGGTGCAAGGACTTGCCTGTTGGGACGAAATGATGAGTTGCCTACTGATTTTCTCAACAGAGACATAATGGACCTAATAGTGTGTATTCCTGCTTTGCAAAAAGTTGAATAAAGAATATGTCGGAAAAAAAATAATAAAACAAAAAACACAGACATAAGCTTCAGATCTGTATTAACTTAATAGGACTAAGACTTTAAGAATATGCAAAAATGCCCCTTTGGATTCCTCTCCGTTAAATAAAACACACTAAAGTGGCCTTTTTGCAGGCCACACCACTACATGCAGCTGCTGCCCTTTTTTAAAAAAAATGTTTTCCACCCTCTGACAGCCTGAATCCTCCACATATCTCCAGTCAGTGTACCTTGCATAGTAGAGTGAACCTCTGCTTGTCCTCTGCAGGACCTTCACTAGCACCAGGGTATTCCCAATCTAGATCCAGACCATCAAATCCATGAGTCCTCAGGAATTTGATCGAAGACTGGATGAATGTCTGACGGTTAGCTGGAGTGGACACCATGATGGAGAACCTGCAATAAAAGGTAAGAAAAATGTAGTTCTCTAAAATGGCAGATGAACAGCATAATGTATTTTGAAAGCCAACATGGAACTGTTCAACTATCTATCTATCTATCTATCTATCTATCTATCTATCTATCTATCTATCTATCTATCTATCTATCTATCTATCTATCTATCTATCTATCTATCTATCTATCTGCTGTCTGTCTGTCTGAGAATTATTGATTATTCTATAAATTAATAAAGTTCTGCTCGCATAGTTTTTGTTAAATGTAAAGCGACTTTGAGTTCCACATAAAGTGCTATATAAGTATGATTTATTATTATTATTCTGTTTTATTCTATACAATACATATCAGAAGTTCCAAGAACACATACTGCCTACTTTGCTTGACCTACACTAAAAAAAACAAAAAACAATAAGAAATCAGCCAATCAAATTGACATTTGAATGAAATATGAACTGTTATTATCTCGTTGATTTAATAAAGCCATTATAATCAATTTCTTTATGGCCTGTAGGGCTGGTGGAAACAAGTTGTGAATACATTATTGACATATCATCACCTTTTAAGACGTGACTTATTTGACAGAACCACATTAATGTCTTAAGTACAAATCATCATTTTTTCTGTTACATACTTTTTATTAGGAGTGAAGCTATTCAATGATCAAAGTTATCCATTCACTGAGAGACAACTTTTCTTATTACAGGTGAGCAATTATATAAGCTTTATTCATAATTTATTTTAAAAGTCTGGTTCTGCAGGCACCCTTTACTTAAGATAAACATGGGGAAATGAAATTAGCGTAGATGTAATAGATGGCCAATGAAATGATGTCTGGCAGAGTGCGTATTGTATTTTAAGTATTTTGATAGAATAAAAGCTATTTAACTCAAGATTTCACACATAGCTTAAATATCTTCTTTTCTTACATGCCAGTACAGTATAGTGTGCCTGCAAAGACCACAGTAATAAATGTTTTATTAGATTGAACAAAACATTTCAAAAGTTACCTAAATTGGCTTGAGAAAATAATAATCAATGGGTAATAATTCTCATTTGTCACAGCCCAACAATCAACTGAGAAGTCAGTAAAATAAAATTACTCCTATGCTGCCATTCTTGCTTTCTGTCAGCAGATGGAGGAGTTTGATAAGGAGTAAGCAACAGGGCATCAACTCACTGAGATCCATTGTCCACCTCTCTGACCGACAATAAAGTCTTCAGCCTAGGGTTTCTGTTTGGGTACACACAAAGAAAACAAGTTGCTGATTGAACAGACATTACATTTTGAAATCAAAAAGTACATATCTTTTCCATGAGCCAATTGTTACCTGTTTTTGAGCTCAGTGAATGATTTGTAGTGGCTTTTCTCATTCCACTCATGCTCAGTGATCTCATTGACATGGTTGATGATGGCGAAGGCATAAACCAGGTGTGTACAGAGGAAGGGGTTAATGTTCTCTGGCAGGAATTTCCCCACACCAGTTCTGTACCGCGACCAGTTGGTAAAATAACACACCATTTTGGCGGTGTTTGCTGGGTCAAGAAAAAAACAGACAAAAAACATGAGCTTTGCTCACAGCACTGAAGTTTAAGTAAAACATGATCTCCAATATTGTATTTTAAATGCTTTGCTTACCAATCTGAATAAAGAACTGCAGAGCCACTGTAAGGGCACAATTCACATGTTATTGCAGCTCAAAAACAAAGACTTTCAAGAAAAATGAAATTAAATAAAAGGAAAGAAAAAATGAAATTTCTCACCAATAATGCTTGCTATTCCTGTGTTCATCTTAGCTGTTTGTGCTCTCTGTCGTTGTGTGGCACTTCAAACTGTGGGGCAGAGACAGAGACTAGAAAAAGCATATACACAGTGTAACGTCACTCCAGTCTTACATCTCATATTACTATGAGTCACATGCTGTGGTTTTCAGTTCCCTCAACACTTTCATTTAAATATCCTTAACTTAAGTAAAAAGAAAAATACGCAGTTACAAGTAAAAGTCCTGTGCTCAAAATCCTACCAAAGTAAGAGTACTAATGTACTTAAAAGTAAAACTACTGGTTCGTAAGAAAATTAGATTCTGCAGAACGGGAGTTTTTCTCAAACCTGACTAGTGTTTTCTGGCAGTCATGAGATGATTAAGCAGAGAGGAATATTAAGGAACATATATATGTATATATATATATATATATATATATATATATATATATATATATATATATATATATATATATATACATTCATATTCATTTATCACATCTGTTTTTATGTAAAAAATAAAATAAAGTACAAGTACGTCAAAATTGCACTTATGTACGTGACTTGAGTTAATGTACTTTACTTTACTCATACTGCAATGAACCCCTATTGGTGGCCTGGCCCATGAGAGCAAAGGTTCTGGCCCGCACGACCCATTGACACTTATGTGAACACAGCTGTCATAATAGCAGGTTAAATAAAGTGTGCGCTGTTCTAATTTACTTTAACCTCATCCCGCATTGTACACTTGACCTTCGACCGAGTCCGAGACTATCCAGCACTAGTCACCAGCTAAGTCGAATTAATATAAGTAAGTAGCAAATAATCAATAACTATCCTAAACCAAGAACAACATGGCCTTTGTAAAAAAAGTGCAAAGCCAACCAGGGAGAGTGTCTGTTCAAATCTGACTGGACTGATCAGTTTTGTTTCATTTTAAGAGACCATGCTAATGCCAAACCGACCATAGCTGTCTGCAATGCTGAGAACCTGAATCTAAAGCAACACTTCATCGCTGTGCATGCTGCCGGTTTTAATGGCGACTACTCTTCAAAATCAATTCACCGCACACAAAAAATAGCAAATATTATAACATCATACAAGCAATCTGTGTGTAGATCAACATCTGCACAAGAGAGAGCAACGGCTGCACCATTGCATGTTGCTTGGAACGTTGCTAAAGCTAAGAAGCCTTTTGCCAATGGTGAGTTGATTAAACAACACTCCTCTGCTAAAACTCTCTTGTTGCCATGTAAGTTGGCAACTGACACCTGCTTTAGTTGCAAAATAGCAGAGAGAGAGAGAGAGAGAGGAATGATGATGATGATATCATTAAAACAATGTACACAAATAATAAATGTGCTGTGAAAATTGGCAACATGGAAACAGATTTCTTTCCCCAAAGTAGAGGGGTGAAAAAGGGCTGCAGTCTGAGCCCCTCCCTGTTTAACATTTATATTGATGAATTAGCAAAATCACTAGAACAATCAGATATTCCTGGTGTCACCCTGTTTGACACAGAAATTAAATGCCTACTTTTTGCACATGATGTAATACTGCTCGCCCCATCTAAGGAGGCATTACAACAACAACTAGATCATCTGCAAACCTTCTGTCAGACCTGGGCACTGACAGTCAATCTGGAAAAGACCAGAATTATGGTCTTCTAGAAACGACCCAGGTGTCAGTGAAACCGAGATAGGTTCTCACTGGGCTCCGCTGACATAGAACACACACACAGCTACACATATCTGGGACTAAAAATTACTTCTTCAGGGAATTTCAATCTGGCCGTTAATGATCTCAGAGACAAGGGAAGAAGGGCTTTCTACGCTATAAAAAATTATTATTAAATAAATATTCAAATTTATAATAGAACAAATCTTACTGTATGGTAGTGAAGTGTGGGGTCCTCTTGTTAACCAAGACTTTGGAAAATGGGACAAACACCCAATTGAAACCTTGCACACTGAGATCTGCCACAGAAAGTCCACAGAAACACCCCCAACAATGGATGCCGAGCTGAACTCGGCCACTTTCCCCTTTTAATTAGGATACAAAAAAGAGCAATCAAATTGTACAAACACCTAGAAGCAAGTGACCCAAACTCCTACCATTACAAAGCTGTCCATCTTCAAGAGGAGAACATAGAGAGGAGTCCCCTCAGTCAGCTGGTCCTGAGGCTCACCTCCTCTAACAGCACCAGGCCTCAGGGCAGCCCTCACACAATCTGGACCAACCAAATTATAGCTAAAGAAAAAGAAAATAACATTAACTATTGACATCCACCACAAAAACTCAAAGCAAACTTCAATGTTATTTGGCTCTAAACATACAGTACACGCTGGCAGAGTACCTGACCACAATGACTGATGAGAAACTGAGAAAGACTTTAACTATGTACAGACTCAGTGATCACAGCCTGGCCATAGAAACAGGCCGACAAATCAGACTCAAATCAGACTTCCACCGACAGGAACATACATATTAGTGTATGGGCGCAATTGCTGTCTGTCCAGCTACATTAGCACTGAAAAAGTCCTAAAATGATCTCTAGAAAAGAGTGGGAGCCCTGGGGCCAGGCCTTGTTAGACCAAAATAACTGGCCGTTGGCTTTGCAAAGATGACTGCTGAGTGGCAAGACTTGCTTAAATGGACTTTGATATAATGTCTGCTGGATGCAACGGTTGAAATATAGTGATTACACTTTAGTGTATTGTAGGTCATAAACCATTGATGAGTGTCAGAAAAGAAAACAATGAGTTTGTCATTTTTATTGAGCTTGAAAAGTCATATTGTAAAGGAAAATCTGAAGGCTGAGGGTAGCTGATGTTTTCCTCCTTAAACAGGACGGACCAGATCAGCACAATCATATTGTTTCCACATTTTAGAGTGACCCACTTTAAGATTTTTACCTAAAGCAATTTTAACATGAAACCCATGTTTGAAACTCAATGCCAAACATTCCCTGCATCTTTTAATGTCCATCATTGTAATGATGATATGTTGTTGCTGATAGTGCTTGACAGGCATAGGCTGCTAGGACAAAGAACATGTCATGCTGGAGTGTTATGATTTTTCCTCAAGGCTAAAACTGCTTGATGAGCAGCAAAGAGTGAATGATGCAAAGACAGAGTTGTTGTTCCATCTGTGACTTTTGGTCATTTTTCTTTGAAAATTGTTGTTTAAATTTTGTCTAAACGTCTGTGACATCAAATGTCACAAAATGTGTGGAGCTTGGTAAATCACCTCATATTCATCTCTGGGCTATAACCCTGCTCAAACTGTTGGAGATTTAACGATTAAGTAAGGTGTATGTACACACATAATGAGGCAATGAGTCCAAATATTTTCATTTCACTGAAAATATAAATACCATTGTGATTCCAAAATTTACCTCTTTTATACAAATATGTAATATTCTTTGCTGGCCATTTTTTAATTGATGCTTTAAAAATGGTTGCTATTGTTTGTTGAAGCCCTTGGTTTCCATTCAACATTCAGGGTTCAAAGTAACATTTGTCACTATACAACACGGGTGCATCACAAAATTGAAGTTTGTATCTCCTTCATGCTACATTAACATAGAACTTATGTTCATTGATTTAGGCTGTGTACATTACGATTAGCATGGTTCATACCCCAGCTCTTTTCCTCTCCTCCCTGGGGCGGTGTTGGATGATTCCGTGGGCAGTGATTTTCTCAAAGTCTGCTGCTCTTAATTCAAAACCTGTGCAGACAAATTTGCGTTTCTACGGAAGCTTATTGCATTCACTTGATAAATTTTTTTTTTGGTTTGTTTTACTGAGTAATTATTTACGGAAGCTTATTGCATTCACTTGATAAATTTTTTTTTTTGGTTTGTTTTACTGAGTAATTATTTGTGTTTTTCTGAGTAATTTATTTTTTTGTCTGTTTTTTGGAATAATTATTTCTGTTTTTCTGACTAATTTTTTTTGGTCTGTTTTTTTGGAATAATTTTTTCTGTTTTTCTGACTAATTTTTTTTTGGTCTGTTTTTTGGAATAATTTTTTCTGTTTTTCTGACTAATTTTTTTTTTGTCTGTTTTTTGGAATAATTTTTTCTGTTTTTCTGACTAATTTTTTTTGTCTGTTTTTTGGAATAATTATTTCTGTTTTTCTGACTAATTTTTTTTTTCTGTTTTTCAGAGTAATTTTTTTTTTTTCTGTTTTTCGGACTAATTGTTTTCCTGAGTTTACAGAGCATTTGAAGATCCATTCATTCATTGAGAGCTCGACTTCATGGTTACAAACATGACCGATTTGTTCAGTTTAATCAAGTTTTACTTTGATCTGGGTTTAAGATACTGGGAGATAGTCCTGTCTTTAACTCATATAGATGGTATTATCATTAGTTTGTCAAGGCATGTATGCGCTAATCTGACTCTCGCCAGATGCATTTCGTTCCGCCTGGCTCCGCCTGGCTTCACTCACTGGCGAGAGTCAGGTTATGTATGTGCGGGACGGGAGTCGCCATAGGTCCACGACATGGTCCACGGGAGAACGGGGCTGTATTCGAAACCGCATACTACCGTACTGCCTACTACATACTGCGCCGTATGTACTGTATACTGCATATTGAATGTGGGATTCAGTATGCAGTATACATTATGCAAGTTTCCCAGAGTGCATTTCGCGGCAACCGGCAGTGGTGGTGGTAAAGCTGCTAAAAGCTGTTTTAATTCTCGCTTTAGCGCTGTTAATACATCACTTTCTTAAGTTTTAATATTTTTTTATGCGAGAAAGTACCTATTTAGATCCTTAATATACGATTAGTTTATCCAAACGACGCCTGTTTGTAAATTTATTCCGACGTTTTCGGAAATGTGAAGAGCCACCTGTGGGACCAGCGCTCCGGGAGGTCTCAGAGACAGCAGCCCGTTTCCTGATGTGATGGGCCGGTCAACCTTCGTCTCGCGGGAGTTCGAAGTATCTCGATATTTCAGAAAAAATATTACTCCGAAAAACAGGGGGGAAAAAATCACCACGAAAAACAGAAGAAAAAAAATTACCACGAAAAACAGAAGAAAAAAAAATTACTCTGAAAAACAGAAGAAAAAAAAATTACTCTGAAAAACAGAAATAATTACTCCAAAAAACAGACAAAAAAAAATTAGTCAGAAAAACAGAAAAAATTATTCCAAAAAACAGACAAAAAAAAAAATTAGTCAGAAAAACAGAAAAAATTATTCCAAAAAACAGACCAAAAAAAAAATTAGTCAGAAAAACAGAAATAATTATTCCAAAAAAACAGACAAAAAATAAATTACTCAGAAAAACACAAATAATTACTCAGTAAAACAAACCGAAAAAAAAAATTATCAAGTGAATGCAATAAGCTTCCGTACGTTTCATATGAAAATCTATTAAATGGTATTTGGATTCCTCTAGCGCATGGTTTCTCAACGGAGGCGGTACCGCCCCCTGGGGCACGTTATAAACATTTTGGGGGGCGCTGGACGCGTGAGGGCTGGTATAGGGGCGCTCAGGCACGAATGGGGGCGCCACAATTTGGCTTGTACAAAGTTCATTTGAACTCTACATTTTAAACTTTCATGGTTTCCCAACTAAAAATAAAGCTGCTGTCTGAGACCAAGAACCCGAGTCTGCTGCTTCCACTGCTGGGTAAAAGGGAGTAAACCCCGACGTCGCCCCTGGAGATCTCCCCTCGCTCCTGATCATGATCGGACAAGCCGAGCAGGAACGGTCTCCATAGTAACGCTCAAACAAATCCACCACAGCAGCAAAACCCGGGAAACACAAACGCTACTTTTGACAGCTGTCACCTCATCTTCGCGGGCTAAAACTTAAATAACCAATGAAAACGTACACAAGCACGATAATGTAATTACGTGTAATCACACACAATATACATTACAATCAAACACGGCGGAAAATAAGAAGAAATGCAGGCAGTACAATGCAAATTATACAAATTATGGGTTTATTCCATCACCCACGAACGTACATCTGCCGATGTGCCTGCTATCGGCAGATGTACCTCGTTTTGACCTCGTTTTGTCAGGGAATACCTGACCACAGACACGCGAGGGGAAACCATCTTCGCCGCCCTGACTAAGTTCCTGCGGGAGAGGGACATCCCGGTGACGAACATCATCGCCTGCGCCACGGATGGAGCGCCAGCTATGGTCGGCAGATACCGGGGATTCGCCACCCTGCTGAAGCAGCAAGCCCCCCATGTGTTAACGGTGCACTGCGTACAGCACCGTTAACACTGCACTTGGTGGTCAAAAAAATGTCCCCGTCATCAGTCCCTGGAAGTCGCGGTCATGGCGATCAACAAAATAAAAGCACATGCGCTGAATGATCGGCTCTTCAGACAGCTGTGTGGGGAAAATGATGAGGCCTTTATGCGCCTGCTGCTCCACACAGCTAGAGGTGCGCTGGCTGTCAGAGGTCCAACAAAACTGTATCAGAGACCAGAAAACAACTTGTGGGACCTTTAATATGCAATTCAATCATCCTCAAAGGCTGTGTGGCCTTTCTCTCAGTAGAAACACCAATTTGACTTAAATTCTACTTCACAGCTCTTTCCAGAAAGATCTTAGTAGCAGCTCAAGGGCAGTACGAGGATCATGGAATGGTCAGGGGAGCATTTGTTCAAAAAAGGTTGAGAACCACTGCTCTAGCGCTTTTCCAGTACGGCGCAAAGCTTTACAACACTTGTCACATTCACCCATTCACACATTCATATAGTGATGGCAGCGGCTGCCATGCAAGGTGCCAGCTGCTCACCAAGGGCAATTTGGGGTTCAGTATCTTGCTCAAGGATGCTTCAACATGCAGCCGGGGGAGCCAGGGATTCTAACCAGCGACCCTCCAATTACTGGATGACCTGCTCTACCTCCTGAGCCCATTTAGGTGACACTTGCTTGGCCTGTGGTACTCAGTATACATGAGGCCTGCAGGATAACATTATCGCTGTTTTAACCCTTGTATGGTATTCGTTTCAAATTGACCCGTTTCAAATTTTTACAATAAGAAAAATGGTACACAGTATACATACAAGTCTTTTTCTACCTGAAACTCAATGGCCATAGCTTATTTTCTGTGATAAACATGTACAAACAAAAAAATAATTGAGCACACGTGTTACTATACCCCACACATTTACATCCTTCATATGATCTTTGGGTCAGTTTGACCTGCATACACAAAAACACACTGAAACATGCCCCCAACACACAAACATAAAACAAAAAACAAACATAATAATTTAGATATCACTTCAGAGCATTCTGATTCTGAAAGTGAATTTAATGGTGGCCTTCACTCGGAATATGCACCACAAGGATGTAGGAGAAACACTACTTTAATAAATGTAATTAACCACTGGGATCAATTATACACTCGTAAAAGGGGCACCACCTCCGTTGTTTGATCTATTTGAATAATCCAGAGGAAATTAATCAAATCTGAACTAAGCAAGTTTAGTTTATAACAGTCCTAATCAATTTAAATTGACATATTCAACTTCATATTTCATAATTCAATCTCATATTCTAAAGCAGTAAATTCTTTTTCACAGTTCCATGGTTCTCCACATTAAAATTAAACTTGCACAGACAACGACATTCGATTATATATGTTTATTAACTAATAGTTCAGGGTAAATAAATGAAATGGTAATTTGGACGAACAATAACAGAAAATGTGACTAATGTGCAGATTGTGAAATTGCGGGTCGGGTGAAAGCCTTAAATATTACGGGAGTAATTTTAATACTAACGAGACCCTAACAGAATTTCATTTAAGATCAAAAGATAGAAATCAGACCTAAGACACAACTCCTGTCTCACGTGTGTGAATCTAGCTGTATGGAGATGTTCAGCCTGGGAGTCTGGGAGTCAGGACGTCCGGGCCTTGGTCTCCTCGGGTGCTCTTAGCTCGACTGTGGTCTGCAGTGTCGGTCCAGTAACCCGAGGGAAGTCGCGGCTCGTCCGGTACTTAGCTGATGACACTCTTGGTCCACGGCCCAGCGGGATGTCCGCTTGAGAGCGTTGGGGGCAGAGCCAGTCTCGGCGTGGCACCAATGTCTCTTTTGTTGGAAATCGTTTGCATGGTTTCGGAAGCAGTCAGTTACTGCAACGTCTTCATCAATGATGATGCTCTTAATAAAGCTTTTCTTCTTTGTTGCTTCGAGTGGTGGTTCTTAAGATCTGATTAGTAACTAAGTCAACTTGCTTGACTAAGAAAAACTGGAGGATGAAACACTGGCCTGGCGGATCGTCTCTGTAGCGTTACTCAGTAGAGGATGAATTAAATAAAATTCACTTCCTCTGAATCAGGCGGTGATACTTAACGATATATATTAAACAAAATCAAAAACAAACAGAACTTCGTTCTGCTAGAGTTTTACAAAGTAAAAGTACTTAAAAGAATTGAGAAAAATCAACACGTGGTTGGTTTCTGCGGAGATCGCTGTGTCGCAAAGTCAAAGTAAAATAAAAGGTAAAAACTTAAAAAGAGGAGAAAAGAGAAGAGGACAGAAGAGCCAGTAGAATTTGCAAGAGAGTTTTGGCAAGAGTAAGAGCAAGAGAGAGAGCATGTCTCTCTGTTTTATTAGGCTCCCTGGAGGGGCGGAGTGATGGGTTCACGCCTTAGACCATATTATAAGTCTAAACTCACAAGCTTAATTTAACAAAACTATAGTTTTAATGTTTCAAGATCGTGTTTCACCTTTCCCAGAATATCACCATGACTTAATATGTGGATTATGCCTACGTGAAATAACATTGCAGGGTTGAAATCTTTAAAGTTCAGAAAGAGATAAAAATTTGATTACAAATAAAACATGTGAATATGCAGTAGAACTGAGGACGAATACATATCTTTCCTGTTCAACATCAATACTTATTAACACAAACATGTTAGAAACATTTAGTGATAAATAAGAAGTCAAAGAAAAAGTTCTCCTTAAAGTCTGATCCATTCACCAAGAGAGGTGCTGACCCTAATCACTTCACACTCAGCTGCAAACTGCTCCAGTGACACAGCTCTCACTTGGTTATACAGGGACCAGAAGCCCATAGCAACTGGCACAGTACCCCATATTCCTGCAGTACATCCCCTATACTCCCTGGGGAAGATTTTCGTAGGCCTTCTACAAGTCTACAAAATACATGTAGACTAGGTGGGTAAATTCCCATGCCTCCCCAGCAAGACCGCAAGACCGCAAGTTTAAAGTGTTGGTCCGCTGTTCTGCGACCAGGACGGAATCCGCATTGTTCCTCCTAAATCCAATATTCGACTATGAGTTGTAGCTGCCTTTCCAGTGCCATCAAATAAACTTTCCCAGGGAGGCTGAGCAGTGTAATAATTGCAGCACACCCTCTGGTCCCCCCTCTTGGAGATGAGAACAACCACCATAGTCTGCCACTCCAAAAGTTCTATTCTGGATCTCCAGGCATCTTTTTTCTGAAGAGGGTTGTCACGCCTTTTCAGTAAAGACGTTGACTATTCTAAAGGCCAGCACACACTGGCTAAAACGTTGGACGTCTGAAGCGTTTGGAGAGAGTCAGACGAGTTTGGGAGCGACTCTGTTCGGTGTTTTCAGCTGTGTCGGAGGCGTGCGGAAGCGCGCGGATGGCGTCTGATCCGACTGAACATGTGAAGTCGCCCGTCTGAGATTGGACACCATCGGATACCCTGATTGGTTGATAAACCAACATATTTTTGGAAGCCATGGTGGTGGTGTGTTTCAATGCTACTTTTCTGCCGAGCAGTTCAGACAGTAGGCGACGGAGTGGTCGGATAAGGCAATCGGCCTTGGGCAGTGTGTAGGGAGCTTTAAGCACTTTTTTAATTTCATAAATGTCTGTCAAAGAAATGTTTTCCATAGCTGGATGAAGGATACAATTTTCTTTCTCTGCAGAACAGACAAGTTCAGGTGCGTACTTTGATTATACCTGATTACATGCCCATGCAGGAGACGAGGAAGTGATAGAGAGAGAGAAGAAAAAACAGTTGAGAAAGCAGCCAGGTAGTCAAGAACTCATTATAATAGCTATAGTGCCAAGTAGGGCTGGGAGGTATGACCTTAAAATAGTATCCCCTTATTTTTGGGGTGTACTGATACACGATATATAGATTTTTTTTGAAAAGTCCTCAAAAGCACCTCATAAATGTTAGGATTAAGTGTCAAGACACAATATTAATATTGTATATATTGCCAAGCCCTGATGCCAAGTCAGCTACTGTTGTGGCCACATTCATTGCAGTGGCCTCCAGAATGATTTCACATTAATATGCAGTGTATTGATATACTATTACCTCCTCTTACAGGAATGCATCATAAATAATCTATTTGTTTTTTGGTTGGTTGGTTGGTTTGTCAGCAGGATCACACAAAAACTATTGAACAGATTTCCATTCAGCTTGGATGGAGAGTCTCAGCCCAGAATAGACCTCAATAATGTTTGGTCTGGTTCTGGATAAAGGGACAGACACTAGGATTTTTTTTTCTCCCTTTCTTTAACATTGCAAGATGCATTGTTGTCAATACCTCAGAGGAATAATGCATGAATCTTAATGAAAAAAAGTCAGTCATCTTTGGTGGCTGGTATCCATGAGTGAGTAAAATGGACTGCTTGGGTTTTGGCAGAGAAATGTGCTCTATTGAGTGCCATTCTAGTTGTTTATGTACTCTGGAAATGTAATTGGGTAAAGTCTGTTAAAACTCTTTCATACTGTAAATGAGTGTGCAAGGTTTCCTCCCTGCACAACTCCCCTTTAACAAAGTCTTGACTGAACATAAAAGAAATGCAAGAAAGGTAATACTGAGCCCTGCCCCCTCTCACCTCCCAGTCTCCCAGTTTTTTATGACAATGTCATGCTCTGTATTATATTTGTTATTTTATATATCAAGTTAAGACCTCTTTGTTTGATGTGATTTTTTCCCCACAGGGCTGCGTCAGTTTGGCCATCTGTATTGTCATGCTTTGACGGGTAGCATTACAAGTGGAAGCAGAAATTAGCATTTTCAGAGGTGAGATCCTGTCATGAACCTTTGAAAACTGTGTCTCTTTGGAGTGCAGAATCAGGCTGATGATGTCCTACCTGCATGTTTGGTGCTTTGACTTCTCACCACGGGTTTGACTAACTAAGAAAACAACACTTTATATAAGAACCTGGGTTACTGCCAAAAAACATGGCTCAGTGATAAAAAGTGGTCACAATATGCACACTGTATAATTTCTTGCCATTGAACCTGAGTCTTGCTCAAAGCTGGGGCTAAATAATCATCACATTGCTGTAGTATTTATTTATTCATGGTTCATTTTATATTGGATTTGTACAAGGTTCCTGCACAATTGTTTTATCTTTTAAGGAAACTAAACACTGCATTGAGAAGCTTATTTTGATAGTTATATAAATCTGTATATAGAAATAAGTTTTATATTCAGCAAAGTAAGGCATTAAAAAAGGTTTGTTTTGGTATTGGAACCAAAACCTGGATATCGTACTGACACCAGTGCTGGAAAAAACGAAACCCGATTCTACAGTTAAAAAGTATGGTAACATGTATGATTGTGAAACAAAGCAGTAGATTTAAATTAAAAAGTAGAAATTAATTGAATGCTTTTGATTGCAATCTCCCATCTATAGCCCCTTTCAGATAGAAAAGGTGGCACATTTGCAGCAAGGTATAGGCTGCACGAAGTTGGACATGAGAAGAGGAGCAGGTCGAATTTGTCTTCAACATAAGAGCTTTACGTTGCACCCCAGAGTTTAGAACTGGGTTCTTAGCAGGGGGCTTTTAATTAATTTTAACATCAGTGCACGTCATCGACACCTCCACCCATCTCATGCAATTGCCGGCACATCGAAGTCTCGGATTTACATAGCAATGGAGGTGGAATCCTGGCCACCCTATTGGCCACCCTGGCCTGGCCCCAACCACCCATGCGACCACCGCATCACAGCTGTCAATACTTCCTGGCGTGAGGGACTTTTCCTGCACTGCGACGGCAAAAAGGCACACGATGTGTTTAGTTATAAAATAGTGCAACCATAGTTAAGCTGAGAAAGTGCCATTGTTTCTGGGACTGCATGGTACATTTTTGTCTGACATAAATATAAACATAACCGCGGTCCCTCCGCCCTCCGGCTGAAACGTTTACACTGAACCCGGTCCCTCCGCCCTCCGGCTGAAACGTTTACACTGAACCCTGCGTTGATATTTTTACGCACCTCTACTATTGGATATGTGCAGGTGATGGTAACATAACTTCCAATGTATGCTGTCTGATTGACTGGTGTGTCTCTACCTGCCACAGTTCAAATGTGACTGAGCATGAACAGCAGGCTGAACTTTAGGACTGCTGTTAGGGTTCTTTTTCAGTGCCAGCTGAAATAGCCTGGTCAGAGGGTTTTGATACAGAGTTCAAATGTTTCTCTTTGTAATTTTAAGTGGAGAACCAATAATTATTTTTCATTCAGGAACACTCTCGTCATTGATTAAATCATTTATTGCAACAAATGATATACAGTTGGGCTTGGCGCTGAAAGCTCCGCTTAAAAAGCTCCCACAAGCAGCATGCTAAGTCACTCCGGGGAGCGCAATGCATACCCCCCGGAGTAGATTCAAAGCAACTAGATAAATTAGAGCCATTTTAGACTCAGACTAAGCAGGTGGAGGCTGGGGTGGTGGTGGCAAGCTTGCCGGCAGCAGCGATGTGCGTGCGTGCAGCAGTGTTGAAGGAGAGATCAGTGTGACAGCTTAGGTTTAAATGGACCGCCTGATTTGGATGAATGGATGTGGTTGGTCGGTGACTGATGCTGGTCTGATCAGCTGGCTGTCAGCTGACTACAGCTGGGGCTTATGACTTCCGTGTCCTGCATGAATTTGCGCTATGCTTCATGTTTTATTCTAACAGCATTCCAGACCATCAACAAAATGCAACAACATACACAGCTGTTTTGTGTATTTGTACAGTAGCCCTTAAGCCTTGTGTGCCTATGACTGGAATCAAATCTCAATTTGTTCCTTGTTAGATCCTTATGTTGGCCCATTTTGTTGGCCATTATTCCAATGTGTGTACATATAGCTTGATCAGGCTGTAATAAAAACAACTGTTTTTCAAATTATGTCTGTGTATTCCTGAAACACTGAGAGAATGCGCTCATAGTGATCCTCTCAGCACAGTACGCAGTGCAGTTGTCTGTATATTGTGCTACATTTGTATAGTGTAAGCATCTTTGTTACTTTACTTACAGGATTAAGAAAAAAAGTTAGATACACTGAATATTATTTGATCTTTTCCACCATTACCTGCGTTCCAAATACTGTGGAGGTGTGTGGTTTAGGTGCCCTAAATACCCCTATATTTTCTAGTGCGACATTGCCACCCCAACGTGATCACATAACCATCCTGGCCACCCCACAGAAAATTTCCTGGCTCCGCCACTGCCTCTGAGGCATCAAATTGGTGAACCAAAACAGACCCCCAATTTACTGCCTTCTGTCTAAATCCGTGGACCTAGCCGCATAAAGGGCGGCCAATTGGCGGCTTACTGCCCAGTATAAAAACGGCTTATGTTACATATCTAACATGAAAATAATTTTTTTCTATACAGCAATTACGATAGAACCGTCCAGCCAAACAATTGTATACACAGTGGATACAAGAGAACTTTAACAGTCTGTTTAATAGCTGACATTTGCATCAGTTGTTCAGTTGTAATACATTTTGTCTCCACTCATTGCTCAGGGCCAAACACAGCACTTGCAGCTGTCATCAAAGACAGATCCAGTTCCGCAGTATCTCACATAGGTGATGCCACCAGCACACATGTAGAAGCTGGTTCTGTCATCTGGGTTGGAGTACAGGCCATCAGGTTTGCCATTGCAAAAGCCGGGTCCTGGGGCATGGGTGGTGGTGGTGGTGGTGGTTGGAGGGGTGGTGGTGCTAGCACCTGGTCTCGGTGTGGTGGTAGGAGGGAGTGGGGGCAGCTCTGAATGGTAGAAGGGATAGGGATAGAGGAGGTTAAAAGCAGGGCAATAAATGTCCCTTAATGTCTATCTATAACTTGACCTTGACTGTTATGAATAATCTAGAAAGAGTCATTCCCAACACTATCATCGATTGCTTAACTATCAGTACAATATCTGACAAATGAATGTACACCATGCACCTTACTGCCACCATCACTTTGTCACCTTCGATCGATCAATCAATCAATCAATCAATCAATCAATCAATCAATCAATCAATCAATCAATACACTTGATCACTCTTATTGCTGTTGTAATACCGTTTTGCGTATTTTACACGTATTATCTTTGCATAACAACAATACACCCTTGTTGCCTTAACATTCTGCATAATCTGTTTTTGTTAAACAACACAATAAACATCTTAAATTTTTAATCTTGAATCTAATAGACCTCTACAGATCGTATGACAACCAAAATACCATTTTGAACATGCATGCTGGCCATTTTTTTTTACATGATAAATGACTGCAGAATATGACTCATAATGTCAAACACTTCAAAAGACCTTTTTTTTTTACATTACATTACATTACATTTGGCTGACCAAAATACCTTGTGCCGATTAGAATAAGAATTAAATCAATAATAACAGATTTCTCCACAGGAATGTTTAACATTGGTGCCAAAAAGAATCATGAAATAGAAATATGACATAATTATCAGTCACCAGACTGCTACATATGGCACGCAGTCCTATCTGTCTTGACCAATCTTAAGCATTTTAAAATGACAACATGTGTAAAAAAATGCCTTGGACATACCAATGTTGAGAAGTGTTCGGAGATGAGCAAGCAGAGGGTGAGTGCCCTCTCCGCAGAATCTTCCAGCAAAGTCATCCAAATCGAGGGCCCAAATGAAGGCACCACCAAACTTTTGCTCCTGCATGTAGCGCACCTATTGGGCCAGAAAAGGTAGAAAATTGTGTAAATACTTTGGAAATGCTGTGAATGTGTTAGAATATAGAGCTGATATAACACCTACCTTGATCTCATAACTCTCTTTGGTGTCAAATCCAACCCACTCATTGTTCTTGGCGGCATAGGGCACTTTCTGGTCCTCAATCCACTGAATGGTGGTGCCCTTCACAAAGCCACAGATCTAGACCATAGACAATATTGTACGGGGTACAGCTTTACAATTTGTACTCACACAGGCCAAATATGCCAGCTGATATACAGTATATGGTGTATCATATGGTAATGTGTTTACTTCAGCCATATTAAAACTGCACCTCGTAGTAGGACCAGAATCCAGCTTCACGTGTGTATGGACCAGCTGAGGCAGCACCGCTAGCTGGGGCCCCGACGCCAGTCTCTGATGATGACAGACGGAAGGTACGGCCATAAGTAGCAAATCCCATCCTCAGCTTTTCCACTGGGGTGCCGTTGTCTCTCCAGTATTTCATTGCATAGTCCTAAGAAGTTGATAGAAGACGTGAAGTAAAACTCTTTTCAAAGGTACTCAAGTCAATTTTTCTTCAGTCCCTATTGTCTACTTACGGTGTTGAAGTAGATGAGGTCACCTTTGTCCTGGGATCCACGAAACAGTGGGCTGTTGTGTCCAGTGAATTGCTCCCAAGTTCCATGGAAGTCATAGGTCATCACATTGATGAAGTCCAGTTCCCTGGAAAAACAAAGATAGTCATTTCAAAAAACTTTGCAGATCTTCTCTCGAGTGGTATTCATGCCATCATACTCACTTGGCAATCTCAGCAATCTCATATCCAGCATCTATGGTTCCCTTTCCAGCAGCCACTGCAGCAGTCAGCATGAGCTGAGGATTGCCTGTTGCCTTGGCCTCAGCTGCATAAGCTTCAACAAGTTCCTGTAAATACACACCAAAGAGAGAGAAAGAAGTCAACAAGATTTAAACCACAGAACAGTGACTGTGAGTTGCAGCAGTAAACTGAAGCAAGATAACTCTGTACCCACCCTGCAGAGCAGAGTGAACCTCTGTTTATCCTCTGGAGGACTTCCACGAGCTCCGGGGTACTCCCAGTCCAGGTCCAGACCATCAAATCCATGAGTCCTCAGGAATTTAATAGAAGACTGGATGAATGTCTGACGGTTGGCTGGCGAGGACACCATGATGGAGAACCTGCAGGGAAGAGTAAGCTCTGTTATCACACTTCTGTATGATTCAAAAACCTGACTTATTCTCAATAAGGAGTAAAACAAATAGGATATTGCAAATTGTAGATGTTAAAGATGACGCCAACTAGCTATCACCATGAACTGTCACAGTACATTTAGCCTGCATGTTGTCACAGTTATTGGACTTTCTGGATGTTTCAGAAATGTGCTGGACTGAACCGTGATAACATAACTTCAGACACTGTGTTTGTGTATAGGCACGGGTTAAAAGGTGTTTATGGTTTAAAATGTTACTCACTGTGTTGAACCAAAGTTCCATCCACCAACAGCCAGCAGAGTCTTCAGATGAGGATTTCTGAGCACAGAGAGTAGGTTTAGATTATATAACATTTTGTTCAAGCCTGTAATAGCTTGTAACAGGTTACTAGAACGATGTTTCCCTTTTTGCTCAGGCACTGCTTTTGCATTTTATCATAGCTAATACATCTAGGCTTTATTCATATTTCAGTAAAGTCTCTCACCATTACCTGCTGAATGATTTTATTTTTGCTAGCTCCAGAGGTACTGTAGCTTAGCCTGACCTCTGACCTCTACTCTATGTGATCCAAGGGTATCTCAACTCTGGTCACTTACTTGGTCTTCAGGGCATTGAAGGATTTGTAGAGTACATCATCATTCCACTCATAGGTGGTCAATTCGTTGGCATGGTTGATGATGGAGAAAGCATATATCAAGTGGGTGCACAGGAAGGGGTCCACATTTTGTGGCATGTACTTCCCATCACCAGGCCTGTACTGGGACCAGTTGGTGAAGTAACACACCATCTGATTGGCAGATGCTGTGTTGGTATGAAAGAAACATTAAAGAAACACTGAGTACCGTAAATTTATGGAAGTGAAAACTCTAGTTGTTCGAAAAGTATGGCGACTTACCCAGCTGGCATATCACCAGACATAAGCCTATGGAATATAGAAAACAAAGGGTTAGAAATAGAAATAGGAGAATACATTCTAAAATATTCCAATTTATACACCTGTAAATGAAGAGAATATTTTATATATATATACCTGCTAGAATTGTTAGCCTGGTCATCCTGACTTCACTTCTCACAACTTTGCTGTACTACTGTAAAGCAAAAAGACAGATTATGACTGAAGCAAAAAGAATCAGCTACCATTCTCAAGATAATCAGAATTTGAGTAATGGTAAATTGGAAGGATTGCTTCATTAACTCACCAGATGGGAGATCCAAAGAACAGCAGCAAAGTCTGGCCTTTTATATACTTGAGTGTGCAAAGAAAAAGGAGGAGGTGTAGCAGCCTCTGACAAATCGGTGCAATAAATGTACTGATTATTAGAACATGTTGTGATAAGGATCCTGCAAAGACATCATGCACTCACCTCACTAACTGGTTTCATTTAGGTCATTGGACATATCACTCACTATCATATCATAATCAGCCAAAATGACCCATAGAGAACTCTGGATCATAGTCCTGATATGGCTGTTTGGTTGTCATATTGTTACTGTTGACATGGTAACTTGGCTAAAGGTTAAAATATCACTTTTACATATATTGAATAATCATTTACATTCAATCAACTAAAAATTAATAGTTTATCATTAAAAAAAAGCAAACAGTAGGCTTAGCCAGTAGAAGACAGACATCAGCTGGCTGAAGACCTCTTTTCACTTTCATATGAATACAATTAAATATATTTGGGTTTTTTTGCAAGACAAGACACTACTCTGGGCTATGGTGGTCATTATTTAACACATTTGGACCAGTGACTGACTTATGAATAATAGAATTAAACATGAAACTGGCTTGAGATTCATGTTTTCACATCCGTTTGCTTTATATTTTATGAATATTAAACTCGCAATAGACAGCTTTATCCTTGAACTTATCATTTAGAAGTACATAATGATTTCACAGTGTAATGGTTGTGAAAAAATGATACCATCCATGTATAGATGCTACACTATGCTATTCAACAACAACAGGAACAACTGGAATAACTGTGGAAACACAACTGATGGAGGAGGCAAAGAAGGGAGATGATAGAAACCGAGGTAAAACTTTGTGTCAAAGTCTGTTACCTCGTTGATATGTGTTCCCCCTTACCACCAGGACTTGAGAAGGTTCAAAACTGGCATTCTTTCTACTGGATCAGTAACTAACAAAACATGCCTTTTAATTGATACAACTGAGTGATTTACTCTGCCTTTTCACAGCACTGAGATCAGTGGTTCCAGCTCAAATTGTTCTTATGGTTGCTTTTTTAGTTTGGACAGTAGTCCAAGGCTGCTAGTACTATAGCCATGTTGTTACCACTGTCTTTGTGACAGCGGCGGCAACAGTAACACCACAGGGAAACATTAGTGGGGAGGGAAAGTTGATAAATTGTCTATTTCCACTTAAAATTAAAAAATTTAACCAATAATTGTTTGGAAATGGACATTTTACTTTAACAACTCAGAAATCCTTTTAATGATAGTTTTGCCATTTTGCCTTTGTTGGATTTACTGAAGATACAGATGCATTCAGGGAACATGTTCAAAGAGAGGGAAAAAACATGCAAAGTTGATTCTTGACAGGAAACAAATCAGGAATGTTTTGTTTATGTAACATGTACTTTAGACTGCTCGGTCTAAAATGCATATTATGTAAGGAAGCCAGTGAAAGTTCATTTATTGAGCAAGGCTTGTCAAATATATGATAAGAAAAAAAAAAGCTGAATCATTGAAAGTTTCGAGGACACACGCTTTAGCTGTTTTATAATTAAAAATGTTCAGCTTTGATAAGGTGTACAGATTAGTAGTCGTAGTCTGGAAGTTTTGATAAACTATTAATTTCACATGAAAAGGAACTGATTGAGATGCATTATGAAACAACTTGGTATAACTGGAGACTCTCCTGTTCCTAGATTAACAGCTTTGATTACATTATCTCTTTCCTTTGTTTGAAACCGCAGCTGACCATTGCCCATTAAGTTCCCCTGATGTCAGCCTGTTTTTCCACTCCACAATGATCCTCAGCTGTCTCACAGATATGAATGGAGCTAGTTGTGTTGTGGAGGATGTATATGTTGTAGCCAAGGTTCAAAGAAGAATCGACGCAGAGACGGGGTTGCAAAAAGTGGGATTAGTTTATTCCTGGGCTGACAAGCACTTATATAGCTCAGGATCTGTTCATTGCTTACATTGTTGTGTGGTGATGATCTGGATCATTATCAAAATGTCACGGTGACCTTGTTCTTCTCAGTGTTCTGTGTTTCTCAGTAAGTTTGTGTGTGTATGTGCATGTTTTTGCTTGTGCATGTGTGTGTGTGTTTATCTTGTTTTTCATATTTTGGAAGGTCCTGGCGCCTCTTGCTCATGCCTATGTGTGTGTTTGGTATTTCCCAAGGTATCAGGATTTGTCTATAGTTGAAGCATTCTGGGACTCACATGGAGGTGTGACAGTCGAAAATGAAACATACAGGAGGTTACCTAGGTACCACATGCATGGTTTTGATCAATTCAACATACAGTATAAAAATAAAAACGTGTTTTTTTTTGCCACTGATGTATTAAATCAACCCATGAGTGTGTTATGTGGTTCAGCACATACATATAGGAGCACCACATTTCAGTGATTGCTGATTAATCAACAATTAGTATGCCCCATGAATAATTACAATATGAATTGATTAAATCAAGTTGTCATTGAAAGTTTATGATAAACTGCCATCTAAAGTTAGAAGAGCCCACAATGAGGACTTGTGCCTAACGCTGATGTGTCTGACCAGTAGTCAAACCCACAACTCAAAGTCAAGGATATTAAAGGTGCCTCTAGTAGCACTATAGAGGTGTTTTATTTGAATGGGTCCCCATTTTATGAATCAAAAAGGATGAGGTGACGCAAAATTCTACTAATTGTGCCACACTATTATACTGTTCAACAGACAGTGGTTATAGATGCCAACAGAGATAGAGAAGAAGACGAAGACTACATATAGACATTGACTGTATAAATGAGCGGACAGAGCCACCAATACAACACAACATCCATAGGTTTCTGAAGAGCCAGTGTCAAGATCAAAGTTGCCAGTACTGGCCGTCACCATCTTGGCAGCTGAATCGACCTAACTCCAGCTAATACAAAAGTGGGCAAAGAGATGGAGCATGAGTGGAGCTAAATAGACGAGCCAAGGGAAGCCTGCCTGTGGATATACGCCCATCTAAGGCTAAGGCTAACAAGCTAGCTGTGTTCACAGCAAATTCCGCCTTGCAATGTTTGATTGAGTTTGAGCACGGAATAATTTGTTTTTATTGAAGTAACTTGCCTGAGTTTGACTGCCCTTGGTCCCTGCAAGGGTGTGTGTGTCTGTGTTTGTGTTCACTTTATACACACTCACCAGCGACAGCAGTTGTTTCTGTTATCCTGCAGGGTCTTTTTTTTCCCCATATCTTCTCTGTAAATTCATAAAGAACATTTCCCTTTATTCAGCAGTCCAATAGGAGAGAATAACACGGCACTACAGTGGATTTCTGAACCTCTGCAACTTGTTGCTGTAGCCAGCTTGAGAAGCAAGAATTAAGCTAAAACCCCCTTTTAGTAACAAAAGTTTAAAACTCTGTGTTTTTTAGGTGTTTATTCCTCCAGAAGCTTTGGGCTCAGCCCACTGCTGTTCCCTCCAGAGCTTGGCAGCACAAAGAGCTGTCTACAAGTTTGTAGGGTCTCTATGAAAAACAAAAGTAATCCTCCACACAGGTCTGTTAGTACAATTAACTGCACATCTAAACCATTTGTCTGATATCTGCATGAGAAAATCTCCAAGTGCACAGACACCACAACACAGCTGAGAGGAAAAGTTCAGTGACGGGAATTAGCTGAGGTGAATCTTAGCTGGCGGCTTGCCACTAGCTGTCACTCAAGGTTTTCATTTGTCAGCCCCAGAGGTTGCTGCTTGTATACCAGCATCTAGCAGTGCAGTGGTTACATAACATAACATGGTAATAAAAATTTAAAAAATACCCAACAGGTAACATATAAACGCAACTAATCCTTGCGTTTGATCAAATCCGAAAAGAAAGGCTTGGCTAAGGTGTATTTAAGTTGTTTGACATCGGCCCAATGAGCCCTTTGCGGTCAACGTGAGTTCTTCAATAGACATAAGGGAGGACAAAGGCAAAATGTTACAAAATTAAATAGATGTACGCTGAACATGGACCAGTTGAACCTGAACACTGAAATCAATGTTCTTTTACTTCTGCTTACACTGTATGAACAGGAATATTACAACAGTACCACTGTGCACTGAATCTGAAATGGCTCTCTGAGTATCTCTTCCTTTTCCTCCTGTTTCGCCTCCTGATAGTATCAGCACAGCCTCGCCATGAAGTTGCACAACATGCTGCTGCATAAAACTGTATGCCTGATTTCATGTAGGCTTCTTTTACCCTCTGCATGGGTAAGCGACAAAAAAGCTGCTAGACAACTACAACATCTACACAAACCAAATTAACTAAATTAACTCTTAATGGATCTTTGGTTGAAAGCAATCAGTGAAGTGGTAGAGTGGCCCTTTGAACAACTTCCAAGCTGTAAATAAAGTGCTGAAGGGCATGTGTGATATGATGATGGGGAAAGCCAGAAATGAGGTAACATGTCCAAACAAATATAATGTGATGCAACATAGATACTGAGGTGTTGACGCTAACACACCCGTATCAATTGCCCGAATATAAATGCAAAGGTCTTCAGGCAGAATTAAAACAATGCTGAAAACAGACATGAACAATTCCAACTGTAACTATTACACAATTTCTTCTGTTTCTGTGAACTTTTGGATAATTACACATGCCCATGCAACATTTTGCAATATATTTGCTGTTCCTTAAAGCAGATAAACTGATTAAAAGTTTTTTGTTGGTAACATTTTGGTTGATGAATGCTGCATGTTAAAGAGGGCTTCTAATAACTAAATCATAAAGGTGTGTGATTTTGTGGTAGGCCACCTTAGTTGCATTCTCAGTTAGCTTACAAAGGCATTATGGAGAAAAAAATATTCTATGCCCATTTAGGTCTTCAAAACTTTCACCAAATGAGGTGGAGTCACTTTGCTCCTCTAAATTAACTGGAATCTGTGTTTTCCATGGTAACAGGATGCTCCCTTTAGAGCAACTTATGACATATTATTTATTAATGTTGATCTAGAGATTGTATCTACTGAATACTATTAACGCTAATATTAACACTAAGCCCACTTAGCTAACCTCTGAAGGTACCACCGGTGGGTTAGTTATTATGATACTTTGATACTTTGTTAATTATGCTTGTTCCGCTGAGCAGCGGATACCCCCATTATAATACAATTCCCCAGTGACCTCCCGAGGAAACTCGGAAACTCTTGATAGAATTCTTAATTTACAACTGTACAACGTATAGAGTGGTGTTAGGTGAGGTAAGACCATGTTTTTCTTTTGATAATTTGTCAACATTTATTTTTATTTCTGATAAAACTTTTATCTGGTAGAATTCACACAGACATTTTGTAACATCATGTTACAGCTTTTTATAGTTGAAAAGCAAAAAACAGATTGTTTTCCCAGAGGCATTTAGCTTGTAGTCAGTACAGTGGTATTAGTTGACACTTAGGGCCATGCACAGCACTTGCAGCTGTCCTTGAAGACAGTGTCGGCTGCACACATCATCAGATAGGTTCGTCCACCTGCGCATGTGTAAAAGGTGGTTTTGTTATCCAGGTTGGTGTATATGCCGTCGGGCTTGTCTTTGCAGAAGCCGTGTCCTGGGATGGGGACTGTAGTCTTGGTGGATGGAACAGTGGTGGTACTGCTGGGTTTGGGGGTTGTTGTGGACAGTGGTGTGGCAGTGGTAACACTAGGTTTGGTGGTTGTGATCATGGCTGGCGCTGTGGTAGTAACACCAGGTTTCTTGGTTGTGGTCGACGGAAGTGGTGGAATCTCTGTGAGAGAGGGAATGGAGAGACAACATTATACCCAAAAGTCAGTTTTGGAAGCCTTTGGCTTGTATAAAGGGCACCACACTGGTTCCCAAAAACCTGCAAATACTTCATCTATGTCACTAACATCACTATGAAAACTTTATCGCTCTTGTCTTACCTTGAAAGCGTGGGAAAATACTGGTTCATAAAAAAGAAGAGAGGCAGCAAGACTTACCAGCATTGATGAGTTTGCGCAGATGGGACAGCAGGGGATGGCTTCCTTCTCCACAGAACTCTCCTTTAAAGTCATCCAGATCCAAGGCCCACACAAAGGCACCGCCATACTTCATGTCCTTCATGTACTGGACCTGTTGATTGAACAATGAGATGAATCAACTACAAAGTTAGGAACAATCGCTTGAATTTCAGCATGCAGTCCAACCTTCAATATGTTGCCCCTATATATTGATGTGTTACCTACCTTGATCTCATAACTCTCCTTGTTGTCAAATCCCAACCACTCATTGTTCTTGCTGGCATAGGGCACTTTTTGGTCATCAATCCACTGAATGGTGGTGCCCCTCAGGAAGGTGCAGATCTGAAAGACCAGATTAAGTAAAGGCCACTCTTCCAAGGTCTATATCTTCTACTTGCGTTAGAATGTATTGCATTTTGTTCAGACTTTACCTCATAGTAGGACCAAAAGCCAGCCTCTCGTGTGTATGGACCAGCTGATGCAGCACCGCTGGCTGGGGCCCCAATGCCAGTGTTTGATGATGTCAGACGGAAGGTGCGGCCATAAGCTGCAAATCCCAACCTCAGCTTCTCCACTGGCGTGCCGCTGTCCCTCCAGTATTTCATGGCAAAGTCCTGTTATAGAAATGGAAGGATGAAGGTGCAGTAGCAACTGACAGGGCTTGCTGGGCATCAAAGGCGTGATTTTGAGATTGTTATCAAGCTTCCATAAAGTATGGGGACTTGTGAGGGATGAAGGAGCAGAGGCCAGGACTTTTATTTCCTTTCATGTGTCACATTTCAAATATGCTAGAGCTTACATTCCCCATAATGCAACTGGTTACATTTTTACCCTAGACCAGTGGTTCCCAACCTTTTTCTTGAGGGACCGATTTTTACCATTGTAAACTTTGGCATTTTTTCACATGGGTGTTTGCCTGCCAGTGCATGTCTGTGTATACTGCAGGAGGGACGTTTACGTTACACACGGCCTTATCATCGTGATATCTATTTTTAAACTGCTCTATAGTATTTTTTTTTAAATGTATTTAAATAAATGAATGCATTTCTAATGTAGCCCTTCAATTTAGTTGCTTTGTCAGACAAATTAATTAAATGCTGACTCTTCTATATTTAACACATTACCGTATTTTAAAATGATTACATTCCTTAAAATCAAGAGGGTTTCGCGACCCTGCATGGATCTTTGGCGCCCCCCTGGTTGGGAATCACCGCCCTAGATGTTCCCTGCCTGGTATATGCCAACATTTTTTGAAACTCCGCACCCCCAGTTTGTAAGGCAATATTTAAACCAGCAGAAGCCTGCATAAAATAAATACAGGGTCAACTGTCCAAAGATTTTGACCCGGCTCAACCTTTGACACAACTTTTGGACAATCCCATGCATGCATTTGCATGTTCTTGGTGGATTTCTTCGTAAGATAAACAGGTTTTTCTACTGTGCACCTTGTAATCATTGACAAAGGGAAACATTTGGTGCCATCATTTGCTGTTGTAAAATCCTGTCAGATTCTTAAACTACTCAATATGTCACACTGTAACTCTTGCAAACTCTTACAAATGCATGCACAAATGCCATTGTTATTTACGTTCATTTATCGTAATACTTCTGAGGTTAGCTGTAGTTGGAGCTGGGTAGTACTTCTCATAATAGTAAACTGACCAATAAAATTGTATCAACTGGATTTATGTATTCCTGTGTCATTCTATCATAATAATTCTCCATAGCAGCACCACGTCTCTTACAGTGTTGAAGTGGATGAGGTCACCACTGTCATGTGAGCCACGGTACAGTGGACTGTTGTGTCCAGTGAATCTCTCCCAGCTTCCATGGAAGTCATAGGTCATCACATTGATGAAGTCCAGATGCCTGAAAATGCATACAATACTGATAAAGACACCCTACTGAACCAGACTTTGATCAAAAACAAAGACAGACTCAAAATATCAGAATTTTCAATTTTCAAAACAATGTGCAGTACTTGGCAATCTCAGCAATCTCATATCCAGCATCTATGGTTCCCTTTCCAGCAGATACTGCAGCAGTCAGCATGAGCTGAGGCTTGCCTGTGGCCTTGGCCTCAGCTGAATAAGCTTCAACAAGTTCCTGCAATAGAAGAATATTGATGTGCCACTTCCTAATATATAATGTTATCAATACGATGTATCTGTTTCCAATGGCTCAAGAGATAATGACCCACCCTGCAGAGCAGAGTGAACCTCTGTTTATCCTCTGGAGGACTTCCACGAGATCCGGGGTACTCCCAGTCCAGGTCCAGACCATCAAATCCATGAGTCCTCAGGAATCTGATAGAAGACTGGATGAATGTCTGACGGTTGGCAGGCGAGGACACCATGATGGAGAACCTGGAATTTTGTTTAACAATTAATATGAGAGCTATAGATGTTGACATATCTCATATCTTCCACATTTGTCTAGATATTGTCCTTTCTCTGATGCTTAGCTTTCATTCCATCTTCAACATTTGCTGTATTAGGAAGAATATTTGATAAAGAAATAAGAAATACTCACTGAGTTGAGCCAAAGTTCCATCCACCAACAGCCAATAAGGTCTTCAGACCAGGGTTCCTTTAAAACATAGATGAGGCTTGATATAATTTGCACAATGAATATCTGATTAAAAAAAGCTTGTATATAGCAAACGGCGTGTCCATGGCTTCACATTGAAATTTAGGTCATTTACACACAGATGTAATATTTCATACTGTGGAATGACAAGCTCTTACTTGCTTTTCAGGCCATTGAAGGTCGTGTACAGGGTCTCGTCATTCCATTCATAGGTAACCAACTCGTTTTTGTTGTTGATGATGGAGAAAGCATAAATCAGATGGGTGCACAAGAAGGGGTCCACATTTTGGGGCATGAATTTCCCACTTCCAGGTCTGTACTGGGCCCAGTTGGTGAAGTAGCACACCATCTGAGAGGCAGTCGCTGGAGATTCATGGAAAATAATCTGTGGTCTGCATTGCACTGTATATTATATCCTGACGCTACACAAACTTCAAATTGTGGTTGAATGGCCATGTCATAGGTTTTACTTACCCAGCTGGCACATCACCAGGCACAAGCCTAAAGAGAGATCAAGTAGAGATGAAAAGAAGGAATACACAAGGCATCATGTATGATGTTATCATGGTGTAACATGGTGATGTAAAGCACTGAGGCCTGATGACCATTTACCTGCTAGAATAGTGAGCTTGGTCATGCTGATTTCAAAGCTCACAACTTCATCGTCATGGAAGAAAAGAAAGACAAACAAGAAAACAAATTTTTAAGATGATTCTTACCTTACTTGACTGTAGCTACTATGATATCAACAGTGTTGGGCAAGTAACATCCAAAATGTAATGTATTTAATATTAGTAGTGACTTGCATTTCAAAGTAATAAGTTATTTTACAAAATCTTTATACTTACAATATAAATTTCATAAGAGCCCATGTTAAAGCTTTGTTTCCCTACAGTTTGTGAATTCTTAAATAGTGTACTTGTCTGAATCATATTAAGGCTTAAAGTTATGCAAAATTAAGGGCATGGCAGCTTTGAGTGACAGCTAGCTGCAAGCTGTCTGCTGGGCTTCACCTCAGCTAATTCTGGTCACTGATCTTCACCTCTCGGTCGTGTAAGTGGTGTTGGTGCATACCTCATGCAGATAGCGGACAAAAAATGTCTTTCCGTGTGTTCACTGTATTAACAATGCTTGAGTTGGCGAGTTTTGATGAAGACAGCTGCACTGAAAAAAGTAAATATAAGAATATGTATTTGTAACATAATTAAGCCTGTGATAATAACAATAAAAAACAAAGTTTGTCTCTTGACATGAATATATCAAATTGTGAATTAGTCTACATTTGTTAAAAACACATCATTTTGATTTTTTCCCCTAACAAGCTGTATGTAAGTGGCTCAACAAATTTTCTTATGCAGAGCCACACAACACACTATTTGCTCGTTGCATTTACTCTGCTCCAACTGCGCCCCGTGTGGTGCATTCTGGGTACTTCTGGGTATTGTGGGTATTCATGCCAACCGTCTGAGCACGGCAAAAGGAGAAGTTTAAGAAAGTGGGAGACTGAACTGTGAGGTAAGAATTAAGTTAATGTTCGTGATATAGTTGGCTAATTACTGCAGTCTTTCAGGTTTTATATTGTTGTAGAAATGAATAAGTAAAATAACTGGAGGCTCTTGATGTAATTTGTAATTAACAATAGCAAGTGGCTTCAAAAGGGATCATCCCTATCATCCCCGGGTCCTATGTTCCCCGCTTTTTTAGAAAAAAGGTCTTAAGTTCCCCATTTTTCCCAAAAAGGGACCCATGTTCCCCTGTAGCAATACATACCGGGGACCCTAGGTTAGGGTTAGGATAGGGTTAGGGTAGGGGGTTAGGGTTGAGGTAGGCTAGGGTTAGGGTTAGGGGTTAGCCCGTAGGCCTACATAGGCCTATTTGCCATGGAATTTTTCAGTAATGGTGGAAAAAGACTGGGGAACATAGGACCCTTTTTTTAAAAAGGGTCCTATGTTCCCCAGTCTCATACAAAGAGGGAAACATAGGCACGCTCCCCTTCAAAATACTTCTTGTGTAACGTTAACTTGAAACTAATATTAGCAAGTTTTAAAATGCTTACTTCAAATGTATTCAGAACCTGACATTGACTGTAATTTATAGTAAGCAGGGATGTGTTTTTTTCTTCCACTTAACGTTAATCATACGGTGCCGGGTGCCACGTTTTCGGCAGCATGCAGCGGTGTTTGCCGTTAGTGAGGGGTTTTAGCTGTAAGTCGGCTGTGTGTGTCTGGGTCGTAGGGCCCACCGCTGCGACCAAAAACCGCAGGGAGAGCTCTGAAGTTGGCGCTGTCTATCACCTGGGGTCACTCTGCCCGCTGCTGCGGTTGGCAGAGTGAGCCCAGCCGCTGGTGATAGACAGCGCCGACTTCAGAGTTCCCAAATACGAGAGCCCACTGTACAGGGGGCATAGATGATCTCTGTGCTCGCTAGGTAGCATCAGTCATAACATGTAGCTAAATGCCCATACCAAGCATTGCTACCCAAACGAAGGACAAATAATATATTCCAGCTCGATAAAACGCTGCTAGTTAGTTGGTCTGAAATTCATTGTGAAGGTCCTTGTTGTTTACATAAAGCCCCGTTTGTTGTTGTTGTTTTTGTTTGTTTTCCCTTAGTTTGACACCACACACATAGCTACATATGCTCCTACATATTGCAAATTCTGGTTTATGTAATGCTTGATTGTTTTATTCTTAACATAATTTAAAAGATAAATTATTTACTATGATTTTGTTTTCTTTAGTGGTCAGTTACTAACTATGTCATTGTATCCTTACCAGGTGATTTATCATGTCAAGCACACTGGATGAAGGTATGTAAAAACAATTGCAATTGTGGTGGGGAAAGTGGGCAAATTTTAGATTATTTCAGTTAGTTTATGGACCAGACAAAAAATAATTTTGGGTGGAGAGATCGTCTTTCACTGAAAAAATGTCCTGACAGTCCAGTCTAAAATGTAGCAAAAGAAAGCGATGAGGCTGTCAGAATAAAAGACAAATTTACCTGATTACCAGATTAAACGTGGCCTAAGTTCAGTTTCTTCAAATTCTTCAATTTCTTAGCCTCCTGTACAGTCATATGGTCCTGAACAATGAGCTTCTACAATATCATCTGTAATATTTGACTGATCTACATACGATCTTGTATAATTTGTGCTAAACAGAAGCAGAGCATCCGGCCATTAACTTGGCATCACACTGAATCTCCCAGCAGACTTCTGCCCTAACCTCCTCCAAAGAAACCACCCCTTTTGCTCCTCCGTCGTAGTCTGAATGTTCTTGGATCTAAACTGGTTTTTATTCTTAATGGGATGGATTTGAAAGATTTGTACCTATGTTGCCCCTAAGCAAGTGAACTTTTTGTAATTTTGTGAGAATTTTCAATAAAATATGTCAATTTTGGTGACTTATGACCTCTTGATTGAGTTGACCCTATGACCTTTCCTCTGGTGCAACTCTCACACAATTTACTGAGTGTACTTATGCTTTCCAGGGAATTCACCCTCTTAATTTTGTTATTATGTAATTTTTTTCTAGCACCATGAGGAAAAAATATCAATTTTTATATTGGACAGATTGACCAACACGTAGATCACATACTTGATTTAAGTGGCTCACCATGACAAAAATATATTGTCTGCTGAGAAAAAGTAAAGCAACTTTTTGCATCATTTTATCATGTAGATCTTTGTATGTACAACATTAATCTTGCAAGTCATGTTAACTTACTTTTGCTAGTAAAGTCAACTTAACACAACTGAGTTGACTTTGTTTGCAAAAGTAAGTTGACTTTACTTGCAAAATTAATGTTGTACAAACAGAGACTACTCTTGTTTGATCTACGGGATAAAATGATGCAAAAAGTTGCCTTACTTTTTTTAAGTAGATCAAGCCCCGTATTTTTATCAGTGTGTCATGGAGCCCGGAGCTTATGGAGGAAAAAACCTGGGGCCAAATGTATAAACAGTGGGTACACAGGAAAAATGTACTTATGCTACTTTCCATGCAGGTTTCCTAATGTATAAAAAATCTACATGCGGTGAAAATGTGAATACTGGTACTCATCTTTTACACCATGTGTACCATACCCACAGTCTTTTCAGTCTGATTATTGTAATGTTGGCAAAAATAATAAGAGCTCTAAGTGCGTACATAAGGGCTGTGTTCTTTGTCCTTTGCTCTCCTTTTTATATGATATAAATATATAATATTTCGGTCTGCTGTGTGAGAGCACTACAAGTCTTCAAATAGTTCAGAATACTGCAGCTAGAGTCTTCACACTTACAAGAAAATATGATCATATTACACCAATCCTAACCTCACTGCAATTCAAGACAGATCAGACTTAAAGGTGCTGCTGATGACATACAAAACTGTACACGGCCTTGCCCCGTCATACATGTCCAGTCTCATTATACCATATATTTCACCCCATGCATTAGGCTCTCAGAATTCAGGGCTCCTGATAGTTCCAAGGGTTAAAAAAAGAAGCTGTCAGCTGTTTTTTCTATCGTGCCCCCTTCCTCTGGAATAACTTCCCAGCTGACATCAGACAATCTGGCTCTAATGACACCTTAAATCTAAACTCAAACTTACTTCTTCAGCCTAACATTTAAGTAGTCCTTGCAGGTCAGCCTCATTCTCAATGAGTCTCTTACCCAAGTGTTAGTATTCACATTGTCCTGCCATGAGAAACAGTCGTTTTTTTTTTGTGAGATTAACATTGCATTTCTCTACTTTTGACTTTTGTTTTCTGTCCCCACAAGCTGTAAGCTGTGTTGCTCTCTCACTGTCCCCTCTCTATAGCTTTTTTCCTCCTCCTCCTCAATGATAATCATAAATTCCACTAATTTCAACCATCATAGTTTCTCTGTAACCTTAAGAGCTTTAAATTTTAATTTGAACCAAACAATAACAATCAAAGTAATTTTAGTTACCTTACAGAATTCATACATGAATGCGACTGCCATAATAGTCAAGTCATAATACAGCATGAATACTATGTGCTTAAAAATATAATTTTACCAAAGAAAATAACTATTGACATTTAATTAATTTCATTTCCCAGAAAATTCCTGAATCATACTAAACTGGAACTTAATTTGGACTGTAGACTATAAAGTAGTTCTTGGAAACATAAGAGAAGAAAAGAAGAAATCATACAGCTGGATTCCCAGTGCAAGCTTACCTTAACTCTTATCTTAAAAAGAACAAATGTACATACGTTTTCCAGCCTCTTATATACATTCAACTCCTGCGGAGGAGCATGATATCACTGCTCCTCATAATCATGAAAGAGACGTGAGCAATAATGATAAGTTTACTCTATTGCAGGTATAGAAAAGTGTAGATAAGTAACATCAGACCCAAACAGACAGATATTGATAAGCTATATTGTATAGGGCAGAGGTCTAAGCTGGGGGCCTCTGCTGGTATTGTTATCTAGTAGGAGGGGCCACTTCAGCATTCCAATACTACAAGAAAGTGCAATATTTCTGAATATTTAGTGTTTAGTGTTTCTATCATTAACAGAATAATACTAAAATAGAAACACCATCTTGTAAACTTTTTTTAACAGTTAGTGCAAAATGTTTGTACAAACGTATTTAAAGTAAACCTTGAACTGAACTAACAAATGAAATCCCTGGATAGATTTGTACTTTATTTCTTGTCAGACAATTCAAGTAGAAGTTCATAGTCGAGAACAGTTTATCACACAGATGTGTGCTTCCAAAAAGGCACATTACCAGACTCAACACTTTGGACAGCTCTGGGAAGGATGGAGGCAGTTCTCTCAGAAATTGTCCTGTCATGTCTGCTTTACCTTGGGTCTCTTTGATTTTAGGTTTTAGCTCACAAACTCAGCAACGCTTCTGTCACCACAAATTTGTCATTAATACCCCTGATGAAAAAGGCAAGCTGTGCATTGTCAGTCGAGTCTGTGCTTTCATCAAGCACCACAGAATTTGCAGGGAAACTGTTCATAAATGTGACTTGATAACTCATTAATCCGCTCTGCCATGGTGTTTGCCGATAGAGAGATATTGTTGAACAAGCTCTTCTTTTCTGGACATAAAATTTCAGAGACTTGCATCATGCAATCTTTCAGAAACGGCCCTTCGCTGAATGGCTCTCCCATTTTGGTGCTTAATTCACTCACCACATAACTTGCTTCCACTGAAGCATCAGTCTCTTTCTTTGCTGTATGGAAAAGACCTTCTGGAGACAATAGTCATCTATGTAGTAGCGTGGCACGTTTTTTCCTCTCCTCTCCCTGGCACTTTGCATATTGTTCTCTGTATTTAGTCAATTAATGACGCTTGAGATTAAATTCCTTTAGAACAAGTTTTTTCTTGCATATCAGGCAGATAGCATTTTCACTGAACTCCATGAAAAGATTTTATAATATCCACCTGTTTTGAAACTGTCTATGGTCATCATCCACTTTTCCTTTCAGTTTGGAAAGTGACATTTCCGACAACTCTGAGCTGGCTCTCGTCTCATCAAAAACTGCATGGACATGTGCCGTTACTTTTTTGTGTCACATGAAATACATTTTTTTTAAAGATGATTGTGTTTTTTATTTCAATTACATATGGGGTAGGGGTAGTTTAAATTTCTGTGAAACAACTGAAAAAAGAATAAATAGCGCAAAGTTTATTAGTGTGTTTGCTGAAAAGATGGTGACAGTGAATGAAGACAATGAAATTGGACCGCATTGACACCACAACTTCAAGCCAAAATAAATGCTCCATAGAGGTGGCTACCCCTAATTGGTAGCGCTGGGAATGGAAACAAATCCTGAAACAGGTTAAAGATACTGCAGTGGCTAGTTGTGCGGGCACTATGACCTGCATATAACATCTGTTAGCCGGCTCAGGGTGACAGCCTGGTGTTAAATATGCGGTGGGTGCGGCGGTGGAGTCAGCTCCCGATTGATTGGGACTGAAAATATAACAATCAGTTGCAACACATCATGTAAATACAGTAAATTTCTTATTTTGTTTATTTAGTCTATCTTTATTATATCTGACTTGTCTTGTGTCCTTGTTACTAACATTCTGTCTCGTTTGTGTCTGTGTAACTAACATGCTGTCTTGTGTACTTAACATGCTGACTTGTGTACTTAATGTGCTGACTGTCTACTTAACATGCTGACTTGTTTGTGTCTGTGCACAACTACTTCACGTGCCTCCAAATTCAAAATGTTTAACCTAACTTAAAATTCAGGCTGATGACAGGGGAACCTGGCTCTGCCCAGTTCAATATTAACCACTGTAATTACAGATGGAGTCACTGTTATTAGCAATAACACAATTTCCAGTATTTCTGTGCAACTTCTGAGAAGAGAAAACAGTTTTGCAAATTCCCCTTTACAGCATACATTTTTTTGATGCGCAATTAACGCAGGCATGTTATGACCCTCAGCCTGCCCTGTAGTTTGGGAAATCAGGAAGCGTTGCAGCTGTAACACTGTGGATGGCAGCAGAGGCAAACCTCCTTGAGCAGAAATGGATAAAATTCAAGTTCAGCTTCAAAGTTTAGGTTCTCTTGACAAGCAAAAAGTTATCTGCATTTACCCTTGATGTGAACTGAGTTATGTAAAGGCCGGCACACACAGGCTAAAACGTCGGACGTCTGAAGCGTTTGGAGAGAGTCAGACGAGTTCGGGAGCTACTCTGTTCGGTGTGTTCAGCTGTGTCGGAGGCATGCGGAAGCACGTGGACGGTGTCTGATCTGACTGAACATGCGAAGTCGGCCGTCTGAGGTTGGACGCCGTCGGATACTCTGGTTGTTAACTAGCTGTTCAGTGACCATTCTGATTGGCGGTGTGCCAGCAAATCAGCGCGGCGTGTGGGAGGGGCGGCGGAAGTGACTATGATAAACAAACCACATAAACAGAGACGGCACAGAGTTACAAACAACACTTCGCCGTTCCTTATTTTTGGGATAAACCAATGTATTTTTGGAAGCCATGGCTGTGTGGACCGAGGAATTTGAGGAGCAGCTGATTGCCCTGGTGGAAGAGAGACAACCATAATACGACATCACACAAGTAATGCTGAGCTAACACTGTGTGCGCTTTGTTTTGATAACTACGGTCCGCAGTCCGTTCCATCATTTCCTGTTTTTATATTTTGGGTGACTGGCACGAGACTAGCGCCACCCGATGTTTAGGAGACTTATTGCATTTTGCGCAGGTGCAGAACGTATACGCTACTGTGTAGCCGGGGCGGTGTGTTTCAATGCAACTTTTCTGCTGAGCGGGTCAGACAGGAGGCGACGAAGTGGTCGGATAAGGCAGTCGGATAAGGAAGTCGGCCTTGGGCGGTGTATGGGGGCCTTAAGGGAAATTCTCCTTGTTGAGGTAGCATGGAGAGAAGACCCAAAGTATTCTCTCCATGCTGCATGTATTTAAGAGATCTGATTCATCACGCTGAGTCTAAAATTCTTCTGAGAATCTCTACCTCAACAAGAAGAATTTTCCCTACATTTTGTCGATGAGGATGGGATGGACACTCTGCTGATTGATGCCTGAGCCTGGACTGAAGGTTGAACTGTCGGCAATCAGTCTCAATGAGACTCAGGGAATGTTCCACTCCAACAAACGGAGGACTAGATCCCACCTGAAGTCAGGCACAGGTGGCGGACAGCGGACACTCCATCTAATAAGTGTGTACGCCGTTATGAATCATTTGCAGAGTTAAGAGAAACTAGAGTATACCTTACTATACAGCAAGAGGCTGTTGTAACCAAACAAGTAAAGCATGTGAAAGAACTGATTATTATATATAAACACTGTGATGGGAAAATTTCAAGAGGCTGAAGTAGTTATAGATAATCCTTTAGGATGAATAAGAAATTGAATAGGAATGTTTGGTACAAACCTGACAACAAGTACAATAATATAATATAATGTAATATAATAATATGATCCTATATGAGATACTGTAATAATGAGATGATACAGTATAGTATTATATGATAGGCCCCACTACAATAAAATGGAATGTATTGAATGTTCCAATTACTCCTGTCGCTTGTGTGCAATATTGATGGAAACATCACTGTTTATCACCTATGTGCATTACTGCTGTCAATTTTTATGTGCAATACCAAGGGTTATATTACTCTCTCAATATCAGTTATGCATTGTGTTATATAAATTATACTCAGTATATGTAGAAATAATTAGATGTTTAGTATTTTTTATGTAGGTACATCATTTTGACCTGGTTATTTTGGAAGTAGCTCACAAGCCAAAAAAGTGTGGGCACCCCTAGTGTAGTGTATGTTAGAAGAAAAGGGAAAGGGAAACATAGTAGGGAAGACAAAGAAGACTAATAAGTTCTTTCAAAATCAGTAGCGGGATTGAAGCAAAAATGGAAAAAAGAAAATCTGAGTAAGAGGAAGAAGGGGAAACAAGATGTAATCTGCCTCCTCTATATGCTGTCTCCACACCTACAGCCCTTCTTTCAACGACACCTCCTCCACATGAGGTCAAGCAACCCCAGGAAGAGTCTGATAGGGAGCAGGGAGGGGACCCAGTACACACTGACCTTTCAGCCCTCTCTCTATCTTGTGAACAGCTACAGGTTAACCCTGCTTCTTCAAGAAAGCTTTTTTCTCCACTAACAGCTTCTGTTGACTACTGGTTGTGGAGGAAGGTCAGAGTGTTGAGCAGCACATAGACAAAAGAACAATTAGACATAAATAATGATGATGAAACACACACACACACACCCAAAGTTACACTGATTGACTGCTAAAGACTAAGCATTGCTTCTAACAGTATCTGATAGAACCATCACCTTATTGTGGTCGAGAGGTTATCGTGTCCCAATGAATCTGGGAGCTATGTTGTCAGGAGCCATGTGCTCCCGGTAGGGTCTCCCAAGGCAAATTGGTCTCAGGTGAGGGGCCAGACTAAGGCATCGTCCTCACGTACCAAAACGATCTTTTTTTTTCCTGTCTTACTTGGCATCGTTTAAAGAATATTTGCGTCCACACGGATCTATTGTAAACGACTCAATACACTATAGTTCATATGCCAGGCCTATAGGTGGTGCTGGAAATTCAACAAAAATGGAGAAGAAGAGACGGAGCATGCACATGAAGCTTTAGCATTGGATACAAACAGATAGCCGAAAGAGAAACCAACATAACACGAAGAAGACGAAAATAGGTAGTCGGTGGTCCATAATACTTTTTTTGCTCAGTGTGGTGGCAGAGGAGAAGAATATTTTGCCCTAGTAACCCTAACAGGCATGTAGTCCGCCATTGTTGTTGTTGTTGTTGTTATTAGACGTCGCGGGGTTAAGAGGTCGAAGGCTAGAGGTTGAGGGGTGGGGCGATGAAGTCCTTGATACGCAAAGTATGTGGAATCGCCGTCCACACAAAAACACAAGGGCTGCGTTTTCGAATTTCTCCAAACTGAGACCAGGTTTCAAAAATGTGCGTTTACAGGCGCTGTGTTTACAGGATCCGTGTGGACGATTGGCCAAAACGATGCAAAACATGTGCATTTACACAAAAGAATGTTTCCATGTGGACGGGGCCTAAGTATGGTTCACAAAGACTCCATAGAAGACAGAGGTGTCAAGGAAGAGACCCTGCCTAGAGGAAGCTTTGAAACAAAAATGGAAAAAAGAAAATCTGAATAAGAGGAAGAAGGAGAAACAAGATGTAATCTGACACCTCTATATGCTGTCTCCACACCTACAGCCCTTACTTCAACGACACCTCCTCCACATGAGGTCAAGCAACCCCAGGAAGACTCTGATAGGGAGCGGGGAGGGGACCCAATACACCCTGACATTTCAGCCCTCTCTCTATCTCCTAAACAGCCACAGGTTAACCCTGCTTCTTCAAGAAAGCTTTTTTCTCCACTAACAGCTTCTGTTGACTACTGGTTGTGGAGGACACAGTGGAGAAAGGTCAGAGTGTTGAGCAGCACATAGACAAAAGTGCGTTTACAGATGCTATGTTTACAGGATCTGTGTGGACGATTGGCCAAAACGATGCAAAACATGTACAAAAGAATGTTTCCGTGTGGACGGGGCCTAAGTATGGTTCACAAAGACTCCATAGAAGACAGAGGAGTGAAGGAAGAGACCCTGCCCGGAGGAAGCTTTGAAACAAAAATGAAGCCCGGGGCCCACGTCCGGAGCTAGGCCCGGACGGAGGGCTGTTGTCTGTGCATATGCACCGAACGGCAGTTCGGAGTATGCAGCCTTCTTGGAAGTCCTAGCTAGGGCCCTGCATGGGGCTCCGGGGGGGACTCTGTGGTCCTACTGGGAGACTTTAATGCGCATGTCGGCAATGACGGAGATACCTGGAGGGGTGTGATTGGGAGGAACGCCCCCCCCGATCTGAACCCAAGTGGTGTTCTATTATTGGACTTCTGTGCTAGTCATAGTCTGTCTATAATGAACACCATGTTCGAACACAAGGATGCCCATAAGGCCGTGTGTTTTGGACATTCGGGTGAAGAGAGGGGCAGAGCTGTCAACTGATCACCACTTGGTGGTGAGTTGGGTTTGGTGGCGGGGGGAATCTCTAGGTAGACCTGGTAAGCCCAAACAAGTGGTGCGGATAAACTGGGAATGTCTGGGGGAGGCCCCTGTCCAAGAAGCCTTCAACTCCCACTTTCGAAGGAGCTTCTCTAGCATTCCTGTGGAGGCTGGGGATTTTGATCCTGAATGGATGATGTTCAAAGCTTCCGCTGTTGAAGCTGCAGCTGTGCCCTGTGGCCATAGGGTCTCAGAAGGAGTCCTTTAGGGACATGTTGTCCCGGGGGACTCCTGAGGCAGTTTTGGGGACCGAGGGGCCTGAAGGACGGCAGCCGCAGCTGTGGCCAAGGCAAAAGCAGCGAGTGTGGGAGGAGTTTGGCAAGGCCATGGAGAAGGACTTTCGGGCAGTGCCGGGGCATTTTTGGAAAACGGTTCAGCACCGCAGGGGGGGGAAACTGGGATCCATCCAAGCTGTGTACAGCAAGGATGGGACCTTGTTGACTTCAACTGAAGAGGTCATTGGGCAGTGGAAGGAGTACTTTGGTGACCTCCTGAATCCCACTAAGCCACCCTCTATAGCGGAGACAGAGGTGGAGGATGACGGGGTATCATCACCGATTTCCCTGGCTGAAATCACTGCAGTAGTCAAACAACTCCACAGTGGCAAAGCCCCAGGGGTCGATGAGATACCATCAGAAATGCTGAAGGCTCTGGATGTTGAGGGGCTGTCTTGGTTGACACGCCTCTTCAGCATTGTGTGGGGGTCGGGGACGGTGCTGAAGGAGTGGCAAACAGGTGTGGTGGTCCCTATCTTTAAGAAGGAGGACCAGAGGGTGTATGCCAATTACAGAGGTATCACACTACTGAGCCTGCCTGGGAAAGTCTACTCCAAAGTGCTGGAAAGGATCCGGCTGATTGTCAAACCTCAGATTGAAGAGGAACAATGCGGATTCCATCCTGGTTGTGGAACAACGGACCAGCTCTTTACTCTTGCAGGGATCCTGGAGGGGGACTGGGTCCCCAGGGATGTTCTGTGGGAAGTGCTGCAGGAGTATGGGGTGAGGGGGTCCCTTCTCAGGGCCATCCAATCCCTATATTCTCAAAGTGAGCACTGCGTGCGTATACTCGGAAGTAAGTCGGACTAGTTCCAAGTGGGTGTTGAACTCCGCCAGGGCTGTGCCTTGTCCCCAATCCTGTTTGTGATATACATGGACAGGATTTCAAGGCGGAGTCATGGTGTGGAGGGGTTACAGGTTGGTGACCTGGAGATCACATCACTGCTTTTTGCAGATGATGTGGTCTTGATGGCACCATCAGCTTTAAATTTACAACGCTCACTGGATTGGTTCGCAGCTGAGTGTGAAGCGGCACAGATGAGGATCAGCACCTCTAAATCTGAGGCCATGGTTCTAAGTAGAAAACTGGTGGCTTGCCTACTGCGGGTGGGGAATGAGTCCTTGCCCCAAGTGAAGGAGTTTAAGTACCTCGGGGTTTTGTTCACGAGTGAGGGGATGATGGGGCGGGAGATCGACCGGAGAGCCGGAGCAGCGGGTGTGGTGCTGTATGCGCTTCACCGCACGGTTGTGACGAAAAGGGAGCTGAGCCAGAAGGCAAAGCTTTCGATCTACCGGTCACCAGGGCGCCTTCCTAGGGAGGTGTTCCTGGCACATCCAACTGGGAAGAGACCTAGGGGTAGACCCAGGACCAGGTGGAGGGATTATATCTCCTCTCTGGCCTGGGCGCACCTAGGGATTCCCCAGTCAGAGTTAGCCGATGTGGCCGGGGAAAGGGAAGTCTGGGGGTCGCTGCTGAAGCTGCTGACCCCACAATCCGACCCCGGATATAGCAGATGACAATGGATGGAGTATCTAATGGCTTCAGGGCTCTAAGCAAGTTGGAGTTTGGAATATAAAAGATGCAACGTCTGTTATTGTCCAGTCAAAATCGACTTTTAGACCAGGTAAAAGACAATATCCACTCAGCCTTAAAGCTGTTGAAGTCATTCCTCCTGTCATTCAGTCTATCATGTCATAATTCAAGGTGTCATTGTCCTTCATTTCACCATGTACCTCCCCCATCTTGCCTGTAAAGAAACTAAAAGGGGGTGGAGACCAGTAAAACACCTTAGGGTAATAAATGAAGTTGTTCAGCATCCAGCAGATGTTAGAACACTAATGTCAAATTTCTATCAGACTGTAGGTTTTCAGTTATTGATATAGCAGATGCATATTTTAGCATTCCTGCTCATCCTGACTCACAGTTTTGGTTTGCTTTCACTTTCAGGGGTAAGCTTTATCCTTGGATGCAGATGCCATATGGTTTCTTCTCCAGTCCAACTCTGTTTGCTGTGGAGATGAGAACTTGTTGCATTAGCAGCCATTATGTGTTAGTGCACTTGTTAAGTATACTGACGATTTGTATATGTGTTTTCCTACACAGGGGCATTGTCAAAACTGAGAAAATGTCTCCACTTTGTTTTCTGGCAGAGGTCCTACAGTTAAGAAGGACAAGTTGCAACTAATGTCACACAATCAGTGCACTATTATACTCTGGAGGGTTGTGAATTGGGTCCCGATCGCATCCAGACAATCTTGGATGTTCCAAAACAATTGCCTAATTGTATTTAGCAGGTTATTGTTGTCCATGGATTCTTAATTTTGTGAAGATCTCCAAACCCTTGTATGACATCACACATGGGTGAACACATTTGACCAAGACTGACTTTTGAGGCAGAGACTAAATCTATTGACTTAAATCTACTGACTTAAATCAAGCTTGATGTATTTTGTTGTTGTTGTTGTTTAGGCCTCCCAGACCCTATGTTTCCCTTAAAGATGACAAAATTGAAGGAAAATGTAACACTTAATGCAATGGTTTATTCCATCAGCTGCTACTCAGCCCCATGGTGGTGAACAGTGACTAATAGGTAATTCATCAAAATAACTTTCCACCACAGACAGAGCTATGGTAAATGTCAAAGAGCTGTAGCAGCTGCTACTAAAGAAGTTATAGCCACAGCTGATATCATTATATGTCATGTAACTGTTCATATTCTGCATGCTGCTCCTGTAACCCTCAGAAAAACTACATACCTGATCACAGCATGAGTATTACAGTAACAAATAACTTTGCTCCCTTGT
The DNA here is from genome assembly GCA_039737535.1 of Lagodon rhomboides. Classification (NCBI taxonomy): domain Eukaryota; kingdom Metazoa; phylum Chordata; class Actinopteri; order Spariformes; family Sparidae; genus Lagodon; species Lagodon rhomboides. The sequence goes on along the minus strand of CM077785.1, from coordinate 3,030,388 downwards.
CTTCGTTCCTCACTAATAGACATGAGACTGATCCTTTAAACTCTTATAAAAGAAAGTAAAAAAAGCACATTTCTCAAATCATGCTGCTTTCTGCTGATTACTGTCAATGCTAAACTAATACTGGAAACTCAACTGTCCAAGGACATGTAGGTAATTTCAGTATTGAACTCTGGCTCTTCTTAAATGCTTTAAAGCATATCAATCCTTCTTCCATAAAGTTGCTGAGGTGTAAGGTGTAAGGTTTGGAGCCAACATCTAGATTAGTTTATCTGTGATTTGCAGTCAAAAGATGAAGAACATGAAACATAAGCATTAAGAAGCCTAATATTGCTGTGATAACACATTGGAGCACGGATAAATGATTAATCTTTCTGTTGATAACATAGTTATATAAGTCACATGTGCATATCTTGGTTGCGATATCATGCCATATATCTGTTTGGCAGTGATCTGCATTTTTCAGAACTGTTAATGAACAGCTCCTTCAAGAAAGAAGACAGGACCTTGTCTTATCACTGCTGCTGCAAAGGGCAGCTATTTCCTCATAAAGACTTATCTAAACTACAACTGTGTAAAATGAAACAACTGCTATCTGGTCATGTTTTTCTTTTTGATGTTTGAAAGCTGACCATATCTCTAATACTGTCACGTACACTGGAAATAATCAGTAATCAAAGTGCCAGATGTCAAATTGTTATTCTGAGCAATAAGGGCCTTAGTGTTAAAGGAGGAGGAGGATTCCTCCTCTCAACTTTTATATATTTTTTTATCCCCAGTGGCATTTAATACAAACCAACATGAGAGCAAAAGGCGAATATGCCCTGGCTTATAAACAGCGTATCATATCCCTCAATAATAGAGTGTGCTATAAGTGAGCCAATCATTTAACAGGTGTTAGTTCGGTTGCACCATCACCATGTGACTGACAACAACAGAAGAGCCCATCAGAGACATTACTATCAGCCGGTTCTCACAAGACCAGCCATGCTCCGCCTATAAAACCATCACCTCACACAGTAGTAACGTCTGCTTTTCTTATGGCCTGATATTGCGGCCTACAAGCCGCAGCCATGCTGGCAACCACACTGACCCCCTATATCACCCTCTATCCTGGTCCTTTGCTGCTCCTCTAGATGTCACTCTTAGCTTCGTCTCTTGGCTCGTTAGGTAAAGCTCTGCCTGCTGCTGCTCTGCTAACCGGCCTGTTTGCTCTACCTACGAGCCCAGAGACACTGCAGCTGTGTTTGTGTGACCATGGAAGAAGCCACACTGCAGCAGCAACCCTGCCTGGGTGAACACAAACATGTGAGAGAGCTGCAGCAGCTCAGCAACACAGCTGCCACGCACTACACAGCTTGTAAAACAAACAAGCAACTGTTTACAAGTGATGCAGATGGTAAGGAGAAGGTTCACTGCTCTGAAAGTCTGCTCTGTTACCTGACTGGTACACTCAGCAGAAGGCTGTGTTTTGAGACTTAAGCGGAGTCCTACTATTGAGTATCCCTTTCAACAGTCACATCATGTGCAACAGGGGCCTTTTGTCTGACAGAGTCAAAAGTTCAAGAGTCTTTGTTTAACCAACATGTAACAACACAGATGTTTAAAAATAAGTTTTAGCGCATATGTCTTTATGTGCTGCAATAAGGCCTCACTCATGATTGAACTCTGTACTCTAAATCTAGTTAGTCACTGACCTTGACTCGTGTACTTTATTCGGCCAAAGGGTTTCTGTCGAGTACAGTATAGGGGATATTCCTTGGCCTAAATAGTAATTACCCTGATAACAGAGCACTGTGAACAAAGGCTTTGATAGTATTATTATTGAAATTGTTAAGGCTCACTAGGCTGGTATCCAGGATACTATGTTGCAATACTAAATTTAATCTAATGCTGTAGATCAGGATAGATATGCAGTAACATTCTGAGAGATAATGTAGCACTGTCTTCCAACAACACAGTTATTTTCCTATAGACTATTATGACCTGGGTGGATGATGCATTTAGTTTGGTTTAAAAATATAGTGTGTTTGCGTTTGGGGTGATACAGTAAGTGCCATCCATGGCTACCATGAATCACATGAACAAAAAGCTGAAGGTTCATTTATTCCTAAAAGCATATCAATCACAGTGCTTGTACTGTACATTGTCATCCAAGCAAGCAAGCGATTGACAGAAGATAAAAAACAGACAAATGAATGCAAAAATAATTCAAACTTAATAATTAAAAATTCACAAAAAGTACTTTTCCATCGATCTATTAACAGCCATATAATGGTTTGATGATCTTCAAGTACACTAATATAAGTATCTGGGATAATACCTAAGAATAAGTTACAATGTGATCAGAATGGTTATTGTCAGGTGTGGTGGTAGTTGGTGTGGTGGAAGGACCCAGATGCACGGACGGGAGACTGAGGTTGCAGGCATTCATTATTCAATTATCTTCCAGATCCAAAACAAACAAAAACAAGGCGACATGAACGAGGCGAGACTTGGCAATACAATACAAAACAATAATCCGACACAGACTGAACAAAAAACAGGACTTAAATACCACGATGCAAATGAGGGAACAAGACACAGGTGAAACACATGAGGACAGGTGCAGGTAATCAAAACAGAACAGGGAAGACAAGACAAAGAAAACATGGACTACAAAATAAAACAGGAAATGACTAAACCAAAACATGAAACAGAAACGTGACAGAGAACAGAACAGAAACTTGACAAAACAGAAACATGACAGGTTATATCAAGTTAAGTTTACAAAGGTTGCTTTATTTATCACAACAACCACTATTTTTGACAACTCATGTCAAAAACCATCAGCTTGTATTTCACAAAGAAAGCAAGCAATACTGTTGAGACATATTTGGCGAAAGATTACAATTTATCAAAGAATTCAAACACCTTGGGGCAGGCATGGCACTACAGTGGGGCTAGGTTGTGCTTTCGCCATGTCACAAATCTGTCTGGACCAAGTCATTTTGAAATAGATATAAAGCAGTAAAGATTGTGATGTTAGCCAGTTCGTTTTACAGTCAGTAATGCTCAGTAAAGGGACATCTCCTCTGGGGTCCGTTTCACAAAGCAGGTTCAACAAACTGTGAGTCTAATCCTAAACTCTGAGTTGATCTACTCTGAGATAGAAAACGCTGAGTTTTCGGTTCCAGAAAAGCGGATTTGAGTTAGTTTAATCAACTCGGAGTAGTTTCACCTTGAGTTAAGCGCGTGCGACACAACTAAAAAAAGCCAGCATCAATGGAGCCCCGATTCGATGAGTCACCATGGCAAGGAGGAAGCGGAGGGATACGTTTTTCACCAACCTCGAATTGGAAATCCTAATGCGCTCATACGGCGAGTTTCAACACGTTTTTAGAAAGAAGTGCAACACTGCTGCAGCTGCAAAAGAGAGGGAGACGGCGTGGGAGAACTTTGCTGCTCGGGTCAATGCGTAAGTTTAAATGTAGTCCTTTGCAATCACAATAATATTACAGGGGAAAACTACTTGAATGGTAGCCTATTCATTTATTTCATTTAGGTGCAGTCCCGCGGGGGAGAAGCGCACTTGGCCTCCGCATTCGAAATGATGTATGCAGCATCACATATGATCTTGACAGTGCAGAGAATGACAGATGTTGGAACTATGACGCAGTCTTTAACATTTTGAAACAGTAGTCAATCTACATGTAGGCCTACCTGCATGTTTATGCTGTGAATGGACTTCCTATTCACATAATCGGCTTCATTATGTGAGGGAGCCGTGATGGGGATGTGTGTGCCATCTATGCAGCCAATCACACTGGGAAATCCTAAAAGAAATGAAAATTACGAATCCCAGTCTGAGGTTGCAGCTCATGTCATTAACAGAATATAATTTAATCCCTACATCATCCACCTGCAATCCTGTGCAACTCCTAATTGATGGCTCTAACAGGTTTTTAAAACGACAAACATGGGTAAAAGCCGTTTCAGGGCGGGGCACACTTTTCTCCGACATTGTACAAAAAACTTCCATTTGCAAAGAAATGCAGTGCAACACACAATATCTGCTGGGATGTGAGAGCATGACTACGGTTGGTAATGTTGCAAATGTATGGACAGATTAGGTTGTGTAGGGTAAATGATGGACTGCGACGTGAAGCGGAACCGCTCAAAAAGATAACTGTCTGGAAATGCTAAAACATAGATGTGCGGTCTGATAACCATCTCCCAACGAATATTTAATTATCTGCGCAGTAATGCTGCACCTTCATCCACGGGATCGTTGTCAAAAGGACATGCCATGTTCGTGACAAAAGTCGCCTCCTACTGTGCCTAATGGACTTCTGATAAAGCCTACTGACTCTGATTTCTTTAATGATTTTTGACAGACTGCAGAACAAGGCTACGCCAAAACTCACCTGCTGACTGAATGAATGAAAGAGGAAATCAAATGGCGTGTGTGGCTGAAAGTGGGCGGAGACAGAGAGAAACTCGAGGTTCATTGAGAAAAACCTGGTCCCGACCAGATTAGGTTCATAGAGTCTGTTACTACGTTAACTGACCGAGATCTTAAGTTACCTCTCTTTCTGAAACAGGCTAGAGTTACCCCTCTTTCTCTGGTTTGAGTTACCTCCCTTTGTGAAACGGAAAACTCAGATGTGAAATGGACCTCCGAGGGGTATTAATACCCCTCGGAGGTCCATTTCACATCTGAGGTCCGTCCCTAGTATTCCACGAACGGAGGTTTAACAAACACAGAGTTAACGCTGAACTCTAGGTTGATTGACCCTGTGCCAATTAAACCAGAGCTGTCGGTTCCACCGCACCGGTTATGAGTTAGTTCAATCAACACTGGGTTGATTAACACAGGATTGTGCGTGTTCACGGCAAACCTACAAAGACATGATGTATGGATCATGGAAATCCTGATAAAATGGCGAAACGGGCCGCATATTTTACAGATCTCGACCTCCAGGTTCCCCTGGAGAGTTACGATGAGGAAAAGGCAGTGATCATGAGGAAAGGTAACACTAAAGCATGTGCCATTCAGAGAAATGAAGCCTGGCAGAGGGTAGCTGACCACGTAAATGCGTAAGTATCACGGCAAAAGCACTATCCAAAGTATTTGAACTATGAATCTATTCATTGCCTATCTCAGTTAAGCTTTTTTAACATTCCTACCACATAATCTGTTATCTACAAAGATGTAATCCGACGGCTCCCAAGCGATCATTGGAGCAAGTAAAAATGAAATATAGAATGTCGTACAAACTGGTAAGCTTTTCCCACCATCGTATTGTCCTACATACTTCAGTCCGGCATTTAAATTGTCATATCATAGGCCTATTTGTCACTCCTCCTGCATTTAAATAGCCACATTTTTTTTAAAGCCAACCATAAGAGGACCGACAGTCGGCAGACTGGATCTGGCCCTCCAATTACCTTCACCTTACCTTCTGTAAGTCCGGTTTTGTCATTTCTGTTGTAAGCGCATCTCAAACTACTCAGCCAATAGGCCTATAATTGCTCTTTGTATGACAGGAGGCCGATGAAATTGCCGTGGATGGGTCACCTGAAAGAACTGAGGTAGGCCTAGCTTTTTCTTGCTAGTTCCAATTATTGATGATGATTAAACTAAACTAACAGTGTTCTCAAACTCACTTGTCTCTTAACAGACTGTGGTCGAGGAAGCGGCGGGTCCGGCGTCTCCATCAAGCTCGCAATATGACCACATAAGACATATCCCTTGGCTACTCACTTAATTTATTGGCCAAGTATGTTGCTTGAATGTTAAAACAATGTTTTCCTCTATTTCAGATGACCATTAAAGAACTATATTGTGTGCATCTTCAGCAGGAAATCGCTAAAGCTGATTTGGAGATGGAGTACATGAGGCTGCTGATAGAGGTAAAAAAGGAGGTTGGGCAGAAATTCAAAGTGGACATGATATTGCTATTCAAGGTACTAATTATATTCTCTTTCCTTCACCAGCAACTAAAGAATAAAAATGATGGATGAAAACAGTGTGTGTTTTTTTTAATTTTTTTAAATTGAAATGATTTGTCCAAATGTGGTCTCGCATCCTTTGTCCAGCACTTACATCCATTTGCGGAATGTGTTCCTCCTCGAGGAACGGGTCAAAGGGGGGAGGCATCTCTTTGCGCAGAGTGGCTATATTGTGGAGGATGGCGCATGCAACAATTACATCGCATGCCCGTTCCGGACAAACTCTAAGTCCACGTAGGCATTGGAATCTGGACTTCAATATCCCGAATGTATTTTCGATCTTGACGCGGGTTCTGCTGTGTGCCAGGTTAAATGTTGTCTGTGGTCCAGGAGCAGGATTAGGGTACGGGGTGATGAGCGTCGGGAGGCATGGATACCCTCGATCTCCTAGGAGATACCCATCGAATTGCCCTGCGATCAAATACAAACTTTGAGCTATCTTGCACAAGCACAACAATTATATGAGGTCTATGATATGTTCATAATGCAACGCACCCTGTTGAAATTTATTGCTCAGACTGGGTTCACGATACATCCTGGAATCGTGGACCGAACCAGGCCATTTTGCCTCTACATTCGTGATCATGTGGGAAGCATCACATATCATCTAGTAATGATTAAAAAAAAATAAGATCGACAGCGATTAACAAACCATCATGGAGATATTGGATATAGCCAATATAGGGTGCGTATACCTACCTGAACATTTATACTGTGATAGCCTTTCCTGTTCACACAATCAGCCTCATTTATAGATGGGGCCATTATGGGCACTTGTGTGCCATCAATGCACCCTATTACATTTGGAAATCCTGAAATTAAACACCCAGATGAAAAGTCAACAACAAGGATAATTTCTGTGCAATTTGGAAACACTTAAAGTAGATAATACTGACCTGCAAGTTGGTGAAACTCCATTTTAATGTGTCTTGTGTGTTTATGGCCTGGAAAAACGATGAAGTTACGCAACAACCGCTTGAGCGCAAGACAGACTTTACGCACTGAGCGGCAGACGGTAGCTTTGCCTATATGCTCAGCATCTCCTACACTGTACAAAAAGCTACCCGTCGCAAAAAAACGGAGAGCTATGCAAATGGTTTGTAGTGAACTGAGGGCAGATCCACGATTGGTAACATTTGCAATGTAGGGTTGGAGAAGGCTATATAAATAAATCAAAGAATCATGTGAAAAACGATATCTCTCCAGAAAAAAGTCATCCGGAAAGGACAATATGTCGAGCCGTGGTCTAATTAATCTCTCTCTGTGAATTGCACGAATTATTTGCGCTCCTATATCAACAGGCCTCTCATCAAAAGGGCATGCCATTGTGAACACGTAAAAGCTGTGGTGAACGCGGGTTTAAATACCCTGAGCAAAACCGGGTTATCTTCCAAACTTAACCTGAGCAAAACCTGCTCCGACCTGGTTTGATTGAGAGCATATGTTTCTATAGCAACTTACATACCGTGTTCATTTTGGAACGGAAAACCTAGGGTTACCGCTAACCCTGGGTTAACTTACCCTGTTTAGTGATAAACCCAGCTTTGTGGAATACCCCTCCGGTCACCTAACTCAATTCACTACCAAAGCAAACAAATATAAAGAGGAGTGCACCCACCTGAGATAACCCTGTGCCCCCTTGCTGATGTTGTCTATGTAGTTTATTGTATTTGGACAATACAAATAATGTGTTGCTATTTCTTTTATCAATTACTGACATAAAATTTGATCTTAAAGATACCTACACTAACTGGATGTCCACTGCTCTTATGTGGATTCCATTTAGACTGTGATTAATTCCCATTTTAAATGACATTTTTAAAAAAGGAACATTTTTCTCATTCTCCATCCCAAACAAAAATAATGCATTTTTCTTTTTCCTGGAAGCCCTCATCACTGAAGCTAAAAACATGTTTATCAAGACCTTTAGCTGCTAAACAACAAGAAAACCTTCTCATTAAGTGAGAATATCAGGTGTGTAATCTACATCATGACACAGGTCTGCAGAAGAAACTAAACTATGATATAAAATAACCTTTTTTTGTATTCTGGCTTTCTCTATACAATGTTTGGTCGCACTTTATTTTACAGTACTTTAATAAGACGTAATAGGCCGTACTTTGTATCAAATTAGACAAAAACAATACACCAATAAGACGTAACAAACTGTACTTTGTATCAAATTAGACAACTAGAAATAATGTAATCTTAATTAGACAGTAAACAAGAAAAGTTATACTGTAATTAGACACCATATAACCTACCCAAATTATGCTGTAATCAGAAACCGCATATAAAGTGAAACAGTCAAATAGCCGGACAAAACACACAGAGTTCAGAGGAAAATACATTTATTTGAGCTTTATTTAACATAGTTTCACTTTCTTACAGAGTCATTTATTGATCATTAGAAGAAAACAGTACATTAACTAAAGTAAAGACCATTTAAAGCCATGCCACTCTCCAACCCCAGTAACATTAGACTAGCTTTTGAAGCTGCCAGGACATTGCATCTTTATTACAGTCTTATTAGACTTACTTAGAGTGATCATTTGTGACACATTACAATAGAACTGTAGGCCTACTGTAAAATAAAGTGAACTCCTTCTCACTGTTAGACCCTTATTAGAGTCTTATTAGACTTACTGAGAGGATAATTTGTGACACATTATAACAGAACTGTACTGTAAAATAAAGTGAAGACCTTCTCACTGTTAGACCCTAATTAGACTTTCTTAGAGGGTCGCTTTTCTGACCTTTGTGGACGGCCTCCAGTGCTCCAGAGCCCTCCAGCACAGGGCTAAAGGGCGCTGTGCGGCTCACGATGCATCACTGTGGCCCGCTCTTCACAAAGGGGCCTCCACAGCTGTTTGTGGCTGAGCTCCAGCTCAAACACACGCTGCTCGTGAGGAGCTGATGGTCGCTCTCTGGAAGTCCTTCTCTGGAGGTTTGCTGAGCTATCGAAGCTTTCAGAAAAACAATGCTATCTCCTAAATTTATGAACAGATGACAGTCAAATAACTGAACTGCTCAGTGATGTTCACTGAACAGCTAACCAGTGCTAGCCGATGATACAGCTGCGACTCAGGCGGCATTTGTGGTGGTGACGGACGACAACCTGTACTTTTTACACGGCTGAGTTCCGGAGTATCCGTTACCTGCTTACCTGTTACACTCTTCTTCTCTGTACATCATTCTGCAGTCTTTTCTACTTTACACAGTACGGAGTCACCTTCTGGTGGGGGAGCGTAGCGGCACTGACAGCGCGCAGTATTAGTCTGTAAACACAACAGCTGCCTTAATCACCAATTTCAATAAAATAAACCAAATAAATGCATTTTCCTCTGAACTCTGTGTGTTTTGTCCGACTATTATAATGGCCATGCCAGATATAATATGGCAGTACATTCGTCTAATTAAGCTATAGGCCGATGTTGGTAGCATTAAATGCATAATTTGCTTGTGAGGGTAGAATAGCGTCTAACTAGCATATTTTGGATCTGATATGGTAATGTGTGTGATTTCTAATTAGACTAAGATCTTGTAAAATGGTGTCTAATAGTGTATTGGATCTCCGATTTGGTTTGTAATTACAGTATAATTTGGTATAATAATGTCTAAGTATAGTAGCCTATAATCTTAAGTAATAAGACTTTATATCCGGTTCCTGATTACAGCATAATTTGGGTAGGCTATATGGTGTCTAATTACAGTATAACCTTTTTTGTTTACTTTCTAATTAAGATAACATTATTTCTAGTTGTCTAATTTGGTACAAAGTACGGCTTGTTACGTCTTATGAATGTACTGTAAAATAAAGTGTGACCCAGTGTTTTTATGACCAATCTCTGATAAATTCACGAGAATAGATCATTTTCATGGAGCATTATTTTTTTCCGACTGTCGTAGCTATAGACAGTGGGCGCAGCTACTCCAGTTAAAACGACAATGACTTCACTCAATTGAGCCAATCAAATCGTTTGTTTACCCTGCGTGGCCAGTGCACCAGAGAGAGCAAGAGAAAAGAGAGAGACAGTGATGACAGTAGGCTCGCTCCAAGAGAAGGAAGGTTGATGTGGAAAACCGTTGTTTTCAAGATGAATGGACGGAGAAAATTATGTTCACTCTTCCAGCAGACAGTTCCATATCAGTGTGCCTCTAATGCTCCGAAAAAAAATTAATCAAAAGCGGCAATGTGAAGCACCACTACGCACCACTTAAGTCCGAGCTGAGGGCACACAAAATAACCGAACTGCAAGCCCAGTATGACAGAGCTGCCTGACTCATCACGCATTCATTTACAGCCCAGCAACGTGCAAATGAATGTTCACTAATTAGGTATTGTGGATTTTGGGGCAACATAAAAAAGGGGAGGAGATTGAGATAGGGAGGAGAGGACATATATGCAGCAATAAAGGAGATGTTGAGAAAGAGAGGTATAGATCTGAAACAGGTGGTCTCAGTCACCACATATGGTGCCCCTGCCATGGTGGGAAGAGAGAGGGGGGCTGTGCCACGGGTGAAAAAGGGAAACCCTGATCTGATCCCTGATGTTTAGTTATGAATCATAATTTTGTGTAGAATGCCTCTTATAAATCCCTAGAAAAAGACGAATATGATAATTTAGTCAGAGATACATATGTCAAAGAATTGATTTTTGATTGCAATTGTATATGTAGTGGAAACAGCTCTTCTCTTTGAGGGAGCTCCTAAAGCCTCTGATCATCAGGTAGGTTCCTGCTGAGAGGATTAATCCACTGTTAATAAGCAAAAAACATGATCAGGAACATGATGGTCTAATCCGTGTGAGTGAGGAATATTTATGTCTATGAGCATGAACGTGAGCCATAAAGAAAATGTTGTCTCATTTGAAGGTAGCAAATAGGCTACAATTCATCCATGTGTTTGTGTCAGTTTTCAGATAGTTATTATTTTGCTAACAATTAATTCTTGTAACTGAACAGCCTGAGTGCGGAGCTATTTTTTCATGAGCAGTTACCAAACATCTTCATTACCACTCCCTTCTGGAGTTGTAATGCCAACTGTTATTTGGATGTAGATTACAATCAGATTTGTGATCTGATTGTAAGCTACACATAGTATATACAATACATATACTGTATTTGTTTAAGCATAAACAAAAGTATATTACATCACATCTGGATATGATGCACTTGAAATATCAGAAGTGACTATAATGAGAAATGTCAAGTTACTGTATGTCCATGTTATACCGCCTGAATATGATTGGACATTGCTAGTCAGCTGATAGCCACGCAGCAGTAAATGAGCCAGTGATTGTGACACATGAAATGTCAAAATCAAAATGTACCTACTGTCATAAAGTCTATGGAAAAACATACATAGATTTTAGAGGAGCTATGTCTGAGAATTTTGGTTTGAAACATTCCAAATGAACTAAAAACAACACCAGAATGTGGAGAAATAACAGCTTGGCTTTATGTCGCAGATGTCGAGATAGCTAGATATCTAGGAAGTCGGCCAGCCTCAGTCCATCCTGTCCTACAATACCACTTTGTAGCTCAAGAGGTGATAGTGAGTTACTGTAGTGTCTAGTCTGCCCTCAGTCATATGTAAGAGGATGAAGCAGAAGTGCTGTGTCAAGTAATGTGAACAGCTGCTAATGTTGGCTGTTTAGCAATAGCTCAGAAAGGTTAATGTTTCTGACAGTGTTTATAGGTTGGACAATTCTTACATGTAGCAGCTTTAATACAACTCAGTGTGTAATTGTAAAAGAACTTAATGTGTTTTAAATAAACTTTAAATTTAAACTTGTGCAATATAGAATATATTAGATGCAGAAAAAGTGTTTTTTACTCAGCAAAAGAATGAAAGTACAAATAAATCAGGCATATCATTCATCATGGTCATGTAGGTTTTGTTTATTATTTTTGGAAAGCAGGTTCCAGCTGTAACCCATGAGGTTAATCAGTGCAATTTACAGAATAATAAATTCATGGACTGTGTGTTCGGAGTGTGTGTTTGTAGTTAATATTTCTATGGCTCAAGGCCAGTTGCAGCACTTGCAGGAATCCCAGTAGATGAGGCCGGGCTGGCAGCGGTGCAGGTAGGTGTTTCCTTGGAAGCACTGGAAGTAGGTGGTCTTGTCAGCTGTGTTCTCATACAGGCCATCGGGGCGGCCTCTGCAGAAATCTGCCACAGGGTCCCTGGTTGTGGTGGGGGCTGGGGTGGTGGTGGGTTTCGGGGGGAAGCCTGAGGAATCAGACATGGAGAAACAATTTTCATAAATAAAGGCTAAACCAACCTTTTCTGAACTTTTGACTACAAACTGCTACAGCTGAAACTAAACCTAATTTTTACCAAAAACGTATCAATTAAATACAAGATCACGACTGTGATCACTTTCTTTTGATTCACCAATCGATTAAAAATAAATCAAGAGCAACCACAGTGAGCACAGATGGCTCAGTAAGTAAGCTGAACTACAGAATTTACCCATTGACATCCTGAGGTGGTTGATGAGAGGATAAGCTCCAGATGAGCAGAAGGATCCACCAAAGTCATCCATATCCAGAGTCCATACATGAGCACCTCCCAGATTGTTGGTTGTCATCCACTGGACCTACAGGGCACCACATCAATAATAAGGTAAGTAAACAGAAGCAGCTACAAATCTATGAAATATATATGCAGAATGGCAAAATAGGAATACAAACTGTCTGTTTTAGGAACTTCTACTAATTTGCCTCCAAAGCACTTACTGCAAGTAAATTTGATTACAATTTACAAAAGTGGGATTTGTTGCTTTGTAACATTAATAGAGTTGCGGGTAGTAATGGCACCCTTGGTTACCTTGGAAGAATAGCTTCTCATGTCATCATAGCCCACCCATGAACTGCCATAGGTAGCATAAGGAACCTTTTGTTCAGAGATCCATCCAATAGTAGCACTGGGGATGTAGTCACAGATCTGATAACACAGAAACATAAACAGAGTAAACTTTACCATCTTTACTTGAAGGAGAAGTCCACCCTCATTTTCACATTTGTAATATTGCATCAGTAGTTTCACAGAGCTTTTGATCTAATTTAGAAAAACACAAATCTTGTTACAAGGTTCAGTAGGTCGAGTATAAAACAACATGTTCTCCCTCCCAACTCATCAAAAACAGCAGCTTGGTCAGTGGCCTTCGGTTTCAGTGTGACACTCTTCTTGCCCTTCATCATTCAGCTCACTCTATGCTGGGATATACTGATGTTTAACAATAACTGTACTAGGCATGATATGAGTGTGCTGTACCTCATAATAGGACCAGAAGCCATCAGTACGAGTGTAGGGTCCAGCATCTGCGGGGCCGTTAGCTGGTGCTCCAAGGCCAGTAGCAACGGTGCTAAGGCGGTAGGTTCGTCCGTAGGTGGGGAAGCCCAGCAGCAGCTTCTCAGCTGGTGCTCCCAGGGACAGCCAGTGGGATAGAGAAGAGTTCTAACAAAAGGACCAAGGAGATAAATACTACAGTAAAAAATGTTTTTTAAGATTTTTTAAATATTGTATTGCTGCTTTATTTAGATAGTGACAGGTGGAGTGACATGGGAAAGATATGAGAGAGAGAGAGAGAGAGGGATAACATGGCCGCTGCTGTAAGGACTCACTCTTAATTAATGGTAGATGCTCTACCATGTGAGCTACTGGGGCACCCCAAAACTAATATTTTTATGTTAGCAATCAATCAGATCCCTGGTGTAAGGATATCCAGTACTGCCGATTCAACTGTGAATCAACAGCCAGCTCTTCAACTTTCAACTTATTGTTTAGCTTTACAGGTCTAGCAGCAAAAATAAAAGCTGAATATTTTTCTCAGGAGTTGGTGAAGACCAAACCAGAGCTCAAAGGGGATTGAATATTGGATTTCCTGTACCTTTAAATGCTGGAGAGACACATGCCTCCAAATGCATGTTAATGTAACTCCGCTGCAGCTTTACATAGCCAGTAACTATTTGTTAATTGATATCAATATCCAATATTATATTATGTCTCATTTGCATATGTTTTGTGAGACCGTCTTTCCCCTAGTGATCAAAATCAGTTAATGCATTTTAAAGTGGGAACCATAGTATATGTGATAAAGCCTGAATGATGAATTTGTTGATAAATATTGAGTCAAAACCACACGTAGACTAATGTAAAAATGTGTGTAGTTTAGAGATGTCTGTCTTTTTTGTGTCTTTGTGTGCAACTTACAATGTTGTGATGAATGTGTGAGCCAGAATCCACACTGCTGGGGTACAGTGGGCTGTTATGTCCGGTAGCTGCCTCCCAGCTTCCATGGAAGTCATAGGTCATGACGTTGATGAAGTCAAAGTGACTGTTGATTTTAAAAGGTTCTTTTTAGATCAGTAGTAGAAGAGGTGACACCATAAGTGAAGAACATGGTGTATAGTACATGCAAACTATCTGGTTTAAAAGTAAATGTGAAAGTCGTTCTCACTCTGCACAATAAGAGAAACATTAATTCAGTCAAGTGATTGCTCAAAAATCTGTCTTATCAGTGAATACTGGTCTGGAGTTCAGTTCTTTCTTCCAAGTGTCCTTGCATAAGAAATTGACGCCTCTATGCTTCTCATTCACAGTAAGTAAGGCTGGGTATCATTTGAACTGACCAGTACCATGCTTGTGTTTCACTACATACCAAAGCTATACTTTTTTGGCTGCCTTACCTTTCTGCAGATAAACATACATTGGGTCCAGTGAAAACACACTTACGGTGCAATCTTGTTGACCTCGTAGGCTCTGTCAATGGTGGAGCGGAAAGCAGCAACGCTGGCTGACAGCAGCAGCTGAGTCATCCTGTTCTCCTTGGCATCATCCTCAAAGGCCGTGGACAGCTCCTGTAGGCAAAATGAACAAAAAACTTAGATCTTCTACAACTGATTGTTTCTGTCTTATCTCTTATCAAAGATTTGATGAAGACAATTATTAGACGTATTGTTATCAAATTGTCATCAAACCTGAACATGAATATCTCCCTCAGAATGATAGCTATAGACTCTAAGGCACAGTCTACAACGAACTGTCCTCCTATCTTTCAGAAAACTACCTCCTTGACACCAATCAGACAGGTTTTTGGACTGGTCACTCCACTGAGACAGCTCTCCTCACGGTGACTGAGTTGCTCTGTGCCGCCAGAGCCTCGTCCCACTCGTCAGCCCTCATTCTCCTTGACTTATCCTCTGCGTTTGACACAGTCGACCACCAAATCCTCCTCTCCACTCTGGCTGAACTTGGCATTGCTGACTCTGCTCTAACCTGGTTCACATCATACCTGACAAATAGCACCTTCTGTTTTCACTATACACTAAATCATTAGGCTCTGCAATCACATCACATGAATTGTCTTACCACTGTTACCACAGACGACACCCAACTGTTCCTCTCTTTTCCCCCATCCTCCTCCGACACCCATGTTGTGATGAGCATCTCGGAATGTTTGGCAGATATCTCCGCTTGGACATCTGCGTATCACCTCAAATTCAACCTTAGTAAAACTGAACTCCTCTTCATCCCAGGGAAAGACTGCCCCCACGTGGACTTGTCAGTCACTCTTGAGGATGTCACAGTATCGCCTTTGTTGACGGCGGGGAACCTGGGCTTAATCCTCGACGACGGACTGTCCTGCGCCCCCAACATCACTGTTGTGGCCCAATCCTGCAGAGCTGCCCTCTACAACATCCGCAGGATCCGGTCTTTCCTCACAAAAGACGCAACTCAGCTCCTGGTCCAAGTGATGGTCATCTCCCGCCACTAATGTAACTGCTGGACTCCCAGCCTCTGCGACTAAACCGCTGCAGCATATCCAGAACGCTGCAGTGCGCCTTGTCCGGCTGCAACTGGAAGCCAGTTGCAGCCAGAATCCGATTCGAGACGATGGTGCTGGCCTTCAAGGCAGTCAACGGAACTGCACCCGTCTACCTCCAAACACTGGTCAGACCACATGCACAAGCGAGAGCACTTCGCTCTACTACATCAGCTGGTCAGCTGGTACCCCCATCAAAAAAGTCACATCTAAATGTGCAACAGTGCTGATTGGTAATTATTTTAAACAATGTTGTAACTTCAGTGAGCTGAGGGTTTTGAGATCTTGTGGTGGTCTTTAAGCTGTGTAGCAGACAGTAAAACAAATTCCCCAATGGATCCGGCACAAGGATGCTGAGATAAGCAAACTGCAAGCTACATTTCTGAGCAGAGTTGCCTAATTTTTTTCATATTAGGTCATAAGAATGTCTTTTTCAAATGCTATAATTGCAAAAGGTTCAACACTAACAGCTTTAAGGGACCACACTGGCAGACGAATCAGTGGCACACACCCCTAATTCCCAACAACAATTATTGAAAATAAGGTCCATGCTAACCTGGACCAACAGAGAGAACCTCTCTCGGTCTGCCTGTGGGCTGCCGTTGTGTCCAGGATATTCCCAGGCCAGGTTCAGGCCATCGAAGTTATGGGTGCGCAGATAGCTGATGGCTGACCTGATGAAGGCTGCACGACTCTCAGGCTTGGCAACCATGGCAATGAATCTGGTGGGTTGTATAAAAAAAACTGCTGCCTCAATTCTGGTAATCCAGTGTCAGAGGAAGGTTTACTGACTTGAATCGAAGGAAATTGAGAATATGTGTGGAAGACCGGAAGAACTGGGCTAAAATTTGAACTTACGGGCTCATTCCATTGACTGTGCCTCCGACAGACAGCAGCGTCTTCAGAGCAGGATTGCTAATAGAAGAGGAAGAGAAACAAACATAACCTTACATTTAATCATCACATCATTAGACAACAGCAAGTGTCAATCAAGTGCATGCTGATAACAAAACGCAATACGTCACCACTTAATCCTTTGAATCTTAAACATTGGTGAGTGATTATAATTGATAAGACTGAAGACCTAAAAATGCTCAGATCAGACTGTTATCTGGTGTAGACATTCCTCCCAGGAGGAAAAAACTAAAGAACTCTTGTGTCTGTTCCTGGCAACACGTATGTCCACATGTTTATGTCTGACTATATTCATCTGTAATTAAGAGTTCCCTTTTCACTCTACATATTGCTTGCAGGGGTATAACCAGGGGCCCTGTCATGATTTGGACTTCCTGTGTGGGGTTTGTCTGTGCTTGTTGTGTGTTTGTTGCCTGTGTATATCAGAGATGTGTTTCAGAGGCTGGACATGGTTTTCGTGGAGGGCTGGAGCTCCTATCTCACACACCTTCAATGCATCTAATCAGCCAATCCATCTTAAATACCCTGCAGTCATTGCACGATTGTTTTCGACTCCACAATGTGGTAGATGGCTGAATCTCTCGTGTCCTTTCTTCCATCTTTTGCCTACATGTTTTTGTTCTCCCGCTGACCTAACCATGTTTCTCCCCGACTTCTCTAGTGTCGATTGCCTCCACAAACCGCCTAGAATCCTGCAACTGCAATCCTGTACACGAGGGATCTTCGGTGTCTGACTCAACCTGTGTCTCATCTCCTACCACAACTGACGCCACGTTGAGCCCTGCTACCACACCAGCTGACCAACTTTCTTCACCTGTGTCTCCTCCTCACGTGTCCAACTACCAACTCTGGAGCCTCCCTTGTTTCGAGGAACCCATGCAACTTGGTAGGACTTGGTCTGGTCTCCCACTAAACGCCAAAAATGTTTTAAAAAACAGACTCTGCATCTACTGTGGTTTACTTGGCCCTCTAAACCAAAACAGCAGGCTCACTAGTGAAAGAGAGCACACTGGTGAGCCAGACCTCTCCCCCCTTGAGCTCTTAACGCATTAACCTCAAAGTCTCGCTGCAGTGGTCACGTGAAATGCTCCCTGTGAACATCCAGGTGCATTCTGGTGCAGATGACAGCTTCCATGGACGCCTTGGTAGAACAAGCTAACATTCCTGCGGAGGCTCTTGATGATCCTTAAAATGGAACTCACCCAACTTTTTGTGATTCCCTTTCCCACATTCCCAATTGTACTCTCACTCGCCTGGCATAGGTCCATAATCCCCAGATTGATTGGACTACATCCTCCATTTCTAGCTGGAGTGTTTTCTGCCATTCACACTGCCTCCATTCTGCTGTTTACATCAACAAAGGGCAAATAATCCCTTCCGGATCAAGGAAGGACATAAATGGAAGACCGACTTTAATACTCTGTTGGAACACGTATTTGGTAATGTCCTTCAGTCTGACTCTGTGACATGATCAACATCATTGTGTGTTTGTGTACTTGGACGATCTTCTCCCGCACCTTTGAGGAGCACACACAACAGGGGTTTAGCTAATTTTCATAGACGATTTATCTGTAACCTCAGCCAAGTAGTAGCACCCCTCACAAGTCTGACATCTACCTGTTCCCCCTTTACGTGGACAGAGGGCGTTACATCAGCTTTTCAGTGACTTAAAAGATTATCACCAGTGTTCCTGTGCTCAAGCATCCTGATCCCTCTCGACATTTTGTGGTAGAAGTGAAAGTCTCTGACTCTGGTGTAGGAGCCGTTCTCTCCCCATGTGATTTTGTCTCTCAAAAACTCCCTGTGCTTTTTTCTCTCAACGCCTATTCTCTGCTGAACAGAACAATGACGTTAGTAATTGGGAGTTACTGGAAGTGGTTCTGGCCCTCCAAGAATGGAGAACCTTTAAATTCCTTTAAACCTATTCCATTCTGGTTGTCTGCTTTGGGGTCCTACAACAAACACCCGCAAAATTGCAACAGGGCCACCCCTGAAAATCTGATTGGCCTCATTATCTTAAATTCTGATTGCATGGTAGCATTTGTGTTTGTTTGAGGGGTCTGGATTGTAAATTTGAATTTTTTCTACAATTAGTTTTTGTCCTGGTATTTTAAACGTGTTGGTAATTTTTTTTTTTGATGTGCATTATTTTCTTTTGTATGTAGCCAGTTTTGGAGGTACAATTTCTTTTTTATGTTTTAAAGAAAAAAGTCTCAATAAAGTCCACTGCCTTCTTGTTATTTATACTGTACACTACACAGATAGACTAATTCTACTCTACTTAACTAATTTAGTTATAGTTACATAACTGAAAAATTATAGGTACATTTATTACATATTTTGTGTATTGGTTTAATTTGGTAAATTTTCTACATTTCTCAATGAAATATATACTACTTCACCCCACTGGACTACTGTTTATTCAGTTAATACATCTTTATAAAGTATTCACCTATATTACCAATTGGTCAGATTACTCCCATACTGCTTTTTCAGGACTTGCCAAACAACCATAAAAAGATTGCCACTGTGCGATACGACTCACACTACAATTGCAGTCTTAAATGACTCTGCTGCCTGTCACAGTATACAGAGTTTTAAATGACCTTGCTCCAAAGTTCAGCTCTGATATCTTAGTTAGCTGTGGGCCTGTTAGACCTCTGTGCTGGGTTAAGTAATGATCTCAGTCCTCACCCTTGTAAACACAGTCAACTTTTAGTGTTTGTTCTCGCAGGAAAGGAAATAGTGTTCCTGCTGACCTGAAAAGTGTCTCTGTTATTTAAATCTAAGACAGATCTTTTAAACAGTGTCTATAGAACATGTGAATAGATGCCAGTGCTAGTGTGGAAAGCATTTTGAGATACCTTTGTACTTATGTAATATGAAAATTTTAATTACATTTAACTAAGCTTTCATGTGAATGACTTATCTCAACACATTTTCTATCTGCTGTGATGTATCATGTGATAAATTTATTGTTTTTTTTCCCTCAGCTCACTTAGCTTTAGGGAAAAAATATGTAACATCAGTGTTAGGCTTGGTCTCATGATGATCCAAATAACAGGATTTTGGAGTTCCAGAAGTTGTCATGCAGAACTTTTCTTTTATATACTTTTGTTTTAAAACTATTTGTGAAGTTTCCCTAAGCCATCAGAACATGTATATTACATTCATTCTCCTACAAATGCCCTTGACCAAGGTGCTGGCTCAGAGATGAAGCTGGTCCCTGGGCACCCACAGTGACTGCCAAATGCTGGATGGGTTAAGTGTATTTAATTGTAAATTGCATTTACATTGTCTACCTCACAATGTTGGGATTCAGCATTCAAGGCTACAAATGGTCCTTATTGTTCTAAACGCCATTCCACTGAGACTAGAATAGCTCTGGAGGAAACATTGCATATTTGTTTTGTTTTGGCTTGAAAATTGCTGAACAGTAAAACATTAAATGTTGAATAGTGGCACCAAACACTGTGTGTGTGTGTGTGTTGTTCGTCTTGAAAAAGGCCCATTAGCTGAATGTTGGTGTCCATATTGGCTGAGTGTACTCACACATTCTTGAGGCTGTTGAGGCTGCTGTACTGCTGCTCATCGTTCCACTCGATGGGGCTGAGCTGGTTGAAGCTGTTGATGGTGGCCAGAGCGTAGATGACATGTGTGCACAGGAAGGGATCAACATTGGCTGGGGTGAATTTGCCTCCCCCAGGCCTGTACTGGGCCCAATTGGTCATGTGGCACACCAGTTTACTGGATGAGGCTTAGGAAAGAAAGAAAGAAAGAAAGAAGATAGAAGCAATGAGGGCTACAATGTGATCGTTTTGGAGTTTTAATAATATTAGTATGAAGAAGAGTCAGTGATGGTTGTACTAAAAAACGGATGCTTACCAATGTGCAGCATGAGCAGAATGCCCAGAGCTGCAAAAAAGGAACAGATAAGATGTCATTGTTTGGCATAGAGTAAATACATACAAAACAACAATCAACTACATTTAAAAGCGTTGCAAGAGAAACATACAGTTAATATATTTGCCAGGTCATTTTTGACAATATACAGTCTCTACAGAAAGTGTAAATGTAAAAGCTAACACTTTTTTTTACAAGTTCACAGATTTTAAGGAAAGTGGTTGACAGTAACACATTTTTGAAATATCTTTGAAATGACAACACTATTGAATGCAATTATGCTTCTATTTTCCTAAATAAAGCTGCATCAGCTTCAATTCAGTGGCCTGCTGAAGGGAAGTTAGACTGCAGAAGGGTATTAGGGCCAGGGGTGAGAAAAAAACAGGAGGTAGTTTTTTTATTTTCATTATGCACTTCAAGAAAAAAGTCAAATGTCGAGAATAAATTTGACATTTCAAGATTAAAGTCGGCTTTAATGATAAAGAAATTATTTCTCTTTTAGCTCATAAACACAGTGTAGTTGTCAGTATTAGGACTCTGAAGAGACTGTGCCGAAAACTTTGTCTGTTCAGAGGGAAAAACCAGGCAAGCATGGAAGAGGTGTCCGCATTTGTGCAAGCTGAAATTGAAAGGATGTAAGCTGTCAATCGCTCCCAGGTCGCTCCCCTAACTGGATTTGAGGGACCAGAAGAGTTGACCTTATTCTCAACATTTTGACTTCATTCATGAAATTGTATTTCGACTTTATTCTCAACATTTCGACTATTTTCTTGAAGAGTATAATGAAAAAAAAAACTTCCTCCCCTCATTTCTTTCCCTCATCCCTGGCCCTAATAATCCACATTACACAAAAACTTATTGGAAGTTAAAATAGAATAATCAGCAGGATCAAGCAGGTTAAGCAGGCTAAGCAGTTGGAAGTTTCTTGGAAATATATTCAAACGATTAGCAGCTATGTATAAAGTGCTTATTGGTTAATAGCGGAATATTATTATTAAATAGCATTGTGGTAAATACATTTTGAGGAATTAATGTGGACATTTCGGAGTTATTTTAAAGAAATATGTTGCTTGGTAACTAGCACCTACTTACTATGACACTGAATTAGAAACTAGAGTTAGGTCAACTGAGTAGCCTGATCACATTTGCATTTTGTGAGAAACGAGGTAAATAAGATTAATAATGCTTCCAAAATACGATGAATAACTTGACTGAAATAGGTTCTTCACAAATTAACAGCTAATAGAAATGTTTCAAATTGTTAGTCATTTCACAACAACTTTCATTTACATGCTTAGTTTTGACTGTTTGTTTACTAATGCAGGTTAGCTTGTGAATGCATGAGTGAATGAATAAATAATTGTTGATTTTGCATTGATAAAAACATAATAATTCAGACACTAAATGCATTATTTCCTTTAGAAATAGTTTTGGCCCTAAAAGAAGAATAATTCAAACTTTTATTATATATTTATTATTGGTAAAGCCGACTTTCAACAACCCAAAAGCATGAAAAAGCATTTCAAAATATACAGTAGAGTAGTCAGCCATGTCACTGTATTGAATAAAAGCTTCTGTGGCCAAATCTTTGAATATTTGTGTGAACTAGGTCTATATACATTTGGCATCTTGGTATATGTACTGTATGTGCGTGTCTGTGTGTAAACATAACTGGTGTCTGAAGTATAAAAATGGAAGGAGTGGTATTTACCAGTGAGGAGTCTTGCCATTGTGTTTCTGGAGATGCAACCAGTTTGCAGAAACAGTGAACCTCTGAAAACATTCACATGAAATGATGATACAATAAATTGAAGACGAAAGCAGATGTCATGCAACAGTATAAAACAGATCAGTATGTTAACTCTTGGCAGTTCTGCTATTCTCTGCTATCGACAGAAGAAGTAATTCTCAGACGTCACTTCAGTCACGTGTCTTTTGATGAACTATTCTTTAACATTTTATATGCTAGTATATTAATATTATTAAAAAATAATAATCCTTATGCTAATCAATAATAACAAAAAATTCTTAGTTGTAGGCCTATATGCATCTACTAATAATTGCAATACAATTTAACCACTTTCCCCCCTTTAAATTAAAATATTTAAGTTTGCACATGAAGTAACTTGCAGCTAAAGTATACAACACAAACCCAAATGGAGTGGTGATCTCATTACCTTTCTTCAAAAGGAACTGAAGCAGAGTCCAGGGCTTAGTGAAGTTGGGTCAGATTTATATTTTGCTCATTAATGACTAATAGCTGGTGGCAAAGTGCAGCTGATAAGGCTCAGGGTGGTGGGAGTTTGGCTGACGTGCATTATAACTCGACTTCCAGTAAGTGCAAAGCCTTGCAATAATTAGACTTGCTGGGAAATGAGCTATCAGTTTGATCTCCATATAATATTGACTACAGTGATAAGTGAAGGAATTAATGATCAGAAGTAATACAAAAGGTGATATGACAAGTAGCTGACAGATGCAGACAGCCTAAATGCAACCTTCACATGTCTGAGTCCCATAAAAAGCAATATTTGAAAAGGGACAGTTTTATAAAGCATTGGTTTTAAGCTAAACTGTGATGTTTCCTATACCTAACCAAGTAGTTTTGGTTTTGAAGGTGTAACAGGCATTTCAGCACCATTCTGTGCACGTTGCTTTGCTTTGTAAGAAATGTTAACCTTTGAGTCTCAAGTCCCTATTGTCAAACACTGACGCTTTGGAGTCAGTCAAGCATAAATTAGCACAAAGACTGGAATCTGAGGAAAACTGCTTGGCTAGCTCTGTCCTGTTCAAAAAAACATGTTGTCTGTTGTCTCACCTGGGTTTTGTTCAGTGGGCAGTGGTGACCCTACTATATGGACAGGATTCTTTCAATTATTTGTGCAATTTATGTAATTGTTGTTGATTAGCAGTTAGCTCCAACTGATCCTAAAACTATAATGGGGAAAGGATGTGTAACCTCAAACGTCAATATAAGTACAATATTATTATGCCTAAATACCAGTGATGGAATGTACCTAAGTACAGTAATTCAAGTACTTTTAGGTAAAGTACATATACCTATGCAGTATACATACATTTTAGTATAGGTTACTTTATGTTTACTTGCACTTTTGATACTTTTGACATTTTTTTGTCAGATACTTGAATACATTTGATAATAGATAATTTAAGATTTTTACTGAAGAACTATTCATATGCATGACTTTGACTTCGATTATATTTTAACACAATATAAAGCATTACTTGAAGATACTTTTTACAACAATGCTGAATGTATTCTGTTTCATTTATCTTCATTTCATTGTGTGTTTTAAAATTCTTAAGGATCTGTCTTACCACCATCCACATTTTATTTATTTATTTTTTTTATAATAGGTGCAGATAATATGGTGTCTGTTCTGCATTAAAGGTCAGTTTTATGTCACAGCAGTAATTTTGGCCACAACATGTTAAAATACTATATTATATTAAAACAAGCCAACTGTAGTGGGCTAGCACAAAACCTCTGTCCTTACAGTAATCCATCAGATCATCTGAGAACCAGATCCCTCAAACTGCATGTCAAACAACAACCAATACCACCAGTTTAAGGCTAAGGTCAGGCTGGATCCTTGAGACGCCTGCCCTGTTTTCCTCTGGTGAAACCTGCACAGCAAAATATCAGTGGACCTTCTCTATGTGGATAGTTCATCGATAAACACAATTGTAAATACAGTAAATACACACATCACTGAAATACAATCCCAAGGTGTTTATTTTCAATCATATTTACAAGTAGTACCCCCCCCCCCCACACACACATTTTCATTCAATTAAAGTTTTGAAGAGGCCCAAAGGCAATGTAATCCGGCCATATGAAACAGACTCACTGTCGCCACCTTCAGTGGGTGATGAAAGTCAGTCGCCAGTTCATCTGCCAGAACATTCAGTGACTGGGCACCCAGAAGCAATCGGTGAAATGACTTTATGGCTCTTCGATGATTACTAAAGGCATTGAGAAAACACTTTGTACAGAGTAAAGCACATAAACACAAAACCAGGACATCATTCAATTGTTCAGACTGTTTTTCCAACATCTGGAGATGAAGAGAGATGACGCAGCTGTGTGAAGCTCAACATTTCTGAATGAATGGCTGTGATGGTGATTTAAATTCAGGTTTGGATCAACTTAGTTCATAGAGGGCTAGCTGAGTTTTTACTAATCAAACATGTTATCAAAAGTAATAACTGTCTAATAAAAAGCTAATAAACTACAATGTGAAGTCCAACATGTAAGTCTTTTACATTTGTGATATTTTGCTTTCCAGTGCTCATAGAAAATTATACATTTTGCCCAATAAGCTGGTTTTGCTACGCCCACCCTAACATGAGTTAAATGATGAAGTAAGGGCAACATTTTGGTGTACAGTATGAACCACGTGATGAAAAGCGACATTTTTCAGGCAAAATAAAGCACATAATTGTACAATCAAGTGGTCTATCATTCAACCACCTGCAAAGTATAAAATGTAATACTGAACCAACACAAAAAAAGATTTTGGTTGTCCAGACCATTTAAATATTTACATTCAACAAAAACAACATAAACAATCTTTAAAATACAAACTATAAAATAATAAAAGTTGATTTGTATCTGATGGCCAACAGAGAATCTTCCAATTGCGCTTATAGGCTTGTCTTTCTGCTGCTTTTGGCATTTTTTCAACATGTATTTAGCTATAGTCGTAGTTTAGTTTCACTTCCATAGAGTTTAAAAAGACATCCAAGCAGACCAGAAACAACATTGGTGAATCTGTATCTAAAGGTTAAATCCTGGAGTTTTTGTGATTCACCAGCTCCTGATGATGTGACTTTTGAGTTTAGTCTAAGAAGCAAGTGAACTGATAAATATGGCAGCAGCTCATCTGCAGGCACAGACTGTAAGTAATAACAACAACTTCTGAGATGGAGGTCAAATTATCTGAACATAACTCCAACAAAGTACTCATGAAATCTTGACAGGCTGAGAGTACACCACCCAACTTGTCTTATATGAGTTTTCTAAACGATGTTTAAGGCGCTTGTACAATTTGTGGCCATATCATATTGTGTATAAATGAGCATGATCTTGTACTTTGTTAAGATTTGGTATAGAATGAGTAACGGCATAATAATATGGTTATTACACAAGTGAATTAAAAGTAAACTGGCCTGTTTTTTTGATGCCATTAGAGGAACCAAAACCACCAACATCAGTTACACTTTAACCCTTCGAGCATTAAACTGTTGACATTTCTGATCAAATCAACCAAAAACTTAAGGCAACAACAACAAAAGACATTGTAAGCCATTGCAAGACATGCTGACCAGACCTGACCTGGACAGGATGACTGTGGACAAAGAACACTGAATGAGGTCACATCCCTCCTGTAAATTGTAGCGAGCCAGACATGTTATGTAAGAGCTGATAGAAGCTGACAGGATTACAATGAGGACGATATATGACACTGTTAACTGCTCTCTCTGATAACTTTTGTGACAAGCTCTTTCATCTCTAGCAGTGATTCATTCCTGCTGCCCCAGGCATCTCATATCAGCCTACCAGCATAAAACAATAAACCTCATAAACACTCGACGGAGGCATTTTTACATTGTTACAGGAATGATTCAAACAGTGCAGGCACAACAAATATAAAAAAAAAATAAGGAAATACACCTTCATCTATCCAATTTACTTCCCCCCAAAATGAGAGATAAAAAATAGAAAATGTAAACATTCATTTGGACCAGTGACATTTTCCTGTAGTTTGCTATAATTACAGCAGAGACACAATCACAAACAAGCATACAAACATTAGCAGGAGCTTAAAATCAACAATAGCAAGTTCCTCAGTGCTTTAATGAGTGACTTATTCTGTGTTCACACTGCCAGCAACAAGACCAGCAAGTTCAGATGGAAAAGCTCAAAATTTGGGAGTGCAGAGAAAAGAAACCTGAATGGTCTGTCAGTAATATTTAAATACACAAGCTGCTTAATGTAGAAAATTAACTGTAAATGGAATTTTGCAATTGTTTCAGATTTGAAGAAATACAATGCAGTCTCAGAATACAATCTCGGAAACCTATAACCTATGCTTTGTAATCCTGCTTAAACGTGTGATTTGTAAAAAATGACCAGAATTCAGGGGTAGCTCCAAAATCATATGGACAGCATACCACCAGAGTAACTGACAACTGCAGTGGTCCTAGAGTTTGCTTTGACTGGGACCTCGGATCACATTAGTAAGTTTTTCTTGGCATTTTGTGAGTTTACTTTGTTTACAGGTGGCATATATCTCCCAGCTGAAAATAGGGGAGTATCAGACTATCATCTCTGACGTACAAAGTGATATTAGGAGACAGAATGGGCTGGGGCTAGCTGGTTAGCATGCTCACTTCAGTAGACGTGTCTGTAACACGGTACATAGATGTCTTTGAAAGAACATCAACACTGTTGTTTCTTCACATTGTGTTGATAATGTTAGATCAATGTTTAAACTGAATTTCCTGCCACATCTTACAAATTGCTCCTTTAAAGGACCATCATTGTCTTTTCTGTAAGGAGTCAAATTACATAGAATTAACTTTAAAGTGGTTTTACTAACAATGTCTTTTTAGTCGGTTTGATCTCTAAAGTGTAGCACACACACACACACACACACACACACACACACACACACACACAGACACACACACACACACACACACACAGACACACACACACACACACAGACACAGACACACACACACACACACACACACACACTGTCTCAAGCTGCATAATTTGAAGCCAAGTGACAGTCCATCCCAGTCAAGTTTAGTCCAGGTCAGTCGAGTCTAGGGAGCAATGAGGTTTTCTGGCAAGTTAAGGGAAAAAAGGCAAGGTTTGATCCTGACATGCTGCAGTCCATCCGAGGTCTGGGCTTAAGTGGAAACAACTGGTGTGGGTGTTTTGATGAGCATTCAGTGTGCATTGTCCTGTGTTCTGATATTTTTCTCTGCCAGTCCTAATTTTTGTGCTGTTACACTGTCACTAATTTGATGTTTATATTGTGATGTTCACATAATGAGTATAACCTGATAAATGTCAAAACCTTGTAGCTGTATTCAATAATGATGTGTTTTGGGAGCATCTATTCAGTGTGCTGGTGCCTTTATTTATTTTACTGTTTTCTTTTTGTCAACACACCTAATAATATTGAGATATGTATAGACTACTTTCCATGACATTGTCAAAGACATCTGGCAGATGCAGATGTCATTGTTTGAGGAACTTAGGTTTAAGTTTCAGTTAAGTTTAGAGAAGCATTGAATGTTAATTTTATAACTTTTCCAAGACAGTATGGTCACTTTTGTCATTTCAAAGGGCTTTCAAAGACCGAAAAGCTGTGTTGTAAAGTTCCAGGCTTTTCAGAATGTAGGGAGCACTGACTATTCAATTTGGACAGGTAATACCAGGCAGTGAAATGCATGTCGAGCTGCTCTGAATATTTTAGCTCTTTACAGCTCTCAGCCACACCCACAGCTGGTCAGAATACACAGACTTATCAGTCAAGTTGCTCTCAGTGTGAACAGACATGTAACACTTTATTGTATGTACAGGTGTTATACACACCATTGAGCCCATGAATAATTTCACCTTAAGTCTGTTTGTCTCGCCAGCTACAGTTTGAAGGACACGAATATGAGACGTGTCAGCCACAGATGTGATGGTCCCCATAAGGCATGGTTTACACAAATAGACAACCAGCTAGGGCTGCCCTGCCCCCTTCTCCTTTTAACCCATACAGACAAAAAACCCTCTTTAATTTTTATCATTATGAAAAAAAAATTAAAAAATGAAACCCCGCCTTCCTCCCCCACCCGTCCAATCCCTGCAGTGCTACAACCTTCCCCGACCGCTTGAAGCCATTAAATGTAAAAAGTCCACAGACTGGCTGAGATCACAGGCCTAACAACGACACAAGAGTGAGTAGAACCAAGCCAGTGAGGAGGAGGAGAGGGTGACTCGACAGTGTGGAGGAATCGTTCTGCACCATCATACCAGTTCCTGCGTGTTTGAGAGAGAGAGAGAGAGAGGGGGTATCTAATTAGTCAATTTAAAAAGGTGTAGAAGTACTGAAGGTAACATAAATATTTCCAGCCCTGATAGTTTGCCTCTCAAGCTGTAAATCAGTGCGCTCTCAGGTTCAAGTCTGTACCAGTTCATCCATACCAAACCTTTTGACCTTTCTTTTATATCCAAATGAACTTAAATAGGTAGTGCAAAAACATTTATGATAACACTGCCTTGAAAGAAGAAAAATCACCTTCAAACAGATCTTTGATCTTTGACCTAGATCTATCTATGCTATCTATCTATCTAAGTCCACAGATTTCGACGTAAGCAAGAACATCCGCTTAGTTCCTCCTTTTAATGAGGAGGAAGTCGACCAATATTTTGTCTTGTTTGAATGGGTGGCTTTTAGGCTGAAATGGCCGAAAAAACTGTGGACCCTGTTACTACAGAGTGTCTTGACCAGTAAAGCGCAGAAAGTGTACTTGTTACTTCCAGCGGATGACTGTCAAGATATTGACAAGGTGAAAACTGTGGCTCTTAAGGCTTACGAACTGGTACCGGAAGCTTACTGCTAGAAGTTCCGTAAATTGAGGAAGCCCGAAAATCAGACGTATATGGAATTTGCTCGGGAGAAGGAGGCTTTGTTTGGTCGCTGGTACACAGCTACTGAAGCAGGAAATTTTGAGCAGTTACAGTTGGTGCTGATGGAGGAGTTTAAAAACTGTCTCCCGGAGAGGGTGTCAACATACTTAAGTGAACATAAAACTGTTGATATATTTAAAGCCGCTGTTTTGGTGGACGAATATGTCATCACACATAAGGCTGTGTTTAGTAAACCCGAGGTTGGTGGGAGGAAATGGACTGTCGAGCCTGATAGTAAGTCTGAGAGGGACCGTGAGAAAGGGACAGATGAGGTAATGTGCTACTACTGTAAAAACACGGATATATTGTGGCAAGCTGTCTGGCGTTAAAAAAACAACATACAAAACCAGTAGCTTTGGTCAACGAACTGGGACAAGAGCTGGATGTACCTGTGGGGTCTGGGTCCAGTGACTTGGGGAGCTTTGGTCCATTTGTCATGGATGGGGTTGTCTCATTGCCAGGTGGCCATGTTAAAATTCCTATAAAAATCCACTGCAGCTAGCCAGTCTTTAATCCTGGAGGAAGTTCTGCCTTTCAGTCATAAGTCCGCTATTGGTTCAAATGTACCTGTTAAAGATTTCGGTATGAACGACATAGGGGTGCCTCTACATACAGCCTCTGTGGAGTCGGATCTGGTGTCGGGTGAAGTAGCTGTGGGGGTCTGCCCTGAGTTCCCGATTAAGGGGTTATTTTCTTGATGGGGAATGATTTGGCTGGGGGGAAGGTGTTGGTTATGCCAGATGTAATGCCGGTCTCAGTCAGACGAACTGTCTTACTGTCCAGATGCTTCGTCTCAAAGGTTTCCTAAGGTCTTTGCAGCATGCGCTGTTACTTGAGCCATGTATAAGTGGAATAAGGATGACATGGATTTGAGTGACAGTTTTATGTGTGATCTCGATGAGGATCACTCTTGTTCCCCATGTGCTGCTGAGCGGTGTGACACATGTAAGAAAACTCTACCAGATCATTTGCCCCTGTCTTGAGAACAACTGATTGCTAATCAGCAGAATGAGGTCACTCACTCAATCTCGGTCAGATTTGTCAGGTTGCTGGGAAGCCAAATCAAACCATCCCTCCTGCTCCACTTTATCCGATTCCGGTTGTTTGTGAGCCATTTGAACGGGTTTTAGTTGACTGTGTGGGTCCGCTTCCACATACAAAGGCTGGTAATAAGTTTTTGTTGACAGTGATGTGTGCGTCCACTCGGTTTCCCGACGTGTTTCCCCTGCGTAAGATTACCACTTCAGTGGTGGTTAAAGCATTGACAAGCATTGTTCTTTTTCATTATTTGGTTTGCCAAAGGTGGTATAAACAGACCAGGGCTCAAACATTATGTCGCATGTGTTTGGTCAGGTGCTGAAGCAGTTAAAAATTCGACTCTGCCATTCTAGTGCACATCACCCTGAGAGCCAGGGTGCCCTTCAATGTTTTCACCAGACATTGAAGACCATGCTGGGCACTTATTGTTTGGAGTTTGAAAAGGACTGGGATGAGGGGGTTCACCTGCAATTGTTTGCCATTAGGGAAGTGGTACAGGCGTCTCTTGGTTTTAGTCCTTTGGAACTGGTGTTTGCCCATAATGTTTAAGCTGTTATGGGAGAAGTGGTTGTGTGAAAGGACGGGAAAAAAAATTGCTGGATTATGTCAGTAACTTCAGGTTGAAACTGCGTTGAGCCTGTGCGATAGCGAGTGGCAATCTTAGGGCAGCACAGGCCCGGATGAAACGATGGTTCGACAGAGAGGCTAAAAGTAGAGAGTTTAAGCCTGGTGACAAAGTCCTGGTGTTGCTGCCAATTCCTGGTTCTAGCTTGCAGGCTCGCTATTGTGGACCCTATTTTGTTCAGTAGAAAGTCGGGGATCGAGACTACCTTGTAGCCACCCCAGATCGCCTATGCAGAACCCACCTCTGTCACATTAACATGTTGAAAATATACTGTGAGAGGGAGCAGGCTCCGTTGGAGGTGAAGTCCAGTTCAGAGAAAACTGAGGCTTCCGTGACACTTGGGGCGCTGTCTGTTGCTGAAGTTGCACCACCGTCCATTAGCCTGGTAGTAGGAAAAGTCGCAGAGGAGCTGCCCAGTGTTGAAGTGAGTGACGTGGGTTTGTCCGCGGCCTTGACTAAGGGAAAGCTGTCGAACTCTGAGATCTTGAAAGACCTCCCTGCTCGTTTGTCTCATCTCCCTGAGCTGCAATGCTCAGACTTGGTTGAGTTAATTGAGTTTAACCGAATATTGTTTGCTGACTTTCCTTCTCAGACCAACTTGTTGAAGCATGATATTGATGTTGGTGATTCACGACCCATAAAACAACATCCATATAGAGTCAATCCAGATAAAAGTCGTTGTCTAAAGCAGCAGGTCGAGTATATGGTGCAACATGACATTGCCGAGCCCAGCTGCAGTGCATGGAGCTCCCCATGCCTACTTGCCAATAAAGCTAATGGTGAAGATCACTTCTGAACAGATTTTCGCAAAGTTAATGATGTAACAAAACCTGACTGCTATCCGCTCCCACGGATGGAAGACTGTGTGGATCGTGTTGGGGGGGCCAGGTTTGTTACTGAGCTAGACTTATTAAAAGAATATTTGCAAGTTCCGCTAACTGAGCGTGCAAAGGAGCACTCCGCTTTTGTCACCCTGGATGACTTCTTGCAGTATACAGTCATGGCTTTCGGTATGCGTAATGCATGAGCCACCTTCCAACGTCATCTTCCAACAGCATATCTTGATGACCTTGTGGTCTGTTTGGAGTCATGGGTTGATCACGTGAAGCTTCTGAGTGTGGTGTTCTGTCATTTGAAAGAGGCAGGTTTGACAGTGGATCTGTCCAAGTGTGAGTTCTGGCAGGCTACTGTGACTTATTTGGGAAAAGAGGTTGGGGGGGACAGGTTCGTCCTGTTAAGGCTAAGGTGGAGAGCATCACCTTGTTTCCCGCCCAAACTAACCAAACTGAGCTTCGCCGTTATTTGGCGATGGTTGGTTATTATTGCGGCTTCTGTAAGAATTTTTCTGCCGTGGCCTCCCCTTTGACTGGCCTACTGAGTCCGAAGGTGAGATTCAAGTGGTCCGAAGCCTGTCAGTTAGTGTTCGAGCAGACAAAGAGCCTCTTAGTGGCTGCGCCTGTCCTATCCGCACCTAGATATGGTGATTGGCTTGCCTGCCAGGTGACAATGGTCTGGCTGATTAGGGAATATCAAATAAGAGGGGGTAGGGCACTAGGCTCTGGTCTCTCTTTCTTGCCTTTTGTCACTGCAGTCCACCAGACAAGCAGTGCTGTAAGTCAGCCGGGAGGCTGGCTGAGGTATTATGCTTTTGATTCATGTTTATCTGATGGGTGTGGTCGTTCAGTTTTCGCGGCTTCATTTCAATTAGGTTTAGTTGCTTTGTTGGGTTAGGGTAGAGGGTTAACCCCAGTTCTGAAGGCCCTGGTGGGGTGGTCTGGGAGTCTGCTCTTCATCTGCTTATTTTGGCCGGCCCATCATTTTGTCTGTTTTCTTTGATGATTGGTTAATTAATAAAATTTACCTTCCTTTAAATTATAACTTGTTGTGCTGTCTTGTGTTAGACCTCACTTGAAGGGGGTCGTATCACTGTCTATCTTATTCTCTTTGGTAAGTGACCGTGGTAGAAGCAGGATACTGCCCTTTGAGGTGTCCATTATCAGGAATCAAAGGATTCCCTGTCGTCAGACATTATCCCTTACACATACAATACTATTTGTTTGTGCTGGTGACAGGTAGTCCCTTTCTCTGCCATTGATGGCATATTAAAATCTAGGCCATCCTAGCCAGAGAGGTATGGGGTGCTATAGGGGTGTTGGATCAAAGGATTGTGGGTGCTGCACCACAGACTGGTGGAGCAGATGCAATAATTCCAGTTACTGTTTCTGTAATTCCTCAAAGATAATTTCAGTGGTGTGTGTTTATTCTCACCTGAGTCCCGGGACACAATAATCTCGTGTGCTGGCCCGTCCCCTCCCTCTCCCCAGGACCGAATCTCCAACACAATGTAACCATTGTCTTTTGGCAGCGGCAGACTCACTGATGTCTTTGCCTTGTCCAGAACTTTCAGAGCTGTTTGACCTTCATGCTTGTAAAGAACCTGACACACAGAACACAGCAGGTCTACCGTTTCAATCAATTACAACATTAAAACATACAGGCATTCTTCTAGCTAGCATCAGATCAAAACCCATCCTACTAAGAATAATCCAAAACTTGTTGAGATTTTGGTGGTTTCTTCCCCGCAATGTTACTGTTTGTGTAGAAAATAGGGCTGCTTAGAACCCTGTAAGACCCACTGTTGTAAAATTACAACATTACCTTTAGTCATCCTAAAAAACAATCTGTTATATTTTATCTTATTTTTTACCACATTCACATAGTCATTGGGTCCTATTGTTCAGTCTCACAATGCTATTGGATAGTAAATTTCTTTATAAGTCCCGCCCATATGGCCATGAACTCACACAACCTCTCAAGGTTTCCTTCGAACAACATCTGTTTATTTCATTGGACTGGATTCATCAGATTCACGTAAGAAAAATGTCTTTTATATTTTTTTTTGTTGTTATTACAATGTCTAGAACATGTACATATGTAGTTATTGTGGAATAGATTCATCAAATTTCATTTAGAGCTTGTTATATATTTGTTGTAATTTTACAACATTGGGTGAGTGTGGTAGTCAAAATAGCAGGCTTGTTGCAGCTGGCACAGACAGGTTGTGTTCCCTCCACTACACCACTGAGTGTTTTCTTTATACATGGACAGTATACATACTACCTTTGTGTTGTGTTCTGGTCAAATTTGACTGATTTAAAAGTTTTATCTCTAAAAAATGTAGTTAATTTGATCAGACTGACCTAAAATTCCATGACTTTGTCCACAAAGCAGATCAACAGACAATTCAGTTCTGGGGAAGGTGAAAATGTTCCTGAATGTGGGGTGTGGATGTAAGAGGGGGTATACATGTTTTCCTTTTAGTATGATAATTAGAGAGCATAACGAGCAGTATTGTCATGTCAAGGCAGTATTGTGTGACTCTATAGCTGGTGATTGGGATGCATAGTTCTTTTAGCATAAGTGGAGAGCAACAAGCTGTGAGGGCAGTATTGTGTGACTAAATAGCTAATGTTTGAGATGCATATTTCATTTAGCATGATAAGTTGAGAGCATAGGCTAAGCCATCTAAATTTACATTTAGGGTGAGAAATGGAATCTCTGGCATGATGTGTGTCTTCGATGTCTAACAAGGCAGTGTCAACAGAATACGAGCCAAATCTGAACTTGGATTGTCAGGTGATGTGATGAAGCTTGCTTCCACACTTCCAGAAGGTCAGAACTACAAATTTTTTGCAGACAACTACTTCTACTGTGTTCCATTATTAGTGAAGCTCCTTGATCGGGGAATTCAATATGTGGGAACAGCTGAGCAGGTGCGCCTACCCAACTGTAACCTTGATGATGAGAGGAGCTTGAAGAAAAAGGGGAGAAGAAGCTATGACGTCAGAGTGGAGGGGAATCATAACATCTATGCTGTCAAATGGTATGACAACAGGGCCGTCACACTAGTGTCATCCTTTGCTGGACCTGAACCTGTGCACCTGATTCAATGCTGGGACAAAGCCACCAGAACCTACACTGAAGTTGAGAAGCCTAAATATAAGTTCCCCATCAAATTTGTTGCTGGTACATCTTCTGGTCTTTTTAGGACTTTCACTACCAATGAAAGTCAGTCATCAAAAGAAAAAAGAATGAAGAAGTTGCTAGAAAAAGTTAGATTTTTATTCTGTGTAATTTTTTTTTAAAATTAATAACTTCATAAAAATATGACTAACGTGTGATTATTATTAATGTTATATACCTTTATGGGGCTAAGTAAGCAATCAACCCTATAAAATGAACCCTTAGTTGTTCTGAATTGTTGTTCAGACAATGTGAGTACAACAAAATTCTGCACCCACCTAAGCCCAATGTTGCAATATTACAACATTTCTCTAAAAACTTACATAAACATTTTTAGGTTTTTCTATATTTGGGTCTTACAGGGTTAGATTAATCAATAATTCATTTTTAAACTATCAATTGGTTCAACATCTATCTAACTGACTAACTAAAAGTCAGAATTTAGTTCCTCTGTGGCAGTAAATATCTTTGGGTTGTGGACAGAACTGGGCTTTGGGAAACACTGATCAACATTTTTCACCTTATTCTGACATTTTATAGACCAAACAATGAATTCAATTGAGAAATGATGACCTTGCTTTTCTCATGCATAAGTTGGTAGAAACCCAAAACATGGTCTGTGCTGTTGTTATACTGTTTATTTTATTGCTTCTCATATCTTACAGAGGAGATTACAAGTATCACGATGTGATCAGTCGGCAGTATGTTTACTGTCGCCTAACTGTATTCAGCCTATTTACATGATCATCATGTGATCTTAACAGTTACATTTGTGTGAACATTCTTAATCATAAAACATTCAACATCAACTGACCTTTTCAGTGTTTAAATGTTCATAACATACCAGAGACATCCTGAAATCATTTGGATCCAAGTCAAAATAATAAGCAAAAGAAAAAAATCTACAGTTTATTGTCCTTTGATCTAAAAAAAATAAAATATGCTAGTCGTGCCGGTACGCAGCCTGGTAATGGCTTATTTGTGATTTACTGTTTTAACATTTTACCAGGTCAAACGTTTATTTTTGCAACAAGTCTGAAGACACGATTTCAGGAGGTCAAGTCTCACAGCTGTCTGTCTATCAAGTCTTTTTTGTCTTCACTTGACTTACAGTATCACTGTCTTCAGTCAACACCTGTGGATAGTACTACCTGAGAGAACCCTTTTAGAAAACACACATACACGCACTTTTAGACAGATAGTACTCACTTTGTAGCCCAGTACAGCTGACTCATTGTGCATGGCCTTCACATGGTCCCATCTCACTGTTACCCATAAGCCATCAGTCTTCCATGACACATTGCCTGGACGACGATTAGGAGCTGTAATGGAAACAGAAAAAAAATGTTTTTAAAAGATTAAAATAGATAGCAGAAGGAAAATAAAAAAATCTGTGTGTGTGAAAGAAAAATAATACCCAGCTTGGTGTTGGGAACTTTGGAAACTAAATATCTGGATACCCTGTCCTCTGCTGCTTCTATTTAATTTTTCTCTTTCACAAATCCCCAAACTTAATAAAAAGGATACTAAATCATTCAATCAAATCAATCAATTCTTTAAATGATAGGATGGTTAGGGTTGTCATAAAATATTGCAAAAAATACTGTCAACAAAATATAAACATCTTAATTTTAAGACAAAACTTTGTTAAATGTCTACAACCAAGAGACTGTAACACATACTTTTAGATATGTATGTATAAACCTCTTATGTTATCTATTATGCAATTAACTAAAATTGACTTTCATATATGTTGTAATGTACTGTATGTATATTAATGTATATTCACAGGCCCCCTGTTGGACCCCCTACAGTTTGCATACCGGGCAAACAGGTCAGTTGATGATGCAATCAACATGGGACTGCACTACATCCTGCAACACCTCGACTCCCCAGGGACATATGCTAGGATCCTGTTTGTGGTCTCCACTCCAAACTCACCCAGCTCACTGTCCCAGCCTCCACCTGTCAGTGGATCACAAACTTCCTGACAGACAGGAGGCAGCAGGTGAGGCTGGGGAAAATCACATCCAGCACCCAGTCAATCAGCACAGGCGCCCCCCAGGGATGTGTGCTCTCCCCACTGCTCTTGTCCCTATACACCAACGACTGCACCTCGAGAGACCCATCTGTCAAACTCCTGAAGTTTGCAGACAACAAAACGGTCATTGGCCTCATCCAGGACGGTGGCGAGTCTGCTTACAGACGGGAGGTGTAACAGCTGGCCCTCTGGTGTGGTCAGAACAATTTGAAGCTGAACATGCTCAAAACTGTGGAAATGACAGTGGACTTTAGGAGTAGCCCCCCCTACACTGGCCCCCATCACTATTTTCAATAACTCTGTGTCTGCTGTGGAAAACCTTCAGGTTTCTGGGATCTTCCATTTCCAACGTAGACTCCATATTCAAAAAGGCCCAGCAGAGGATGTACTTTCTGCGTCAGCTCAGGAAGTTCAACCTGCCCCAGGAGCTGCTGATCCAGTTCTACATGGCAATAGTCCAGTCTGTTCTCTGCACCTCCATCATTGTCTGGTTTGGATCAGTCACCAAACAGGACAGGAACAGACTGATACGGACAATCAGGACTGCAGAAAAAATCATTGGTGCTAAACTGCCCACCATCCAGGACCTATACTCATCCAGAGTCAGTATGGGAACGGGCAGGAAACATCTCTGCAGACCATCACACCCTGGACACAATCTGTTTGAACTGCTCCCCTCCGGCAGGCGCTACAGAACACTGTACACCAAAACAGCCAGACACAAGAACAGTTTCTTCCCCCAGGATGTCACACTGATGAACACTTGATCAGTCACCCAGTGTCAGTAACCCCCTGACTCCAAAATCATCCACTCAAAGACTTTACATTTACAGATTAAATTGCACTTTATATATCTTATAATGCCTTATCATGTTCAGTGTACTACCTGTACATAACTGAACAACATAAATCCTCACTGTAAATAATATAATATACACTACCATTTAAAAGTTTGGATACACCTTCTCATTTAATGGTTTTTCTTTATTTTCATGACTATTTACATTGCAGATTCTCACTGAGGGCATAAAAACTATGAATGAACACATATGGAACTATGTAGTAAACAAAAAAGTGTGAAATAACTCTAAATATGTTTCATATTTTAGATTCCTCAAAGTAGCCACCCTTTGCTTTGTTGACAGCGCTGCAAACCCTTGGCCTTCTCTCAATGTGCTTCATGATGTTGTCACCTGAAATGGTTTTCCTTGTCAGGGTTCTTTTGTGGAATTTCTTGCCTTCTTAATGGCGTTGGGACCATCAGTTGTGTTGTGCAGAAGTCAGGTTGGTACACAGCTGACAGCCCTATTTGACAACTGTTAGAATTCATATTATGGAAAGGAAAGGAAAGGAAGACCAAGAGTCACCTCTGCTGCTGAGGATAAGTTCATCCGAGTCACCAGCCTCAGAAATTGCAAGTTAACAGCACCTCAGATTAGAGCCCAGATGAATGCAACACACAGTTCTAGTAGCAGACATATCTCTACATCAACTGTTAAGAGGAGACTGCGCGAATCAGGCCTTTATGGTCAAACACTACTAAGGAAAAGCAACAACAAGAAGAGATTTATTTGGGCCAAGAAACACAAGGAATGAACAAAAGACCAGAGGACACCGGAGTCCAAACTTGAGATTTATGGTTCCACCTGTCGTGTCTTTGTGCAACTCAGAAAAGGTGAACGGATGGTCTCTACATGCATGGTTCCCACCGTGAAGCATGGAGGAGGAGATGTGATGGTGTGGGGGTGCTTTGCTGGTGACACTGTTGGGGATTTATTCAAAATTGAAGGCACACTGAACCAGCATGGCTACCACAGCATCCTGCAGTGACATGCAATCCCATTAAGTTTGTGTTTAGTTGGACCATCATTTATATTTCAACAGGACAATGACCCCAAACACACGTCCAGGCTGTGTAAAGCTATTTTGAAGAATCTAAAATATAAAACATGTTTTGAGTTATTTCACACTTTTTTGTTTACTACATAATTCCATGTGTTCATTCATAGTTTTGATGCCTTCAGTGACAATCTACAATGTAAATAGTCATGAAAATAAAGAAAAAACATTAAATAAGAAGGTGTGTCCAAACCTTTGACTGGTAGTGTATGTATACTTTAATGTATATTTATAATAGACCAGACTTCTGAACACTTTTTAGTTTACTGTTCTTTGTTGTTCTTGTTCTTTGTAGTTGAATGTCTGTTATGTTGTGTTATGTTTATGTTCATGTTTATGTCTATGTACATTGTGTGCTAAGAAAAAGACAAAGTCAAATTCCTTGTATGTGTTTACATACTTGGCCAATAAAGCTGATAATGGTATTTTATCAATACAATGTCTATGTTTTTCTATAATGAATGAGCAAGCAGTTATAAATGGGTATATTATGTGCAAGCGAAGGTACATTATAGCATTTGTATTACCATATAACATAGTAGACCACAGGGTTTTAAATACTTCATAAAGACAGACACACACACCACAACTATTCAGTGTAAAAGTATATTATGACTTGTCTTGGTGTACAGTCTGACTCCAGGCAGGGGAGTGATGCTGTTCTGAAACAGAGATCATGTCTAATCCTCCTGTTGAATATGTTTACAACCTCAGGCCCAGGAAGTGTTAAGTACCTATTCTCCTTCCTGAGTACTGAGACCCACTGGCTGCTACAGCTGAGAGGGATAATCCATTTCTGCCAAGAGGAGGGGTGGAGAAAGAGACTGCATGGGTCATTTAACCAGATAGTATTGGTCATGGGATCTTAAAGACAGGACATGCCTGAGGAGACAACACCTGTGTGTGTCTGCACAGTGTATTTAATACCTCTATGTTGGTGCTGTTCCTAAAATATCATAATGTATGTTGCTCCAGGACCATCATTGCAAATGTGAAGCAAGCAAATCATGGCTCAATAAGGATATGACTTTCACTCGGCTTTGTATTGTATCATACCCTAACCCTTATCATTGTCAACCTAAGTTCACTTATTATTTTCTGTTTCTTTTCAGTTAACTGTCACTGTTATATTTAGGTAACAAAAGTACTTTGTTAAGTTTTGGTGACAGAAATAGTTAAGTTTCTGTCACTCAAATACTTGGTGTAGTTGACATGGTCCATCTCACAACATTAAACATTTAACATGTGTTTTCACTTTTCTCATGTGCATATTTTTCGAGTCGCTTAACTATGACATCATAAAAATATGATTGGTCAGTTTCAATGAAGGCTTTGGAGCAACGTTAATTATGATGTTCCAGGAACAACACCAACAAGGCGATACCACATTACATTTCTGTGCATCTGTGTCTGTGGATATGGAAAGTCAAAAATTGACAAAACCACTCTAAGTCAAAAATGAGAAAGTCTTGGGAAAGGGAGAAATCAAACTGTAGTGACCCAGTGCACGTCATGCAGCTCTTTACTGAATATTATGTGTTTATTTTTCTGTTGTCACCAAGGAACAATTAAGAAAATGATCATCTGAAACTCTGCTGAACCTCAAATGTCATAAATAAAGGCACACAGGGTAGTTATTATAGAGCATATGTGCATACACAAAGTACCTGACTGCCAAATAATTTTAAATATACATGTACATCATGAATACAGATTGCTTCCTTAAACAGCTGGCACTCAGCAGATGGATTTATCAGTGCTTTAAATTTGAGCTAAAACACGTATTTAAAGTCATAAAAACCTGTCGCTAATCCACTTTGCTTTCACCCTTATTGAGCTGAGGTGACAGGTCATATCCTTCTATAAATCTGACTGTGTGCACTCATAAATCTTCACTTGCAGGTTTAGTTTGTTGCTCACTGACAACATATGAAACTGTGTATGCATGTGTGAGGGCAGAAGCCATACGTGGTTTCCTGGTGGTGACAGTGGTGCGTGGTGAGGGTGGCCCGGTGCCGGCGCTGTTGTATGCCAGAACAGCGACATGGTATCGAGTGCTGGGTCGAAGTCCAGAAACTCTGGCTGTTGTTTCCATTCCTGCAGTCCGCACTCGGTCTGCTGCCGCTTCCCGTTCATGCTGCCGCCAATACCGGATCTGTAGACACACATCATGTTAAAAAAAGGCCCTAACCTCGCCGCAGCGGCCCAGGGTCCAAACCTGGCCCTTCGTTGCATGTCATCCCCCGCTTGAAAGGCAGAAAATACATTAATAAAATAAAAAATACATAATCCCAGTTTAAATACAGTTTGAGGATCACAGTTTAAGGATCACCACCTATCTCAGATTATTAACACTCAACGCATTCACAGCAACAGATGCAATTAATACGTCATTATTAATGGATTGTTGCCCGACATTGCTATCCTGATCTTGAGGCCCTCTCAGTGGCATGCAGACCCTTCTATCCACCACAAGAGCTAAGTGTATCCACCACCACTGCTGTTTACATCCCTCCTGATGCTAATGTTAGCATAGTCCTTAGCCTCCTCCTGGCTACTGTAAACAAACAACAGCGTGCCCATCCTGACGGTATGCACATTGTAGCTGGTGACTTCAATCAGGCAAACTTAAAAACAGTTTCTACCCCAACTTCTACCAGCATGTGACCTGTGCAACAAGGGGGAATACTACTCTGGATCAGGTTTATTCAAACATAAAGCATGCTTACAGAGCTATTACTCTCCCTCACCTTGGCCAGTCAGACCATCTCTCCCTGCTGCTGTTTCCTGCTTATGTCCCCCTCATCAGATCAACAAAGCCAAGTACCAAACTCATCCAAACTTGGCCAGAGGGCACTTTGTCTCAGCTGCAGGACTGCTTCAAGCACACTGTCTGGGATCTATTTGCCAGGGAGACCTGGAGGAATATACAGGGACTGTGCTTTTTTACATCAAGTGCTGTGCTGACAAACTTCACACACAGTTGAAAAACGGATTTAGGTTTTTCCTAACCAGAAACCCTGGATGTCAAAGGAGGCCCAGATGAAAGAAACCATAACACTGCCTTCAGGTCAGGCGACAAGGCACTGTACAGCACTGCAAGAGCTGACCTAAAAAGAGGCATCAGGGAGGCAAAGATAGCCTACAAGAAGAAGATTGAGGACCACCTTAGTCACAGCAACCCAAGGCAAGTATGGCAGGGAATTCAGCACACCATCAACTACAGAGGCATCAGCAATAGCAACTCTGTACATGCAGATGCCTCGCTGGCTGAACAGCTAAACTGTTTCTTTGCTCGCTTTGAGATTAATAGGCCTGTTTCAATGTCACCTCCCCCGCCAGCCTTTACCACCCACACACTCACACTGCAGGAACAGGAATTGAGGCGTATGCTGAGGTCAGTCAACCTAAGGAAGGCTGTGCTGATCAGCTCGCTGGGATCTTCACCAAGATCTTCAACATCTCCCTGTCACAAGCCATCATACCCTCATGTCTAAAATCAGCCATCATCGCCCCTGTTCCGAAGAAGCCAGTCTCTGAGGGCCTGGGTAACTACAGGCCAATAGCACTCACACGGGTGATCATGAAATGCTTTGAGAAACTGGTCCTGCATCACATCGAAGAAAGCTTGCCTCCGTCATTTGATTCACACCAGTTTGCAACAGGTCCACGGAGGATGCAATCGGCATTGCAACTGTTGGGCCTTGCATTACACAAGGCACAATTAAGTTGTGTTTATGCAACATCATTTAAAAATTTAACTATCGATAATAATTAATGATTATCGGGGATAATCATTAATTATGAAAAATAACATGATCAAATTCACATTAGATCATTAGATTAGATGCCCTCAGGGCAATACCCTTGAAGAAGAGAAAACATAGCAAATTTACCAAATCGGTCTCATAAAAAGGTACTAAACTGTTTATAACTCTGATTAATAATTAACTTGATAAACTACAACCAAAAATTGACCATAACAGCTCGTAATAGTTGAAAGATTTTGGAGTTCTTGACAGTGCAGAGGTTGGCAACATTCACTCTTGTACAATATTAAATAGACAGCAAGAAGGTTCAGAAGTCTTTATTCAACACAAAGATGAAAGCACACAATCTAACTAACATGTACTATATACAGGTGTGTGTGTGTGTGTGTGTGTGTGTGTGTGTGTGTGTGTGTGTGTGTGTGTGTGTGTGTGTGTGTGTGTGTGTGTGTGTCTGGCAGAACAAAGAAACAATGGTGGTCACTGATATCACATGTGGGTGTGATAGGCTCCAGGCTCAAGGAATGTGTGTGTGTGACGTGATGCCAGGTTAGAGGAGATGGTTAGTTGCATTCAGACCCTGAGTCTGTGTGAAACAGCATTAGACAACGTCAAATTAGTTGTCCAGGTAAGCAAACTACCCATAACCTGACCTGAGGTCACAATAACACCAACAACAGTGAACAAACACAAACACATATGCATTAAATCAACCAGAGTTAAAAGTCCTGTGCTTAGCCGTGCTATGCTATGCTATCTAAGCCCAATTCAACGTTACCAGTCTTTGAAGAAAAGGAGCTGGTGGTCGCAGGAGAAGGTTGGGACTCCAATATTGAATGCTGTTCTTGCTGTGCAAGGTCTGATGAAAGTCAGCAGAGGAGGAAACTGGTTGCTCCTTTCTATAGCAAGGGTAGCAGCTCGGTCCTAACTTGCCTGGTGTTCCTCAGATCGTGAAGTTAGCTGACAAGCTTTGCGTCGCAGCTGCTGGTGCTATCTGATCTGGAATACTGGCAGGATCTTGTGTCTCTGCAGTGAGAAGAAGTTATTTGGGTCTGCTGCAAATGCAGCTTGTAGCTCTCCACAGCTGTTAGGCCAAGAAGAAGAGATCTGAGGGCAGGCAGCCCCCTGGGGGGGAGATGGAGAGGAGCCCTTGAAGATCCGAAGTTGAAGAAGTCAAGGGCGTTGAGTGAGAGAGACAGAACAAGGAAGGCGCTGGAGTTTTGATCTGATCAGCTTTGAGCTACGATTGGTCAGGGTGACAGACCCCCGTCACCCTGACCAATTGGAGCTCAAAGTTGAATTTTGTACCTAGGTGTGAAGAATGGGGAATTCTGGGACACTGAGTTCAGCTCAGGGTCCATTTTGAACGGACTTCAGGAGGAAATGCGATGTTGTCCTGGCCCCACTCTGCATAAATGGGGTCAGCATGGACAATGTTTGCTGTGTGTTTTGGGTTATTGTCATGCTGAAATGTCCACTGGTGCCCAAGGTCAAGTTTCTCTGCAGACTGCCTGATGTTGTTGTTGAAAGTCTTGATGTATTGCTCTTTTTGCTGTTTACTGTGATTAGGTTGCCTGGTCCATTGACTGAAAAACACCCCCAAAGCATTAGGTTCCCACCACCATGTTTGACAGTGGGGATGGTGTTCTTAGGATTTAAGTCTTCTCCTTTTTTACACCATCATTGTGGCCAAAGAATTCAATTTTTGTTTCATCTGACCATAAAACAGAAGACCAGAAGTCCGCTTCTTTGTCCAGATGAGCATTTGGAAAGGTCAAGCAGGTTTTTGTGTGCCTTATCTGGAGAAGTGGCGTCCTCCTTGGTCTGCGTCCGTGGAACCCAGCAGTGTGCAGTGTCCGTTGGACTGTCTGCCTTGAGACGTTGCCA
Organism: Lagodon rhomboides; assembly: GCA_039737535.1. Taxonomy (NCBI): domain Eukaryota; kingdom Metazoa; phylum Chordata; class Actinopteri; order Spariformes; family Sparidae; genus Lagodon; species Lagodon rhomboides. The sequence continues at coordinate 2,985,745 of CM077785.1, read as the reverse complement.
CCAGCAGAGCCCAGATTCACCAGGATGGCCTTGGTGATGATCCTTGAATTCTTTTTCACCTCTCTTTCACTATCCTCTTGGCCAGCACAGGTGTCACTTTTGGCTTCCGACCACGTCCTCTGAGATTTTCCACAGTGCGGAACGTCTTGTATTTTTTAATAATAATCTGCACTGTAGCCACTAGAACTTGAAAACATTTAGATATAGCCTTATAGCCCTTTCCTGACTTGTGAGCAGCCAAATGCGCAGCTGCAGGTCCTTGCTGAGCTCCTTGCTGAGCTCCTTTGTCTTAGCCATTACTGTCCACAAACCAACTGGAGAGAGCTGCTGTTTTTCACCTGTTGAGTTGATTAAATTATTCATACCCTTTGCAAACGCAAAGGGTATGAATAATTTTGGACATGCCACTTTTTGTGCAAATATAAATAAAAGCTGAGAAATATTTTTTTCCACAATGATGCGTCTTGTACATCATCTTATTATCTTTTGGGAGAAGCCTGTGTCATTTCCGGTCCCAAAAAAAACTTGCTGGTGGAATAAAAGTAAGTTTAAGTCAAGTCATTTGTCAGGGGTATGAATAATTTCGGGCTTGACTACAAATATATTTATATATATATATATATATATATATATATATATATATATATATATATATAAATATTAGGGGTGTCACGATTCTCCAAATCCTCGATTCGATTACATTTTCGATTCTAAGGTCACGGTTCGATTCGATTCTCCATTTTTACATTTATTTTTTTAAAGCACAGGTTGCTATGCCATTTTTAGACTAGACTTTTATGCAATATAATATCTGACCTCTGTTTGCAATGTACCACACTACATTGTCAAATTTGTGTGGGGTTGTATATCATGTGAGGGGGTTCAAGTTCTGTCAATGGGTCTCCTGCATCTGCAGTTGCCATTGTTGTAAGAGTGGCGTAGCCCCTTTCAGGAATACGGTGGTGCGTGAGGTGTAAGTGGGCGAGTGAGAGTGAGGGAGTGTGCGTACGTGCGGACAGTGAATGAATGGGAGGGGAAGGAGAAGCGAAAGGGGCAGCAGTAGCCACTGCAATAAAGTGTACAATATAGGCTGCAGTTTGGCTGTGAATAAAGGCGACGGCTCATCAAGATACAGCAAAGCTCCCTGGTAATATTTCCCGACCAGCTTAACACGTGAAAGGGGGTTCACCCCGAAGGTGAGTAGAAACTTCGGCCCTGGAGGAAATTATCTCCCTGTGCTTCCCGACTATGGTCCGGGAGCCGAACAGGAATGGTGTAACACCATGCTATCGTTTGACTGGCTGTAGCTAATAGCTACTGGCTTAGCTAGTAGCTAAGTTAGAGGAGGTTGACTCACAGCACTTCAACATGTGTGTGTTTTTTTCCATTTGGCAAGCCGACCAGATGTGACGTGGGGGCATGGCAGCATCGAAGATTCCATTTTTTAATTCGAAGTTCGAGATTGTGACTTAATTTCGGTCGATTTCGATTTAAAATCGAAATCGTGACATCCTTAATAATTATATATAATATAGATTTTATTGTGACATTTTTCATATGTTTTTCTGTTATGTTGTATTGTATTGCACTGAACAGAGATGCATCTATGATTTCATTGTAAGCTCAGCTTACAATGAAATCACAGATCAAATCAGATGAAATCACAGATGCATCTCTGTTCATCTTAATAAAAGGAATTCTATTCTATTTTATTCTATTTGAGTTCTGTATGTCTGTGGTTGTCATGGCTTTCTGTCTCAACATTTATTACCTTAACTTTACCAACAGGCCGAGAATGTGCCGATATCAGCCACAACAGCACTGACTAAGAAATACATTTGTTATGATCCTTGTTATGAACTTACATAACAGATAACAGAAGTTGATAAATTGAGCTTCATCAGGTTCAGCTTCTTGGACAAAAAACAGCAAACGGGAGTTGATCATCGATTTTTAAATAAAGGAGGCAAAGACACTGGGGTTGAGGTGGAGGGGGTGAACAGGTTAAGAGTTCACACACCAGACTACAGAGCAGCTTCTTTCCTCAGATTCAGAAACCGCTTGACTCATCCTCAACACTCCACCTTTAATACACTGTATTGTATACTCATGAGAAAAATGTAACAGAGGTGGCTGTGAAATTAACAAAGGCAATGAACAAGGTTAGTGACTGGTTATATGATTCATGCCTCACGTTAAATGTGGAAAAAACTGTAACCATGTTCTTTACAAACAGGTGTAAACTTAAAAGTTATCCTGACATTGTAGTAAATGGGCAAAAAATAAAACATGTAGAACAATTTAAATACCTGGGGGTAACGTTAGATCCAACACTTTTTAAAGGGCATGTCAAAAAGCTGAGTAACACGTTGAAATATAATTTAGCTAATTTCAGACACATAAGAAACTCTCTCACCCTTGAGGCATCAAGTTCATACCTAAATGTAATGATCAAGCCCCATTTTTTGTACTGTATTACATCCTGGTCTCAAGGATGTAAAATAGTTATAAAACCACTAGAGTCATTAACCCCTTTCACACAGGAGAAGACGCATTATCTCTGCAGTGGCGGTTCGCCAATTTTCCGCCAATAGTGATTCACACAGAGCAAAGCAGCTCCGCATTAAAGACGAACCGATGTGAATTCACACAGAAATCCAGCGCTGCGGCTCCTAAAGAGGCGTGACGGTACACGTCATGATGATGACGCCGGTGTGTTTTCAAGGTGTTTCCCCGGTGTCATCCTGTCAATCTAAACCCGCGGATAGTTTATAATCATATGGATGCTGTTATAATGTGTTGTGATTGAGATCCTGACCCACCAAACATCCTGGGAAGTGACATAGTTACGTTTTTCGCGCTAAATTACATAATTACATAATCACCATCAATAAACTGGGCGCTGTCTGACTCGCGGGGAGGGAGGCTGTCTTCCAGGGGAAAGTTAACTGAAGTCTGGTCTGGAGGGCTGACCGTCGCGGTGATTTATTTTCATCACAAACAGTCGGTGAGTTTTTGCCGTTGACAGATGCTGTTTTTCTTGCAGAAATGTCTCGGTCAGACAGACGGGAGGACAGAGGCTTCTCCGCGTATATCTGCGGTATTTTTTTCCTCATACAAGTTGCCAAAGACAGTTACAGTTACTACGTTACTGTTGTTTGGTCATGTAACGTTTCTTTGTGGGACATTAATAATAATAATAATAATAATAAATTTCATTTGATGGCGCCTTTCTCGAACCCAAGGTCACCTTACAAAGCAAAACAAAACAAATATGAAATACAATAATACATAATATAAATACATACAAAAAATACAGTGTGACTAAAAAATAGATAAAAACGGTAGGGGGAACAGAGTGTTTATATGGAGTAGGCTAACTTAAAAAGGTGTGTTTTGAGGTGGGATTTGAAGGTGTCGATGGAGTCCAGAGTGCGTATGTGTAGTGGGAGTGAGTTCCAGAGTCTAGGTGCAGAACAGCTAAAAGCCCGAGCGCCAAGCGAGATCAGTGAGAAGGAGGGGGTAGAAAGCAGGGCGGCAGATGAGGAACGGAGTGAACGGGGTGGGATGTAAGGGTGAAGCATGTTAGAGAGATATGGGGGTGCCTGATTATGGAGAGCTTTGAATGTTAGTGAAAGTAGTTTGTAGTGAATACGATGGTGGACAGGGAGCCAGTGGAGTTGCATGAGGACAGGTGTAATATGATCCGAGGACTTGGTACGGGTGATTATTCTGGCGGCAGTGTTCTGGATGGTTTGTAGACGGTGGATGAGTTTCTGAGGTAGACCAGTGAGGAGGGAGTTGCAATAGTCCAGGCGGGAGGTGACCAAGGCGTTTATGAGGATTTCGGTGGAATGCTGGGTGAGGGAGGGGCGGAGTCTGGAGATATTGCGGAGGTGGAAAAAGGCTGTACGGGAGATGTTATTGATGTGGGATGTGAATGAGAGAGTACTGTCCAAAGTAACACCGAGACTCTTAACTGTTTTTGAGATGGGGACCAGACAGCCGTCGATGAGGATATTGAGGGGGTGGGATTTGGAGAGCGATGATTTGGATCCGATGAGGAGAATTTCACTTTTATTGCCGTTGAGTTTTAACTTGTTGTTTGACAGCCAGTTGGTGATGGTTTGCAGACAGTTGATAAGGGCAGTAGGTGGTGATGTGGTGTCCGGTTTGGTGGTGATGTAGATTTGGGTGTCGTCAGTGTAACAGTGGAAGTGAATACCAAAGTGACGGAAGATATTGCCGAGAGGGAGGATGTAGATGATGAAGAGTAGGGGACCGAGGACAGAACCTTGTGGAACGCCGTGAAGGAGTGGTGAGGGTGATGATCTGGTATGTTATCCTTGGATAAACAGTGAACGGTCAGACAGGTAAGAATGGAACCATTGAAGGGGAATGCCGGAGACCCCAGTGCCGGCCAAACGATCTAAAAGGATGCTATGAGATATTGTGTCGAAGGCGGCACTGAGGTCTAGGAGTATGAGAATGGTGAGTAGGCCAGAATCTGCTGCTAAAAGAAGGTCATTTGTAATTTGGATGAGAGCTGTTTCTGTGCTGTGGTAGGGACGGAAACCAGACTGGAAAGGCTCGAAGAGGTTATTGTTTGATAGATGGTCTTGAAGTTGGCAGGCTACTGTACGTTCAATCAGTTTTGAGATGAATGGAAGATTAGAAATAGGGCGATAGTTATTGAGTTCATTAGGGTCAAGGCCAGGTTTCTTTAATATGGGTGTGACTGAGGCAGTTTTGAGTACGGAGGGAACAATACCATTTGACAGGGAGGAGTGCACAATTTGCGTGATGAGTGAAGAGAGCGTGGGGAGACAGGCTTTGACCAATGTGGTGGGAAGCGGATCAAGTATAGAAGTGGTAGACCTGGCAGACATGATCAGTTGGGATATCTGTTGATTTGAGGGAAGATGGAAAGCAGACAGGGTACTGGTGGGCTGGACAGTAGCACTGAGCCAAGGAGTGTTCGACTGAGAAGGCAGGCAGGGGGTGAGATGATGGTGTATGGAGGAAACTTTGTGATTCATGAAGTCCAAGAATTGTTGACACTGAAGGGCTGATGTGAAGCGGGTGGCAGTTTCCTTGGGTTTGAGTAGTTTGTTTACTGTGGAGAATAGAGTCCTGGTATTGTTTCCGTCGCGGTGGATGATGTTGGAGTAGAAGGCAGATTTGGCAGCATTTAGAGCAGTCTTATAGGAGGTGATGTGGTCCGAGTACATTTGACGGTGAACAGTGAGTCCAGTTTTTTTGGCGAGGCGCTCGAGGCGGCGACCATGAGTTTTGAGTTGGCGGAGTTGTGATGTGAACCATGGGGCAGTTGTCGAGAAAGTCACTGTGCGGGTTTTTGTTGGAGCCAGGGTGTCAAGTGCAGTAAGCAGTGTGCTGTTGTAATGGTCGACAAGTTCAGTGACAGAGAGAAGGTGTGGGTAAGAAATTGACGTAGAAATTAAACTGTTAAGTTCTGTGATGTTGATGTTCTTAATGTTACGGAAGGACATGATACGGTCTGGACGGAATTTGGAGACAGGAAGGTTGACATTAAAAGTTAAGAGTTTGTGATCTGACAGTGGGAGTTGTGTACCGGAAATATTAAATGGGACAACACCAGAGCAGCAGATCAGATCTAAAATGTGGCCCTTGTTGTGTGTTGGAAATGTAACATACTGTGTGAGGTCGAAGCTGTCTAGTGTGGAGATGAAGTCTATGGAGAAAATGTCATTTGGATTGTCTATGTGAATATTAAAGTCCCCAGTTAAAATGATATTTGGAGTGATGGCACATAAATCTGCTAAAATGGACGTGAGTTCAGAGATGAAGGTGGAAGATGGCTTAGGTGGACGGTAGACAGACACAATGATTGTGGGTACAGGTCCGTTTAACTGTATAGCCAGCACTTCAAATGATGGTGAGTCATTCACTGTGACGGGGAGTATTTTCAAGGTCTCGCGGTAGATCAGGGCGAGGCCACCGCCCCTACCGGGGGTGCGTGGCTTGGCGGCGTAAACAAACCCAGGTGGCAAGGACTGATTTAATTGAAAAAAGTCATTAGGCTGCTGCCAGGTTTCAGTGAGGGAAACAATGTCCAAGTTAGTGTCGGCAATAAAATCGGAGAGAAAGGTTGCTTTGTTGGTGAGAGACCGGATATTGAAGAGGGAGAGCTTGAGAGTGGCAGTGGAAGGTTTCTGAGTCCGTAACACAGGGATTAACACGGAGTGGTCAACCGACCTCCTGACTCTGATTGGCGCACATGATCGCGACGTCCAAAAGGAGCGAATGGCGCAGCTGTAGTCATCAGCGGAGCGAGGAATGATTGTTTGGTTATTAACTATGGGTGTGGGAGCGAGAGAAACGGATAAAGCAGATGGACAGGTGTGCACACCGGTAAATAGTCAGTCTCGTGCATAACGCACAGCGTGCCGGAGTTTGGCAGCGAGCATGCGGCATCCCAACATGCTCAGGTGTAGACCGTCTCGCCCAAAGAAAGAGGGACGCTCCCAGAACATGTCGAAGTTGTGGATGAAGCAGATGTTATGTGCTGCGCAAACGGATTGGAGCCAGGTGTGGAGATACAGAAGCCTGCTAAAACGAACATCGCCACGGCCCATTGTGGGGAGTGGGCCAGAGATAAAAGCAGATTTACCGGATTTACTAAGGAGCTAAAAAAGTTGGGCAAAGTGAACTTTTGGAAAGAGTCTTTTTTCCGGAGTTCGTCTGAGAGTCGTCTGATGTTATCCTTGAGGTGGGTGATGTGCTTTTCTGCTTTCCGACAGTCATCGCAGGGGGTGGTGGTGGATGGTGAGTTGCGTGGTGGCATGGTTGGAGCAGACGGTGGCTGTGGAAAGAGAGAAAACAGCTCCGGCAGCAACGTTGTTTGTAGTAGCCTACAGTATTTGTTTGGCTAGCGGCTAGCTGGATCGTTAGTGTAACAATAGCTTCAGAAGACACTTACACGAGGACTCCAGTTGGAGTCCACGGCGTTGAAGAGGCACATAAAGCAGATTGTTTAGATGGCGAGAGGAGGCGAAACTTACCGGCACGGGCCCAAGTACTGGGCCCGGGGAGGTGGTTGGGTGTCCGGTAAGCTAGGTGGTTGTCAGCTGTTAGGGATTTTCCCACGCTGTCAGACGCTGTTGTTTGTTTGTTTGTTTGTTTGTTTAATCCATGCAAAGACGCTTCAAAGATAGCGAGCTGAGTGGGTTTAGGTGAGAAGAGGTTACTTCTCATTTCTCTGTATTAAGTTGAGTGAAGGACCTGTGTAGTTAACCGACCGTCCGATCGACACGCCCTCGATACACAAAGCTGGCTTATCTGTTCACACTGGTTCGGTTTGCCAATAATGCGGCCCTGATACTACCTCCAGAGGCGGATCTGCGCCGGAGCGAAATTTCACCCCTCGCCTCGCTCGGATGCGGAGAATTGGCGCACTGAAGCCGCACCCAAACGCCAGTGTGAATGGGGCTATTGTACAAAAGTAGTCTTAAGATCCATGCCAAAAAACCACGGCATTATCATCATTGTCATGTACTTGCCAAATATGGTATTTTGAGCTTTGAAAACTTGATTATACACTCAAATGTTTGTTTACTTCACAAAATTATTTACAATGCTTACGCCCCCCCTCTGAAAAAGTTTGTGACACTCTGCTCTGAAAAGACAGCACGACTAACTCGTTGTCTGTTGCGAGGGGTGAGTGTAGCATTCCTCAATGTAAAACTCAGTTTGGCAGCTCTTCTTTTTCATGTGTGGCCATGAGTCAGTGGAATGTCCGCCCCAGAGAATTTATTCTATGTACCCCACATATTCTCATGCTTGTCAAAGCGCTGGTTATTGAGTAAGCAAGTTTGCACACATTGTTGAGACACATGTGCGTGTATGTATGTATATGTGTCTGGTTATTAACATGTGTATGAGTGTGATTATTAGAGGAGGATGGGGATAGTTGGACTGTTATCTGTGTTTGTATTTGAATGTGTGATGAGATTAAGAGAGTATGTGTTGTTGATCCCTATTGTGCACTTCATGACTTGGTGGTCTTGTTCCCTGCTTAAACTAGTGTATTCTGTCTATTTTTTAAAAATATTATGGTCATCATGTCATTTTTATCTGTAATATTTCAATGATTTTAATACTGTATCTGTTTTCACTTTACCTGCCCAGGGACTACAGGCGGAAATAAGCAATTCTTGCTATAACCTGGCTCAAAGCATCTCTTCTTGTCTTACAAGAGTAATGTTTTTTGTGCATTGTCCCTGTTTAAATAAATAAATTTAAAAAAAATAAATAAATAAATAATCACAGGTGTGATAAAAAAGCAGGAAAATATAAGGCGCACCTACCTTGCAGGGTTTAACGTTACTTTGCTAGCCCAGAATTGTTTTACATTAATGTTAATGGCACCATGACAAAAATGTTCAATGGATCACTTGATTAAGTTTAAGTAGACCTGCATATAAAAAGGAAAGACAATATTGGCTTGTTCACCGTCTTGTCAACTGAAGCTGTTCACGTGAGTAGATTGTTGGGCACAGTTTACTTTCTTTTTTGTCTTGCTTACTTCGCGTCTTGGTGTCACGTACATCACATTACTGCATAAAAATATCTAATAATCTCATCCAAACCATTAGCCAACCCCAAATTTCAAATATATATCAATATTATATATATATATATATATATATATATATATATATATAATAATCTTCTGCAACGATTGCAGGCTCTTTGGAGGAGCTCTGCTTTGAATGAAGTTCCATCGTGACAAATGAATGGACTACTTGCAGAGTGACATGAAGACATGAATCAGAGGCACAAAAAACACTGACATTATGTTTACAAATACCCGACCCGTGCCAAGAGCCTCATTTTCAGGTCGGAAAAGCCGGATTTATCCGAAAGAATCATACCCCTGAATTATAGTTTATTTTAATGACTTTTTTTATCTTTTGTGAGTAGCACAAAGGGACAACAACAGGCATTTTGTTATATCATCCTGTGTTGTTGAATGATAAATAAATAAATTATTGTAATTAAATGATTAGAACTTTAATGGTCGGTCTGAGGGATGTGGACAAATAAAATTGTCATAGACACAAGGTCAACCTTGTCTGTGAGACCAAAGTGTTTTCCCTATGGCAGATCAAAGAAAAACACTGTGCTGCAGGATCAGTGACAAAATTAAAGAAAGGACAGCCAAGGACAAAATACATCTGAGAGCAAAAATGCCCCTGATAATCAATTTTTGCTTTTTGTCCTTCATCTTATTTTAGTAGTTGGATGTCACATCACATGTCTTACCCTGCTTTTGTGGTGCAGTAAGATGCTATTGAGTACATACAGTTTCTAGATATGATTCACCTGGACCATACTTACAAATAATATGAGACAATTCATGTCCGGTACATACTAAATTTTTTTTTACATTGTAAAACAGATTACAATACTCAATCATGTAATTTTTCACCACCTTTGAATTTTATACTCACCTCATATCCTCTGAGGATGCCGTTGGCACTGAGCTGCTGGACAGGCTCCCATGAAACCTGAATCTCAAAGGCAGTTAGTGCTGTGGCGTTGATGCTCGGCGGTCCCACTGTGGGTTCTGTGAGAAGTCCGTGAGAGGTCAGTAGGGCCTTATATATGCCACAAACATCATTATGTACACTGTGCCTGATATTACACAAAATGACAGCCATGTTCATTTTTTATTGTCAGTGACCTCATAATTGAGCTGGCTGTGGTCAATCTCCTCAGAACCGTGCTTGCCCTCTAGTGGTGACAGCAAATACTGCAGCTGGAGACAACAGCTTTTCACACAAGGACTCTGCATTATTGCCACAACAAAGGCTCACTTCTATGCCGCCTCTTTTTTGTTCACAGTGAACCAAGCAGCGCCGACTCAAAGACTCAATGGCGCTGCGGAACCAAAAGAAGTGTGCCATTACACATCATGACTGTGACATCGGTGTATGTTTTTTCACCGTGTTTTCACCTGTTTATCTAAATATGTACTCACTGACTGTTTATAATCATATGGATGTTGTTATAATGTGTTATGATTGGGTCCTGACCCACCAAACACTCTGGAAAGTTTCAAAGTTACTGTTTTGGTCTAAATTACTAAATTACATAATCACTATCAGTAAACAGCGGACCCTGTCAGGCTTTCACTCACAGGGAGGGAGGCTGCCGAGAGGACTGACAGTCGTGGTGATTTTCTTAAATACAAGTTGCCTGAGACGGCAACTACAACAACACAACCGTGGAAGGCGAACAAAGATGTGGTGAGTTAAAGTTTTTTGCTCTGAATCGCATCACCTCCATTCAACTGTGGGAGCTGCCTGACTCTGCTGCTGTAGACGGATGCTGTTTTTTGGGCAGAAATGTGACGAGGAGTCGGTAGAACAGGCGGGAGGACAGACGGGAGGACAGACGCTTCTCCACGTACATCTGCGGTATTTTTTTCCTCATATAAGTTGCCAAAGACAGTTACAGTTACCACGTTACTTTTGTTTGGTCATGTAACGATGCTTTGTGGGACATTTCTCTCACGGCCTCTGAGAGATTCACACTGATACTAAAGGTCCCACCCTGCCTCTCATGCCCCCCATGACACCTAACCCACTATTTGAGAAGTACTGCTTTAGAGCAACCTGCTTATGGGGGGGGGTGTTATGTCCCAGGCTAATCTCTCAATTTTTCAGGTGATCAGAAAATCCTCCCCATTATTTCCTCCTCATCTCTGGCACCTGTTGGGAGGCCTTGAAGAGCTCCGGGTAGCTCCACCCAGTCTCTCTCTCTCTCTCTCTCTCTCTCTCTCAAACCATGGTTTGTCGTTTTTTGTGCAATAAATGTTACTTTGGCTGCATTCATTGTTGTTTGACTCCTGTGGTGCTTCCCAAGAGTAACAGCACTGCACACCCAATCCCGGTAGTCTTAATAATGATTATCATAATTGCCTGAGGTTGATACAGTGGAGAATGTAATTTTCTGGACTTATGAATGTAAAGTACACACAGTACATAGTACATGGTACATCTGGAATGTAGGACAGCAAGACTGGGTTATGCTCTACCTGCTACAGTCGAAGCCTGGCCTTTTTTCCAGAGGAGCATTTAAAGCTGAATACTGCAGAAGAACTGGAAAACAGGGACAATAATGCACTTGTGATCTGCTATACTTTGGTTTAACACTACTGTCCCAGGAGGGATTCTGTTTATGGTGTACAAAAAAAGAAAACTGCTGGGCAGTAATGCAGAATACTAGTGAGTAAATGTTTTCCAAATAGAAATTACTTGGGCAGCCCACCAAAGGAGATCAACTCTTCCCCAGATGGAGTTAGTATTTATTGTTCCTTTAAATTATTATTCCTTTTAAAAGTCCACTTCTTTCACAGTGACTCACCTTCCTCAGCAGAGTGGACCACAGCAATCTGGCTAAAAGGACCTTCTCCTCTGCGGTTATAAGCTTTGATCTTCACCTCGAAAGGACTGTATGGCATCAGGCTGTCATTGTAGTAGACATAGCGGGATGACTCCACAAGAGGAACACGCACCACTGTCCAAGATGATGTGTCTTTCTTCTTGAACGCCAGGATGTAGCCAAAGCCATCACCATTCTGGTACTCTCTGGCCATGGGCTGGAAAAGTCAGCAGAAAGTTAAGATGCAAAAGCTTCATAATATCTTCATTTCAGCTTCAAGGTACAGCGGATTTTTTCTCATCATTTACATAAGAAGCGTTTCAGCAAGGGTTCTTTTTAAAGCCAGGATAAATAAGAGGAATTATTACAGCAAGCAAAAACAATCTCAGCGTTCATTTTGATATGTCAGTATTGTTTAATGATAGATTTGAAAATAGTAAACCAGAGGACTCCTAATGGAAGTATATACAATTCACAGCTTTAGGCAGCAATGACTGACACTATATTCTATAATCACTTAAAAATTCGACATATATATAACTTAATCTCACTATAAAGTAATCTCACTGTGATCTTAGGCTCCCTCCACACGTACCAAAACAATCTTTTTTTTGTCCATCTTCCTTGGCATCGTTTCAAGAATATTTGCATCCATACGGATCCGCTGTAAACAACTCAACACGCTGTAGTTCATATGCCAGGCCTATAGGTGGCGCTGGAAATGCACCAAAAACGGAGAAGAAGAGACGGCGCATGTGCATAAAGCTTTAGCGCTGTATACAAACAGACAGCCGAAGGAGAAACCGAACATAACAAGAAGAAGATGAAAATGGCTTGTCGGTTGTCCATAATCCTTTTTTGCTCAGCGTCGTGGCAGAGGAGCAGAATATTTTGCCCAAGTAACCCTGATAGGCTCAATATCTTCTGCAGCACGAACACAAGCATGTAGTCCGCCATTGTTGTTGTTGTTGTAATGAGACGCTGCGGGGTTCAGAGGTCGAAGGCGAGAGGTCGGGTGATGACATCATCGTGTCGAAAAGTATGCAGATTCACTGCGTTTTCGAATTTCTCCACCCTGAGATCCGTTTTCAAAAAAGTGCGTTTATAGGCGCTGCGTTTACAGGATCCATGTGGACGGTCGGCCAAAACGATGCAAAACATGTGCGTTTACACAAAACAGCGTTTTCGTGTGGACGGGGCATTAAAGGGTAACTCCACCAAATTCAAACATTAGAGTGTGTTTACAGGTCTTTGGGGAGTACTACTGCATGTGTGAAAAAAGTAATGTAAAGCCTTTCGTGGCTCCAGAGGAAGCTGCATGAAATCTGATAAAATGCCTCCAGTGATGTCACTTAGTGCGCTGTTCCATTGTAGATTTGATCATTGTCTACAAACAGTGCTTGAAATTACTTGTTATTATGCTGTAGCACTGTGTGCTATACATTTACATGCACATTATACTACAGTATGTGCACATGGAGCAAACACAAACAACATACACATAAACCACTGAGAAACACCCTCTCACCGTCCAGGTAACAATAAGTTCATTGCGGTCTCCTCCTCCTCCTCCAAGTCCACTGGGGGCCACTGTTGGAGCTGAGGCCAAATACACAAACACAGCATAATGAACTTAAATTAAATGTAAAAGGAGTGTGTGAAGCCTACTGGATGTGACCTGTGGCTCTCACCTGCTTGCTGTGTGCGGATGGTGTGTGAGGGCATGCTTGGCTCTCCGCTGCCCAAGATGTTGCTGGCAATGACCTGAAATTCATAATCCATCCAGGGCATTAGACCCATCACACGAGCCGACTCTGCATTCCCCTCGATGTTAACCGGGTCTGGTGTACAGTGAGGAGTTGTGTGATTATTTACATAGATAATTATGAAAACAAATTCCCACAGCCAAAAATACTGAAGTACATATTCAGTCTGACTTAGACCTCCCAACAGAGAAGCTGTTACCAGTAAATATTTCTGATTTCAAAACTAAAAATTATGCACATGATTAAAAGCTGATTATCACCATCTATTGATAGGATAGTTTCAGTTCTACACACACACACACACACACACACACACACCTGTCCTCATCCTCTTCCATTCTGATGAGAGCGATGATCGGCCCATGATGATATATTTGCCGATGGGACTGTGGTTATCGTAGCCACGACTCCACCTGAGTTCAACCGATGTCTCAGCGACGTTCTTCACCAGTAAACCTCCGGGAGGTCCTGGGGGGCCTGGACACAACACAGGAATGTTACTGTTAAGCCATTTTCACACAGAGACTCCCCATTATTGGTGCAGTGAAGGGTCGCCATTTCTCCACCTTTGTTTGTTCACACTGAACCAAGCGCGCTGCGGATCCAAAGAAGCAGTACATATCAAGATGTTGAGATGTGTGTTTTTTTTCAGCATGTTTCCTCTGGTGTTTGCCTGTTAATCTAAACATGTATCCGCTGACTGTTTCCAATCATATGGGTGCTGTTATAATGTGTTGTGATTGAGATCCTGACCCCCCATGCATCCTGAAAAGTGTCAAAGTTACGTTTTTTTGCTCTGAATTACATGATTACATAATCACCATCAGTAAACTGCGATGTTTTTTTTCCTCATATAAGTGGCAAAGACACTACCAGTTACCACATTACTGTTATCTGGTCCTGTAATGTTGCTTTGTGGGTTGAAGTGGACATTTCTCTTTTATTTGATGAGTGAAGGATCTGGTTAGTTGTCAGACTGTGAACACTGTCAGACCGACACACTGCTGTTCCGCACTGCTGGCTTTTCCATTCACCTCTACTGATACTACCTCCAGAGGGGCATCAGAGCCACAGCAGAACTATTCCCCTCTCCACATCTGTAACTTTCACACAGACGGTGATGTGGGGTTAGTTTCAGCACAAGATTCCCGCACTGAAAGTGAATGGGGGCTTTTCACTGAGCAACCTAATAATTCATGTATCTATTGACTGAAGACCTGACAGTTTGATCAGTGCTCCATGATTCAGATGATTCACAGTTAGCAGCACAGATAACTGAAACAACAGTAGAAATAGTTCAGTCAAAGTGACTACACCTCTATAGTTCAAAACTGAACTTAGTGCAGAGACAACTGACACACTGGTATTTCTGTTCAGCATTGAAATCCAGGGGTACTTTGCCTACATTGTCATAGAAATATTAGACGTTTTACTTGATTTACCCAACTGCTGTGATCTAATTAAATGTGATCAGAACAGTTATACTTCCTCTACCTTTCTACTGATGATGATGGAGAGTAAAACAGAGATTCTTCTCTTTTTTGCAAGGAAACTTGTTTTAAAATGTGATATACTGCAAAGGTTTAGAATATCAAACTGTATAAGAAGGACTTTAGTATAATTACACCTACAACAATAACACAGCTGAAACTTCAAGAGACCATTTATCAGAATGAATGCTTGACTTTGACATTGACCACATTTCCTGTCTATTCGCTCTGACCAGTGATTAACAGGATTTATCTGGTGTTCTCTTCACAGTATGTTATGCATCTGTAGCAACTGTGTACCTCACTCCATCACTATACAACAGTACCACATGATAAACTGGTTCCTACTACACACCATATAGTTCTAAAAATGAATACAAGTGCTAATCGCTAAATCATTTTAAAAAGATAGTGAACACAGAAAAATGCTTGCGATTTCACTGCTGTTTTTCCCCTGAAATAATCCAATTCAGAACCAGTGTTTGCCCTCAGTAAATAATATGAACCTGTCTGTGCCTTTCTTTCTCCTGAAGTTGTCCTACTAGACAGACTTAGTTAGGCAGTACCTGACAGGCTAAATTCAGGGCATGGTCATCAACCTCATTAGTTTTTGCTGAACAGCTCTGAAACCTCTGATCACCAACATCATATATACCCAATACAACAAAAAAAAGAAAAAGACAAATTTAGCCATTGATTCGATAGAAAATGGAAAATAGCATCCATATTAGAAAGAGCTTGAATCAACAACAGCCTTATACACTAACTTCCGTTTCTAATCTTTGTCTTTGTATTTTGTTGGATTGCATGAATGAGTTTGATGTTCATTTCTTTGTTTTTTTTTTCCTCATGTTTCTGTAATAGCAGATGTAGTGGCTTTAAGGAATTAATATGGAAACATGGAAAGCTCTGATGCATCTTACCTCGAACCACTAGTTTAGCTGAAGCTGAAGCGCTGTCCACCACAGTCTGAGCTGTGCATGTGTACATCCCTGCTTGACTCAGTTGAGTATTCACGGTCAACAGGTCACCAATGTTTTCCTTCTGAAAGGTCAAAGACAGAGCAAAAGAGAGAACCAAGCAAATGAGTCAAAGGCTCTGTTAGTCAAGAGCATTACAGACTGAGGGAATACGCTGAACAAAAATTCTATGCTGGTCCTGTGCTCAGAAAGCATGACATGTTCAATTGCTGTACTGAAATTAACTCTTAATACGTTGGAAAATGTCTTGCATATATTGGTGTATTTGGACATGAGGGGAAATCTAGAACTATTCAGGACATGAAGAAACAAATCGGTGCTCTTTGTGCTTGAGCACGTGTTTCCTGCTTGCAAGCCACTGACACAATTATGATCCAATAACTCAGGATGCAGATTACTATGGGCTGCTGTGCTATGATCTTTTAAAACAGTGCTTACAAAGCCTAGTTTTGTACTGAACTGAATCAAACAGCTTGAACCAGCAGCACTGAATTTAAGTAGAACCAAAGACTAAACTGAAGACAGTCAGAAGCAGCACATTTTAAGAAAATGTCTGGTGATATATTTTCCTTATTGTCAAAAAATCCTTTAAAAAAATAACAATGAATGTTTCCCTCAAACAAGTATTGTGTGTCTGCTAAAGTTTGATACATCTTCCTCCGCTGTGCCATAGAGCTCCATTGTTGTCTAAAAACTATTAAAAACACATCAGTGAACCACACTGTTGCACTGGGTGATATATTCCTTCATTACCATAAACAAACATACTGTAGTTTATTTTCTAAGTCACACACACCGTCCTGCTGAAAGAAAAATGCTCACAAGATCACCAAATGTGGATTAATCCACTGATAAAAACAGTCCCCAACAAATGTGCTATTTGCAGCTGTTTGAGGGATGTTTTTAATTGAGCTGTATTGAAAGACTGATGTTTTCAGTGGGAACTGGCTGGCTCGGGGTTGAGAGCCACTTAAACTGAGAGATGGACTAATAAGTTTTCTTCTAGACTCTTTCAAGAAATATATAGAATATTATCAGTCATATTTTGACACCACAACCTTATGAACAGTGATTTGATAACATAGATTTAAAGAAACAATTACTACAAATATTTGTACTTGTCTGGACAAAACTATTTAAATACATACAAAAAAGACTGTTCGGTGGAATGACTTAAAGGCAAGTGAAAACATAAAATCCTGAAAAAGGTGAGCACACACTAGCCCCTTTGAGATAGAAAAGGTGGCACATTTGCAGCAAGGTAAAGGCTGCAATGTGCCGCCTTGTCTATCTGAAAGGGAGGTGTAATATTCCTCCTTTTAAAAAAAGCCACCACTTTTCCTCCTCTGGTAGGCGTCAACATGTGACGTGACGTCAAGCACGAAGTTGGGCATGAAGAGAAGCAGATCGAATTTGTCTTCAAAATAAGAACTTTACATTGCACCCGTCGAAGTTTAGAACTGGGCTCTTAGCAGGGGCTTTTAATTTGAAAGTAGCGACCGCAAGTAGCTAGAGAGCCTCTCTACTAGTAGCTTGTTGCTACAACAACAAGCGGACAACCAAGTCAGCTACAGAGACCGAGGAGACGCTAGCATCTCCCGGATCTCAGCGGCTTTCCAGCTGCTCATCTTCGTGGATGAAGTGACGAACTGACTGCTGTCATCAGCTGTTTCCTGGTTTTAAAACTCCCGGCTGTGGGTGCACAGCAGGGCACGTCATCGACACCTCCGCCCATCTCAGCATTTGCCACCACATTGCCGCCTCAGATTTACATAGCAATGGAGGCAGTGTACCCTCCGAGGCGCAAAATTGGCGGAACAAAACAGACCACCAATTTGCTGAATTCTGTCTAAATCCGCGGAGCGAGCCACCAAAAGGACGGCAAATTGGTGGCTTACTGCCCAGTATAAAAACAGCTAGTGTTTATCCTCCTCAGTCAAGTCAGATAGAACCTTTGATCAAAGAAAGATCAATGCCTTGCCGTCTTTTCATGAGAATTACTAACACTGACAATAGCTCAAAGCTGAGGTGGATTCTGCTAATGGTCATTCATGGTTTTACTTGGCCTGGATGGAAATAATGAGAATGCATCACAGGCTCAATTATTAATGACAGCCCTCCTTCCTCCACTCTGCCTAACAAAACCACCCAATCACGCTGCAGTGTTTCATCTCAGATGAGTACAGTTCTGCAGGATCTTCCAGTCCAACACGCAAAATATCATCCAAACCACCTTCTGTCCAGCATGTTACACGGGACTCACCCCCTCCACCCTGTGATATGGCCCATCAGAATCCTCAAGGTCCAACAGGACCCCATTGAGGGTCCAGGTGAAGGTCAGGTCCATGGTGGGGTCATGGGATGCGTGACACTGCAGCGTCACATTCTCCCCCTGATTGATGTCAGCATTGGAAGGAGCCAGCGTGATCTTAGTGGCATCTGCAAGGTTTGGGCAAAAAAAGACAGCCAGTGGCAGAGCCGTGAATTGTCTTGACTCTATGGGAGCCTAAAGTTTTACAATACGAACAAGAAGAAGAAAATGAGAGTCAGTATTTAACTTGTATCTGATTTTCTGTCAATGCAATTTGTTAAAGGGATATTCCGGTGTAAGTTTAATCCATGGTCTAATCCATTACTTACGTTATTTTCCCTGTCAGCTCTCGTTAATAACAACTGAGCATTCCATGGAGTAATAATCATACATTTTCATCCTTGAGCTGCGGAAATCTACTGCACTCGGTAATCGACTCGTCGGGGCTTCCCCACACAGGCTGCTGGAGGAGCACGGTGAGTTGAGCTGTGTTTTCAATACAAATCCGGCAAAGCTAGCAGATGTTTGATGCTTCGTACTGTGTTCTGGGACTGTACATGTACTGTTGCTGAAGTTTGGTGCTGTTCTGACCATTATTTGTGGCTTTTTGATGGCGGTTTCTAATTGGAGGCGTAAGCGGCAGTGTTTTGTTTTCGTGCGGTCTTTTCTGAGTTTGCTCAAACTAGCTAAGCTAGCGGTCAGCAAACTTGACCTCTCGAGGGGGAGTCTTACTCGGTGTCAAGGTGTTTTAGACCATGGATTAAACTTACACCGGAATATCCCTTTAACTGTGATTTTGTTGCTCTGTTCTGTTCTTGTGAAATCTGTTGCATGCCCCCCCCCCAACGTTAAAAGGGTTTTTTATTCCTCAATATGGAAAGTTTTTCCATACTTGAATCGAGGGTCTTAGGACACAGGATGTTGTTCACTGTACAGATTGTAAAGCGCACTGAGACAATGATTGTGATTTTGGGCTTTCAAAATAAAATTGATTTGACAGTCCTGATAGGTGAGTGATGTAAAATAATGAAGCAAATTTTCATCATTTTGATTTTGATTTCACATCAGACAATTTGGCACAAAAAGAGTCAATGTGGTTTAGATGGTAAATGTCTGCAGAGATTACATAGATCCTGATCAGACACAAAAGAGACAAGGTAAAAAGTAAAGAAAGAAATCTTTATATAAAGCTGCGATAGAAACAAATATTTAAAGAAAACGAATGCAGGAAAAATACAATATTCTTAGTTTTTTTATTTTATGACTGACAATGTATTAATTTGATTTTTTAGCGCAAATACAGTTATTTATCTGTCTTTTATAATAATGCTGATTTATTTATTTCCTGTGTTTAGGTTTAGACCCCGATACACACTTGTGCAGCTGGGGGCAATTTAAAAGTGAAATATAAGTACAGTAATAATAAACTGTGTTAATGATGCGGATTAATGGTATATGCTTCGATTGTTTTGTTGGGTGCCTGTAGTTTTGTTGTCAGTTGCTGTCCATCTGCATGCTAGTCGATGCACTGCCAGCACTATGAATACAAATATTCAGTCAGTATCATTGAGTGTGCGTGTCGGTGCATGTGTGTACCTCTGACAGACAGGTGTCCGGTGCTGTTGGCTTTGCCCAGATAGTTTTCAGCGAAGCAGGTGTACTTCCCTTCATCTGCCCTGCTGATGTTGTGGATCCACAAGATTCCGTCTGGAGTTACTGTGATTCTGAGGAGATATAACAAACATACAGAGGGTTAAGAGCGCCCTCAGCTGGATGACTACAGTGCTGCTACAAAACCATCAAGTTGTCTGATACAACATCACAAACTATGGCTTCAAATATTATAACATAACATGAACACTACAGGCATCACAAAGATTTGTGGAGGTGCTACTGTATTGGATTGTGTGTTATTCTACAGGTGTTCCTGTCATTGCATCCGCCTCCTGTGTGTCGGCTCTCACTTTATGTGGCATAGCAGTGACAAATTGTTATGATTTTTTAAGGTAAATACCCCTGCATGCTGTAACCTTTATAAGTCCATTCCAGCTGCATCCTGCTGCACACTCATGAAGTCATTTACTTTTCTGCCCACATATTCCCAGCTGTTCAGCTACTTTCAGCCTGAAGCCCACAGCTCTAACATCTATAGTGCTACTGTACAAGTAATTAGTTTAACTATGCCTTAAAGGAAAAAAAACGTTGTTTTAAAATGTATGTCTTAGTTTGCAGGGGTTGGTGAGTTTTTAGAAACCAGCCAGAGAGGGCATGATTTTGTGTCCAGTTAAGTATCCAACTGAAAAAAATCCCACCTCCCTCCAAACCAGAGCCACTCCTAAAAAGCACATGAACGTGCACTGCCTAACTACACAGATACAGAATGCCAACATTAGCCGCCAAATGAGTGTGTTGCTGCTGCAGCGACTCTTTTGTTGGGCTCAGGGGCTGTGGGCTTAGTGTAGTTAGTTAGCTGCTAAACAACAGGCTCAGTGGCTGTGTACTGAGAGTGCAGCACATTGTTGTCATCGCTAACCAAATCCAACTACTGGTACTTCACATCTCACTCACATGTTAGATGACACCTACCAGTATCATAATGCTGCCTGTGTGTTCAGATATTTTCTACAAGTAAAACAACAAATGCTTCAAGGATATCTTACCAACCCAGCTTTTACCATCATTCCACCATAGTGCTTTCCAACCTAAATGTTAAGATCTGGAAATGTGGCAAAGCTACCTATTTACAAGAGGGCAAAAGGAAACTATTTGAGTGACCATGACAAATCCGCAATTATACTGTAATTTTAAACTAAAATTGTGAAATCCAACAAGTTGAACTTGTGATAGCAGACCAATATTTAAGTTATTGCCTAAACGTACCTGTTCAGCTTTACTGCTGCAGTGCCTGCACTGCTGTACTCACATGGAACAGTTACACTAATACGTGAATACAGATGATGTGCAATTAAAGTTGTAGTCTGTAACTATTTTTTTTTTGTTATATTTGCTAAAATTGTCATTATGATCTGACAGTAGAATAAGATACAGATCAACTGTGAAAAAATCCACAGTCTGTAGGTCCACCCAGTGTCCGTAATTTGGTTTGAAAGAATCCACTTCCCGAATCAACATAACCAATCAGAGCCAAGGGGAGTGTCTGAGAACTGTCAATCATGCTTCTGCATACGCTGCTGTCAGTCCCCCTCCCTCACGTAGTGTATAATCGGCAGTGTCCCTCCCCTGCACAGCGCCTGCTCTCACCCGGTGAGATTCAAGCTCAAGCTCAAACTGCGAACAATGGCGGAAAGGCAACAGAGCAGAAAAATGAGAAGAAGCCAAAGAGAAGAAAATAAGAGGACTGATGAAGAAAAGTAGTGTAAAAAGAAAGAAATGGACTGTACCAGAAAGAAAACTAGGATAAATATCGGAGCTTCATTTCAGAGGTGGAGGGAGCTGCAGGATTTGTAAGGATTCAAAAGCGATGCAGAGTTGGGCGCTTTTCTGCTGGACAAGTAAGGACCCCTGCTTGATATATGTTTCATTCTACTTTTTAACCACAAGGCCAAGATGGTGGCGGTTACAGTAATACTCGCAATAGCGTATATAAACTCCAGTGCCTTGTCTTTATGGCTACTGGTTAGCAACAGTGTCTTTCAAGAGAGAAGGCAGTTCTCACGTTAGTTCGTGTTCAGTACGCTCTGAAGTGGTTGAATTAGTTTAGAGGAATAACGTTACTTGTGCTTCAGAAAGGCAGCATAGCGTTGCACCGGGTAATGATTACCTGGTAACTCTGTCTACCGCAATGTAAGGAATATTGTTTGGTACTCGGGATATATACAGTGACACAGCATGAGGGACTGTAACACTTTAATTTAGTTTTAGTGATCAGAAATAGAACAATCAGGGCTTACTTTGTTGCCAATGCAAAAGCAACCAAAGCTATGAGCATTCAACCCGATGTGAATGCGCCATCTTGGTTATCTGGCTTCCTCTGTTACCGTGGTTACAAGCCTGCTCGTGCACGGCAGGCTCCTCTGTGGGACGGGGCTTTGAAGGCAGGGCTGCAGCGCAGCAGAGAGGAAGAAGGAGGGACCTGGGAGCTGTGCTCATTAAAAAGTCCACTTTTTTCACATAACTACAGACTGCTGCTTTAATGTGTGGTGCAAATGCTCTGACCTCGTCACCCCCAGCAGGATAAGCACTTGGACACTTAAATAATGAAAACAAGCCAGCCTGCAATTTACAGGAGACTGGAGCCTTGAGGTGGATGCCTAGAGTGTAGGTGTGGCAAATTAAGAGCTACACTGCTAAGATGCAGTGTGATAATGCACTATTCATGCAATGAGAAGTGTAGCAGAAGTGTGGAAGTTTACATATAACACCTTGGATATGCATGGCAGGGGGTGGAGTAAGTTTGATGCACAGATGGGAGACAAAAACAACGAAATAAATAAATAAAAGCAGAAACATAACAGATGCAAATTCTTCCATACAGAGCGGGAGGGCTCACTGAATAGTTTGATGAATATGAAATTGATTGGAATCAAACAGTATATAACCATAAGGTAATGTTACTGAGATCAATATCTCGTTTGGTTGAGACACCTGAGTACAACAAAAAAAATAGACAAAAAGAATATGCTGTGTCAGCTGTTTGTGGCAGTATCATTTGGGTTGTCTACTTGATCTAGCTTACAGGCTTTTGTCCATCTGAGCACCCCTGCTGTTTGACAGTGCAGTGATCTTTTATAATACGGCTTTGAGTGTTACTTTTAGCTTCAATTCCAAATAACTGGCTTAAGATACTTTGGCCAAATAATGACTGTTTCATCTCCTGTGTGTGTTTACCTGCTCTGTTGGATTTTGTTGTAAACCGTGTCCCCACATCTCAGCAATGGCTTACAGGCTGGCCACACTGGCTGCTTGTGTAGTGCATGATGACTGCATTGTTAAGCTGCTGCTGCTCACACAGGATGCATTGCAGCAGTGCAGCTGCTGCCTGCCCTATCTGTTTACATGGAGTTTGCCTTTGATAATAATCAATAAATATGATGACGTGATTTTCCTTTACCCCCGTGCAAGGAGCAAGGAAAAGAGAGTGAATAAGAACAAAACTGCCCTTCATCTGTTGTGTGTATTCTGGTTCACATCATAACTGACAAATCGCACCTGGGTCATTCCATGTCAATTCACACGATTCCCCAGAATCTCCCCAGTGACACCATATTTTTTTTGTACAGGTACCCTTTGATGCCAAATGAAAGAATCCCAAGTTTTAGCTTCCTACCTCTAACGGTTTTGGAGATATGGTCCTCCAAAGTTTGGGTGCCAAGCCCGCTTTTTAGGTCTGTGAATTGCACACAATCTGTAAGCATATTTGGACACTCGTATATTTGGTTTTCAGACAGATACAGGCCTTAAAATTGCCCCCACTCTGACCCTGTCTATCAGATTCTGCACTTAGAAATAGCAAAGCTTGACTATTTTTGGAGATATTAACCCTTTACAACTGGATTTTTGAACGGCACGATTAACATTTTTGACATTTTGGGGGGCCAGATCTTGGAAAGTGTGTATATTATTAGAGTTGCAACTAATTTACCATCATATTTCTTTACAGTGTATTCAAAGAGTACAGACCTTAAATGAGGGAATAGGAGGGCCTCAAAAATGGCTTCGGGACAAAATGACCCTTCGATACCCCCTACATCAGGCCCCTGGTTGACCATGTGGGCACTTGATGACTGGAATGAGTTTTTAACCCCATGTGCAAACATTTAATCCAAGAAACACTTAATAATAATCTAGGCCTTTGAATATGGGACTATTTGCCCATATTTTCGAAGTCCAGAAAGTATGTCAACTGAGATTTTAAGTACCTACACATGTTTAAGGTTGTTAAAACACACCCACATTATTAAATCATCAAGATATTAACACTAAAGCAGAATTATAAGTGACAAAATAGTTTATTAACCCTCTGTACACAATAATTTTGTAACGTATCCAAAAATCCACATAACCAAGAATGAGGTCAAGTTTGCTGACCGCTAGCTTAACTAGTTTTAGCAACCTCAGAAAAGACTGCATGATAACAATACACTGCCGTTTATGCCACCAATTAGAAACCGCCATCAAAAAGCCACAAATAATGCTCAGAACAGCACCAAACTGTTATAATAATACATTTTTATCCTTGAGCTGCGGAAATCTACTGCATTTGGTAATCGACTCGTCGG
This sequence comes from Lagodon rhomboides, assembly GCA_039737535.1. NCBI lineage: Eukaryota > Metazoa > Chordata > Actinopteri > Spariformes > Sparidae > Lagodon > Lagodon rhomboides. The sequence continues at coordinate 2,961,529 of CM077785.1, read as the reverse complement.
GGCTTCCCGACACAGGCAGGCTGCTGGAGGAGAAGGGTGAGTTGTGCTGTGTTTTTAATACAAATCCGGCAAAGCTAGCAGATGTTTGATGCTTCGTACTGTGCGCTGGGACTGTACATGTACTGTTGCTGAAGTTTGGTGCTGTTCTGAGCATTATTTGTGGCTTTTTGATGGCGGTTGGAGCCATTAATTGGAGGCGTAAGCGGCAGTGTATTGTTATCGTGCAGTCTTTTCCGAGGTTGCTAAAACTAGCTAAGCTAGCGGTCAGCAAACTTGACCTCTCAAGGGGGAATCTTACTCGGTGTCAAGGTGTGTTAGACCATGGATTAAACTTACACCGGAATATCCCTTTAAATTAATGTGAAATTTGGAACAAGCAATTTAATTCTCACCTTTTTGCGAACTTAAACCCTTAAATGGGGATCAAACAACCGACATTTAGTAGGTTTGCCGAGCATACAGGCAAATATGAATTCACAGCTAGAGCAACATCAATTTCAGTTGGACTGAAATTGTCATGATTGGACTTTGTGGTGGTCTGTTTTGTGGTAGTGTTTCTCTACTTGTTTTTAGTTTTTTGTGTTTTTTTCAGAGGTCCTTGGTGTGGCTGGGGGTGGCTTTCTGCGGGCCAGAGCTGTGCCTGTCCACACACCTGCAGCGCATAAGACTTAATCAGCACCTGCTCTTATACCCAGACCGTCCCTCTACACGCTGTCAGATTATTGTGGCCAGCTCCAGTAGTACCTGCCAGCACCTTAATCCATCTTCTCTCCTCTTCCAGTGTGACCAGACCATTCCTGTGGACCAGCTCCTCTACCACTTGCAACCCAGCCTCCCACACCTCTGCCACCCCGTACAACCCTGACTGCCTGAGCCAGCTATATGAGTAACCGTGAGTCTCCCCTGCACTAACTGTGGAGCCATCTGCCTGCGCACCACCACCTCTATTGCCATATTCCTCTTGTGTTCCATAAATTCACATTTCAAATCTGTTCCCGATTTAGCTACAACTTTTAGGTCCACCTATTCACCACTACAATCGTCACAGAAATGGTCTGAAAACCAAATGCACGGCTTTTAGTTAAACTCTCACATTTTCCCTCCAATGTCTGTTTAGCCGAATCTTTGATGTTTCCCTCTGAACCAATACAACACACAAACACCCAGGTGGTTACAAGACTTCATGGCGCTGTGACAGAATCTGATGAAATCAACAGTAATGAATCCTCCAGTACAAACACACAGCACTGTAGGAAGTTACTTTTGGTCTCACCTCCAAGTAATAAGGGTTTTCTCTAAATCTTTCAACAGCTGACATAAGTTAAAAGCACTTTTTTTATGTGCTGAATCACCCCGTTGTGCAGAAATTGAGGCCTCGCTCACCCTTCAGACAATGACATTTATTGTAGATTTAGTTGTTTATTGCAAAATGTGTGACCTCATTAGGCAACTTGTACAGCTGTACTATGTAAAGTATAACTAAATAATATATGTACAGTAAATAGTGAACTGGACTTGTCTAAGCAGATGTGTGCCAAATAAAAAAGTTGTACATTCCACGAGTGTTGGGAGCTAAGAACCACCCAATGCAAACAGAATCATTGAATGTACAGTAAATAAATAATTAGTTACCATATCACAACATGTGCTGGCCTTGGTGTTTTAAAAAAGTGATTTTAAAAAGAAAAATAATTAGGTTTGGAAGCTGATTGATTGTTGATATTAGAAAGAAGAAGGCAAAGACACACACCCCTGTCTACATCAGTGGAGCTGAGGTGGAGCAGCTGAACAGTTCTAGGTTCCTTGGAATCACCATCACTGAGAACTTACCTTGGTCATCACACATCACGCCCTGGTTAAAAACGCACAAAAAAGGCTCTGCTTCTGACTGAAACTTAGGAAGAGAAAATACAATTTCTGTGCCGGGGTCTTTCTTCTCAACTTTCACAGAGGAGCAATAGAAAGCCTCCTGACTGGAAACATCACAAGCTGACATGGTTCATCACAGCCCAGAACAGGAAGGCTCTACAGCGGATGATTACAACCACCAGAACATCACTGGTACCATCTACAGAGCATCAGTGAGGTGAGATGTCTACAAAGAGCCAAAAGATACTTAAAGACAACACCCACCCAGCCACAGTCTGTTCACCCTGCTGCCATCTGACAACAGATACACAAGTATCTGCTGCCATAACAGCAATGACAGAGCAGCTGTGAAGATTAAAACTAGCGCATTAATTAAAAAAACAGCAATCAAACACGTATGTCATAGGGGTCCAGTTAGACTGACCAATAACCAGAAACTTAATGCACACCTTTCAGCCAATCAGAGCTCAGAATTATTGGCGGCCATGGTATTATTATTATTATTATTATTTTTGTCTTTTTATCATTGTTGAGCGATATGAAAATCAAGTTGACTTAGCACTACCTGCTGCTGTTGGTGAGCAGCTCCGTCCCACGGCTCCAGAACAGGCTGGGCTTCGGGGCAGCACGAGGCCGACACTCGATCATAACCTGTCCCCCTCTGGCGGCTGGGATCAATTTCCTTACTGGGTTTAACCTGAAGTCTGGAGCCTGAACTGAAAGTACAGAAGGTAGGATGGAGTCAGAATAACAATACAAGGGGAAAAGGAGAAAGATGACAGCAGGGAGAAAATTATGGATGCAGGAAAAGTGAAACAATGTCAAAATCATGTTAAATTCTGACAATAGAGCAGTACACCTTACTTATAAATATTAAACTTAAATATGCATTAATATGAAGAAAATGTGTGTGTTTTAGTGATACAGATCTTGATGTTTAATAGCTCGGTATGATATAATACTTTCATTGTAAACTGTAATTTTGGAAATAAAAAGTACATATTTTCAAACTAAAAAGCATGTTAAATGCTTTATATAAGGTAAAATTAAGACAGTTTTATGTAGATAACTACCTTGAACTCTGAGCTCTGCACTGGAGTAGATGGTGCCATGTTTGTTCTCAGCTACACACTGGTACATCCCAGAATCCTCAAGGGCAAGGTTACTGATCTTCAGACGAGGCCCGTTCACCTCTACCCGGTCCTGGAGGAGTCGGAGGGAACGGTCATATGGGAGAAACAAGAGAGAAACAGAAACAACTGACAGGAAGTGTGAGCCGTGAAACAAAGCATATATGTATTGTGCATACTGTATGTATGGTGGTGTATGAGAAATAAAATGTCACAATAATTTCTACTTCATACAATTAACTCCTGTTCAGATTTAAAAAAAAACACATTTTTTAAATGTTTAAATGTAAAATGTTACTTATCAACTATAACACTTTTTCTTAAACTCATTAATATTCTTTGGGATTCCTCTTTAGATTTGTTCCCTGAATTTATTCTTACTCTTCAGAATGAGTCTGAATGCTGAGCTGAGCTGAATTTGTGCCCAAATGCAATCATGCCCTCATTAATAGAATGATTTTCTTCTCTAGGAATCAGGTTCACTTGGGATACATGGCCTCTGTATCTGCGGAAATTTTGTGTGCAGTTATAGCTTCAAAAACATGACCTTTTGTGGGTTTAATGTATTCTCTAATTTAAGGAAATGTAATTTCTTTGGATTGAATTATTACTGTTGCAGAGATTTTTTAAATAAAAGGGAAACAAGAAAATCAGACATGAACACTGGTGTCCTGAACATTAGAACAAGGGGAGGAACACAGCACATATTTGTTTTTTTAAAGCAGTGCTGCAGGAGTATTTTAACAGTGTGGAGTTACAGAGTACAGAGAGAGAGAGTATAGAGAGCATGCTGCATTACCTGTGTGCTGAGTGGCTGTCCATTGCGCAGCCAACGTACAGAGGGGCGTGGTTTACCAGCAGCTACACAACTCCAGTGTAGCTCTGAACTGATCTCCACCTCTGAGTCGCTCATCACCTGCAGCCACTCTGGCTGAGCTGGAGGGTAGGAGAAGAAAGTTAAGTTAGAAACAGCAGAAAATCAATAATCAATAATAATCATGCCATGGTACTCGATTCTAATTTCTGATAATGTGAGTAGTTTACTGCTCTAAATTAAATTGCTGGCTACATATTGTAGTATCAGCCTTTATCTGCAATAATAGCTGGATGATCTCCTACAAACTGTGACCATGGAAAGTCAAGTTTTGTTTGTCAGTGGACTCCTCAACGATGGTTTAAAAACAAATTTAGCACTCATGCCCCACACAATGCAGACTAATTTTGTAAGAGACACCACCCAAAATGGCTATCATGAGTCATGTTGGAAATTATATTTTTAATGTTTTCGCCTCCAGTGGTGAATAGTACATGGTCTCTGGGACGTTTTGGGCCCAGGAATTCAATTGATGTTGTCTTATTGATTTTACCTATCAATATTTCATTATTAAACATGACATGATCATGAACACATCATTATAGAGGCTTCATATTAGGCTTTAATCAAACCTCTGCTCATGCCGAGTTGAATTATAAAAAGTAATACAACTAGTAGGTACATATGGATCATGTCAGGGGTCAAAAAGGTCAAAGTTGTTGTTGATTATAAACAAATCTTCACTCTCCACAACCAATAAATTCCTGGAGATGACCTAACTAATTTCTAATTGAGTTGAACTGAATGATAAAGGTCTTTAGTCGAATACAATAGTGTAAATTTGTCAATCAATACCTACTATAAGGAAGTGTGAAGTACTTGACAAGGTATTTAAGCAGCACAGACTTGTACATTGGGGAGACAAAACAACCTCTCCATAAACAAATGGCACAACACAGGAGGCCAACTCCTCAGGTCGAGACTCCCCTGTCCACTTACATCTGAAGGAGAAAAATCATTCCTTTGAGAACAACAATGTAAACAGCTTGACCAGAGAAGACAGATGGTTTGAAAGAGGAGTAAAATAATCTGTATATGTCAAACTGGAACAACCGTCTTTGAACAGAAGAAGTAGCCTAAGACATTACTTATCACCCACCTACAATGCTTTGTTGAGTTCTCTCCCCAGACAGCTTAACAACCATTCACACCAGGGCTCACCTAGCCCTAGCAACCCACATGAAGGCTGGTTTTACCAACGACACTCTGACACTCCCACACAGAGTTTAAAAGCCTGCAACTCCCCTCCAGTTAGTTAGAACTGAAGAAGTCCAGTTGCTTACGATACAGCATTTAGAATTACCATAACCTGGATGACTGAGAATCTTCATCAGCCTATTTAAGCTGAATGTGCAACTTCACAGTGATTCATTTTTGAGCTAATGGGCTGCTGTTCCTCATCTGAATCTGAAACAGTCAGGAAGTGTGAGGACTTGTGACATGTGCTGGGGTACATGGCGAATGGTGTCACCACTTTCAAATGAAGAGTTCCCAGGCATTAACAGTATGCAACACATTCCTTTTTTTTTTTTACACATTTGCACTACTTGCCTTGTACTTTTTATGTATGTGTAATACTCGGATGCTGCTAGAATTTTGTTGTACACTTGTGCAATGACAATAAAAGGATTCTGATTCAGATTCTGATACTTGCTGAAAATTATACAGAAATGTTTCAGCTCAGACTGCCATCCTGTCTTTTATGTTAAAGTGACCACGATGTTAATTCAGTCATGAGATTGACCTGTTAATATACTATCAGCATGGTAACATCAGCATCAGACTATGTCTGTAAGGGGCTATAAAACCTCACTGATTGGCCTGGTACAATATGCGCTGCTGCAATATAAACAGATGTTGACACAATATCTTTTCTTCACCTTGCACATTGATGCGTCCCTGGTACGTATCACTTCCTTCTGAGTTGTAGGCTTCACACTCATATAGGCCCTCGTCGTCGAAGGAGAGATATGGCAGGGTGAGGGTGGGACCTTCTGCACTGGAGCCCGCTTTGGACGGCATCAAACCGTCCACCTTCCTCCATCGCAGCTTTGGGACTGGACTAAGAAAACAAAAAATAGACTGTAGTGTGAGGTGAAATAAAGGAAGAGCATGTGGTAGTTTCAAAATAAAATATCCCAGAGTCCAGATGGGGTTTAAGTATAATAAAATAAGTTTGTGAGGAAGACTGGCAAGTAAGAAGAAGAAAACATTAAGACATATTTCTAAAGCCAAACAGGGTACAGCCTCTCAACCCCAAACAGCTTGCAGAGACAGATGGATTTCATAGTTTCCTTACTTTCCATAGGCAAAGCACTCTAACTGAACGGTGTGTCCTGCAAGGGCGTAGGTCTCTGCTTGGAAGCGCACTTTGATGCTTGGAGCTGACTTCTTGGGATTGGCTGAAATAAAATACCATTGTAAGTGTTCAGATTAGATCCCATCCAGATTCCACATATTAAATTTCATCCAATAGCAGGATGTGACAGCACTAACTATCAGTGATTTTGGTGAACTGGAACATGTTTTCTGTTTACCTCAATAAAATTGTTATGACGCAGGTTTTGTTTGTAGTGAGCACTTAACATTACATTACATCTGACAAATTGTTACAGAACTCTTCTACTTCTACTCAAATATTAACTTAAGACAGGTTACCACACATAACATGAACACCACACCAAATTTTCTTTTAGATATCCCTTTATCCTTTGTCATCAGGTACAAACAGCTAGTGCTTCTGCAGATCTCCATGGTTGAGCTACATGTGGTGACTAAAAGATCAGTAATGTAGTGTAGCTGCAGAGAATCCATACCATCAGGCAGTACAGTGAGCTGGTTGTCCTTGCTGAAGGTGCTCTTAGTGCTGATGTCCAAGTTGATTGTGGTGAAGCAGTAGTATTTCGCAGTATCGTTTGGCTCTGCTTTGGCCAGGTACAAGTTCCCTGTTACCTGCGACACAAACCATCGACCATCTTTCGTCTTGACGAAGTTGGGAAATTCATTGATTATCCAGCGGTAAGACAGAGCTGGGGAGAGAAAAAAGGTTGACCAGTAACACAATTGGAATGTGCTGGCTAGTGCTCAGATTTCAATATCAAAACAGCCAGCATTCCAAAACAGATGAATAATTCTGCTAATTCGAAACAACATTTATGACCCTTAACCAACCTGTCAACTGCTATTGCAGGTTTTACACAGTAAAGTTAGTTCTCAGTTAAAGAAAACAATGGGAAAGTACCCATTTTCTAGGTGGCACAGAACAGTACTTTCTATGGTATTCAACTATTTCTCTCATCTTCCAGATGTTTTAAAATAGTCAATAAGTAGTCTGAACTTGTTTGGGCTTTTCAGTATGCGTAGGAATGCTGGAATAGAGGGGGTACCTGGGTAATGTGGAGGGGGCTGGCAGGCCAGGAAAGTTCCTAACCCTTCATATGCTGTCTGAGGACTCCTGCTGTCTGGAGGGAAGTCATTGACATCTGCAGAAACATGGAAAGGTGTCAAGTAGAGGAAGAGAAAGTAATGGAAAGGATACAGTCACATGCTGGTTGTAACAAAAGCAGCAATGACACACAGTTGATGGTAACCAATGTACAACTATGGAGAATTAGTGTAAAGTAAATCCTCTGAATTATAATCTTATCTAACGTCTACGATCCCTGCCACATTGACCCACTCGGGCAGAAAGTTGAAAGGCCTTTTCTCACTCACAGCCAAATTTGACGTTGGCTGCTCGGCTGATGATGGTGCCACAGCGGTTGATGGCCAGACACTGATAAGAGCCTGTGTCTCGAATAGACTCAGGGCTGCTGATCACTAGATTCCCAGCCACCAAGGTGTAACGTGGTTCCAAACCCAGTGGGACTTCTGTGCCATTCACAAGCCATCTAAAAGACAAAAATCGTGGCAAATTGACAAGAACACAGCAAACAGGAGATAAACATATCTCACAATGAAGTTAAAGAGTGGAATGAATGCAGCCATACAGCAGCATCTCTCCCATTCCTGCACACACATTCCCCTGCTACACAACAAAAACTGCACTGCAAAGTCCCAAGGAACTTGACAATGGAACATCCCTGAATACCTGAAACCATAAAGGTCTTGGCTCTGACCCATTAAGGCGTGAACACAGTATCTCTCGGATCGTCCCATGGTGTCTGGCGCCAGTGCATTGGCAGCGAATGCTTTTAGTTCTGTAGGTTGGAATCCATGGACCAGACTTTTTCCAGCACATCCCATAGATGCAAGACTGGATTGGGAGCTGTGCAGGGCCAGGCCAGGTCAACACCTTGAGCTGTTTGTTACATTCCTCAGGCCATTCCTTAACAGTTTTGTTGGTGGCAGGTCGCATATACTTCCTGGAGGTGCCATCAGAGAGCACCATGATCATGATGGAGGGTACTTTGTCTGCAACGGTGTTAGGGTGGTTTGTCCATGTCAAGTGGCATCCACATGAATGCCAGGACCCAAGGATTCCCAGGCGAACATTGCATTGTAACAAGTTGATCAATGTAAATCACTTCACCTGTCAGCGTGTTTAATGTTGTGGCTGATCAGTGTATATAATATGACAAAGTACTAGTTGTGGTCATAGTAAAGTGTAACTGTTTACATTAAGATTGACATTAACACAGAAATACAGAAAAATATTAATATATGCACAGAAGAAGTGCATTGATCGACAAGATTTCTGTGTCATGCATGAAATAAGAGAGAAATCTAAGTATTAACTATGTCATAATGGGTCACTGAGGTCTGTGTCAGATCAAAAGCTTCACAAATGTGGCTGAGATACTGAGCCTTCTTTTGCCAGAATCTCAAGGACGCAACTGTTTTACTGGCCGTCAGTATCATACAGTACTGTCAGCTGGTATGTAGATTAATAATCTTTGTGATCCACCAACACTGGAACGCTGAGAAAAAACACGAGTGACAAACTCCACTATTTGTTCATGTAAGCAGCATGGACATGTGTTGTTAATCAAAGTTCTGGAAAAATGAAAGTCATATGTTTATATTTACTTTTTACCTCAGTGGTTCTTTCTTTCTTTCTTAATTAGGATCCCCATTAGCATCTGCAACAGCATCGGCTATTCTTCCTGGGGTCCGACATACATACAACATACACCCAAAACAATCTCACTTACACATAACCAACATACATTTGTACATGACAAACAACAACTCCCTTAGTAAAGCACAGAGCAAAATTTTGTATTTTGACCACTTGCACACACATTTTGAAAAGCAAACAAACAAACAAAAAAGGGTATACCCTAACTACAATTCCATCAAGCTGAAGATTGTCCTTTTTACAAATTAAAATATATTAAATCATAGTTCATTAAATTCTAATAGATACTGTTTTAACTGCATTTTAAACCGTTCTTTATTACTTTCAATAGCAATGTAAACAGGCAGAGAATTCCAGCCAACCATGGCTCTGTACAGGACTGTTCTCTGTATCATACCTGTTCTTACTCTCGGCAGTACAAACCTCCTTTCTGATGCAGTTCTTGTTTGATAACTGTGTTGTGCAACATGGGAGTATAATCTTTCATACAATAATTTAGGTGCATGTGTCACAAGTATATTTCTTAAAGAATTTAACAACGCATAAGTAGACCTTTGTCTTATGGATAGGATGGATATCATGCATACTGTTCACATTTGTTCTATAAGAACACGATAGAGCGCAATGTGCAGCTTTGTTTTGAACTACTTGTAATTTTCTCAAATCTTTAGCTGAAATGCTTGACCAAACTATAAAACAGTAATCAATTTGCGACAAAACCAAAACATTCAAAACCTGCCTCCTGACATCTGTAGACAGAAATTTTGAAATTCTTTTAACAACTGACACACCTCTTCTCACTTTGCCAACTACAGTATCAATTTGTTTGGACCATGACAGACTGTGATCCAAAGTTACACCCAGCACATTTGTCTCATATACATGTTCAACCAAAATATTATTTACATTTAATGACAGTGTTAATTCAGGTTTGAACTGATACTGAGCAAAATAATATGGACTTTGTTTTGCCAACATTAAGAATTAATTTATTACTACTTATCCACTTAACCACTGAGTCTAATTCCTCTTGCAGAATATCATTCAATTCACCTGTTAAAGGCACAGTAGCATAAATTGTTGAGTCATCCGCATAAATGGCTATATTGGATTTCTTTAAAACAAAAGGGAGTTCATTTATAAATACAGAAAATAATAATGGTCCTAAGCAGCTCCCTTGAGGAACTCCACATGTAACATTTCTCATCTTTGATGCACTGCCATTAAAATAGACAGTTTGTCTCCTATTTGTTAGATAACTTTCCATCCATTTCAATGCAGTGGCTGTAAATCCATATTGTTTCAACTTATCCAATAACAAAGAATGATCAATAACATCAAAAGCTGAACTCAAGTCAAGTAACACTGCACCCACTAGACTTCTATTATCTAACTCCCTCTGCCAGTCATCAACCATCTGTGTCAGAGCAGTACATGTGGAATGACCGGATTTATAGGCATGCTGATTACATGTATATAAGTTAAAATAGGTTTGAATTTGATCAAAAACAATTCTCGCCATGATCTTTCCTAACGCTGGTAACAAACTAATAGGACAGCTATTAGTACCACAGAATGGTACAGCTGAGTTTTTTGACAAAGGAACAACTTTGGCTATTTTCGATGCCTGTGGACAGACACATTGTCTAATACTTAAATTAATAATATGACAGACAGGGATCGCGATAACATTAGATACTAATTTTAGAAATTTAACATCCAGATAATCTATACCAGAGGGTCTGTCCTTACATTTGTTAATTAATTGTTCAACCTCTGATACAGTTACACTTTCAATGTTAAATTTACACATCTTATTCTTTGCAATTAATTCCCTGATTATTTCAGTAGAGGTATCATTATTCGTCGATTGCATTTTACTTCGTAAATTATTTACTTTATCATGAAAATACTCACTGAAATAGTTTGCAATAAGTTCTGGTTTAGTTAAGAATTTTCCTTCCACTTCTAAAAATGTAGGACTAGCTTTTACTTTCCTTCCTGAAAGATTATTTACAAGTCCCCATAGCTTTTTCTTATCATACTTTACATCCAGAATTTTATTTTCATGATAAACTTGTTTTTTCTTTCTGTTTACCATAGTCACATCATTCCGTATTTTCTTATAAACTTGCCAGTCAGACTCATAACATGATCCTACTGCTGCCTTTTTTGCATCCTCCCTCTGTTTAATAAGTTACTTTAATTCTTCATCTATCCAGGGTGATCTGCAATTCCTGACAGTGTATTTTCGGAGTGGCGCATGTTTCTCAATCACACTCAAAAATAACTTCATAAATATTTGAAGTGCATCCTCTGGATTGTCCTCATGTAATACACATTCCCAAGACATATTTTTGACATGATCTACAAAGGAACTTTCACAAAAATTCCTCATTGACCTCCTGACTATTACTTTAGGCCCAGCTTTTGGAACCTTTGCTTTCCGGACAAGCACCACTAAATTGTGATTGCTGCACCCGACTGGAATCGATAGTGAATTGGAACATAAATTACTACAATTTGTAAATATATGATCTATAAGAGTTTAGCTTTTGGTCCCATCTGTCCTCATGCATATTCTTGTTGGTTTATCTACCATTTGTACTAAATTGTTTGCATTAATTATTGACATTAGCCTCTCTTTGAGTGGGCAAAAGGACATATTCCAATCAATATTTAAGTCTTCCAAGAAATAAATCTCATTATCAAAATCGCCCACTGTATCCAACATTTCACACAATTTCTCTAAATAACTTAATTTTGCATTTGGAGGCCTATAGCCACATCCTATCAGCAAAGATTTCAAATGAGGCAAATTAATTTGCATCCATAGCACTTCAATATCAGCATACATCAAATCATATCTCACTTTTGCTGGTATCTGATCTTGTACATACATCGCTACACCACCTACATGTGCATTCCTATCCCTTCTATAAACACTGTACCCCTGAATCCCCACAGCTGCATCACTAAACATACCATCTAAGTGAGTCTCTGATACTGCTAACAGGTGAATTCCACATGACAAAATATCTTTTATTTCATTCACTTTATTTCTTAAACTACAAATATTCAAGTGAGCCAATTTCAACCCTTTCTTAGGTAACTTAATTGAAATCATTGTGGTCATTTGTTCTATATCTCATTTCCCACATTGGTTTACATTCGGGAGATATAACTAAACACACATATAGACACATAACATAAAGGTCCCGCCTACATAGACTGCAAAACATGGGTCCTGACGGTAACTCCAATGAATAATTTCATACTTTAAGGTATTTTACATAAAGCTGATGACTCACTATTAGAAATAAACAAGACACCTCAACAACAGGTAGGAATGTAGCATTAAATCCATAAACTCTTGTTATTTTATTTTAAATAATCGTTATAATTACTATCAATACATTCTATTCCCAGTTGATAGTTACTCTGCTTCTTCTTATCTTCACAGCAACTTCCTGTTCATATTATTATTTACATGGCCATTTTATCATTTGATCTCTTTGCTTGTCTCACCTTAATCGTGTCTGTTTAGAGACACTTATTAAGACATGATTTATTAATTTTTTCCAGCCTTTAATCCAGGACTTATTTCCTTTTTGTAGGAGCTCTCAGTTTCACCACAGTCCTTGAAAAGTCTCGCCTGTCCATTGTAGGTTGACAATAAGTGTGGCCGGAAACAAGAGTCGGTGTCTTACTCCAGCATTATGTAGTCTGGTTCTGAGATCTCAGAACACGGCTCTTTTCCGGGCAGTTTCAGGAGTCATATCTGGAAATATTTTCACATGTATATCTCTATAAATGAGCTCCCTTTTTTTCTCGCCAACTTCAGGATAATCTCTTTCAGTTCATATCTCTGCATCTTCACAATCATAGGTCTGGGTCCTGCACCAGACATCGAACCAACCCGGTGCACTATTTCCACAGTTGGCTCAGATCCAAGTTCTTCTTTAAACACCTCCTTGAAAAAGTTCATCATGAACGCCGCAGGATCGCCTTTCTCGACTTCATTCTTCAGTCCAAACACGCGCAGATTCAACTTTCTGCTGTGTATTTCCAATCTCTCCATTCTGTCTTTGAGCTCTTCGTTTTCTTTCAATAAATTATTATTTAAAGTTTCTAGAGTGGCAACACGTGAATCCAGGGTACCCAGCCCCTCTTCCATTTCACCGACTCTCTGGTCACAGGTACTGAGTTTAGTCTTCAAATTGTCAAACTGAAGCTGAAATGTATCAAACGCAGCCCCAATTTCCTCCCTCATTATGGAGCGTATTAGAACAGACAGCTCGGACTGGCTCACTTGCGGGGGCTCGGTAGCCATGTCCAACACTGCCGTTTGTCCTGGATCCTGTGAGACGTCGTGATTATTTGGCGATTTCCCAGCTACCCTTCTCTGGTTTCTCCGTGGCATTTAGTAGCTCATTACTTTCAATATTATATTGCCACCGGTAGAAACACTAATATAGTCACATAATAACCTTATTTCCTCAAAAGTTTGATGAGGAGTCACCCGCTCTTAAACACTTCACCTGTCACGTCCACGCATGCGCAGCTTCTGGGCTTCTTTGTTAATCTTCTTTGATTAACAAATAATATCACAACCTGTAAGCGCTACTTTCCTCTGAAGAATGTACCTTCATAGGCCAAATTTTTTTTGAATACACGCTCCCTAAAACTGATCACGTTCAGTGAGTGTGTGCTTGTGTCGGGTGCGTGTGTGTTACCCACCTGTAGGAAGCAGCTGGGCTGGCTCTGGCCTGACAACTGAGGGTCACCTTGCCTTCCTTCAGGCCCTCTGGGTAAATTACACTGTTGGGCTGTTCTTCAAACACTGGCCCACTGTCATGACCCGATACACACACATCTCCACCTGGAATCAACAGTTTTAACAACACACTGATCACAAACCAAATCTTGTGCCAGAAACATTCCAGTGGTGAGGCATTTCTATTGCGTACTCATATAAAGAACTTCCTATCAGCCATAACTTCCCTTGGTTCATGTAGTTTCCTATTATTCTACCAAATATGGTTATCTAAAAAAGTACAGAATTGTGGAAAAATTAAAAAACTTTCATTGTTTGATCTAAAGCTGGAAAAGCAGAGGCTGGGACTTGGACTGTCAAAAACAACTTGGTTGAACTTGAAATTTGATAAATAAGGCTAGGGCTGCCCAAGGTTTGGCCCGCGGGCAAAGTTGGCCTACCATAAGATTTGAAAAAGAATATTCTTGTATAAATCGCTGTTTATGCTGTTACATTTTTGTTTGATTATTTTATTTTATTTTATTTGCTACAAATAAGTTATAATAAGTAAATCCCTAATTAATAAATTATTTTTCAAAATTTGACCACAGCAGGCAGAGTGACACAGGAAGTCAGTCAGTTCAGGGAACTTGAGATCTTTGTACTATGGAAGCAAGCAGGCAAATGAAGAAAAAAGAACTTAGATTATCCTGGCAAACCTATTCTAGTCATGGACGCAGGAGAGACAATCATTTAAAGCAAAAGTAGAAAGTGGCTCACCAAAATGTTTTTTCGTATAGTGCAATTTTTCATCTAAACAATATGACACAATAGGTGCTTACTGATGCCCTGTGGTCAAGGTAAGTTTCAGCTTAAGCCCTCCAAGGGAAAGGGGTTGGGCATCCCTGATCCTGGCAAAATTAGTGAATTTAACATATTTCATTTCAACTTCTGATATAACCAGAAAAAAGAGCTGAGAAAAGCGCACCAAAAGCATCAAAAACCACTGTCACATTGAGTGTGGCTGACAAAATGATACATTTCAGTGGCATAACAAGACATCACAGGAATAAGGCCAAGACTGTCCAAAGCCAAGTAACAAGGACTTTATAACCTGAGTTGAATTTCTGTAGAAGCATGTATGAGGGCATGGGCGTAGCAGACGCAGGGTACGTGAGGGGACATGTCCCCCACACTTCCCGTACAGTGGGGAGAACAAGTATTTGATACACTGCCGCTTTTTGCAGGTTTTCCCACTTACAAAGCATGTAGAAGTCTGTAATTTCTATCATAGGTACACTTCAACTGTGAGAGACAGAATCTAAAACAAAAATCAAGAAAATCACATTGTATGATTTTTAAGTAATTAATTCGCATTTTATTGCATGACATAAGTATTTGGTACATCAGGAAAACATAACTTAATATTTGGTACAGAAACCTTTGTTTGCAAGTACAGAGATCAGACATTTCCTGTAGTTCTTGACCAGGTCTGCATACACTGCAGCAGGGATTTTGGCCCACTCCTCCACACAGATCTTCTCCAGATCCTTCAGGTTTCGGGGCTGTCGCTGGGCAATACGGACTTTCAGCTCCCTCCAAAGATTTTCTATTGGGTTCAGGTCTGGAGACTGGCTAGGCCACTCCAGGACCTTGAGATGCTCCTACGGAGCCACTCCTTAGTTGCCCTGGCTGTGTGTTTCGGGTTGTTGTCATGCTGGAAGACCCAGCCACAACCCATCTTCAATGCTCTTACTGAGGGAAGGAGGTTGTTGGCCAAGATCTCGCGATACATGGCCCCATCCATCCTCCCCTCAATATGGTGCAGTCTTCCTGTCCCCTTTGCAGAAAAGCATCCCCAAAGAATGATGTTTCCACCTCCATGCTTCACAGTTGGGATGGTGTTCTTGGGGTTGTACTCATCCTTCTTCTTCCTCCAAACACGGCGAGTGGAGTTTAGACCAAAAAGCTCTATTTTTGTCTCATCAGACCACATGACCTTCTCCCATTCCTCCTCTGGATCATCCAGATGGTCATTGGCAAACTTCAGACGGGCCTGGACATGCACTGGCTTGAGCAGGGGGACCTTGCGTGCATTACAGGATTTTAATCCATGATGGCGTAGTGTGTTACTAAAGGTTTTCTTTGAGACTGTGGTCCCAGCTCTCTTCAGGTCATTGACCAGGTCCTGCCGTGTAGTTCTGGGCTGATCCCTCACCTTCCTCATGATCATTGATGCCCCACGAGGTGAGATCTTGCATGGAGCCCCAGACCGTCATCTTGAACTTCTTCCATTTTCTAATAATTGCGCCAACAGTTGTTGCCTTCTCACCAAGCTGCTTGCCTATTGTCCTGTAGCCCATCCCAGCCTTGTGCAGGTCTACAATTTTGTCCCTGATGTCCTTACACAGCTCTCTGGTCTTGGCCATTGTGGAGAGGTTGGAGTCTGTTTGATTGACTGTGTGGACAGGTGTCTTTTATACAGGTAACAAGTTCAAACAGGTGCGATTAATACAGGTAATGAATGGAGAACAGGAAGGCTTCTCAAAGAAAAACTAACAGGTCTGTGAGAGCCGGAATTCTTACTGGTTGGTAGGTGATCAAATACTTATGTCATGCAATAAAATGCAAATTAATTATTTAAAAATCATACAATGTGATTTTCTAGATTTTTGTTTTAGATTCGGTCTCTCACAGTTGAAGTGTACCTATGATAAAAATTACAGACTTCTACATGCTTTGTAAGTGGGAAAACCTGCAAAATCGACAGTGTATCAAATACTTGTTCTCCCTACTGTATCTGTGCCCTCTGTCCCCCGCACTTTATACAGCCATTAAATTCATTTTTAACACGTGGAAACGCATTTTTACGAGCAGCCTTTAAACGCACCATGAGCAGGCGGAGCCAGGCGGCAAACACCGATGTGAATCACACAGATGTCAATTCAGATCTGTTTTAACCATGTTCAGCAAACCAGCCAAGAGGCAAACAACTTTACTCATTTTTTTCCAAACAAACCGTGTAAGTTGAGTAATGCTATTGCATGTAGATAATATTTAGCTAAATGATGACTGGGTGCTTCAGTTAGGTGAGATCAGTGTAGGCTACTGCTACATGTACATGTGGGAGGATAGAGGATTCACACACATCTACATTCACATTCACACCCACATGTGATATCAGTGACCGCCATTGTTTCTTTGTTCTGCCAGACACACACACACACACACACACACACACACACACACACACACACACACACACACACGTATATAGTACATGTTAGTTAGATTGTGTGCTTTCATCTTTGTGTTGAATAAAGACTTTTGAACCTTCTTGCTGTTTATTTAATATTTTACAAGAGTGAATGTTGCCAACCTCTGCATTGTCAAGAACTCCAAAATCCTTCAACCATTACTAGCTGTTATGTTAAATTTGGTTGTAGTTATTAAGTTAATTATTAATCAGAGTTATAAACAGTTTAGTACCTTTTTATGAGACTGATTTGGTAAAGTTGCTATGTTTTCCCTTCTTCAAGGGTGGTGCCCCGAGGTGATCTAATGTAAATTGGATCATATTATTTATCATAATTAATAATTATCCCTGATAACCATCAATTATTATTGATAGCTAAATTTTACCTAAATCCCCCTTTTGATGTTGCATAAACACAGTATTTAATTGTGCCTCGTGTAATGCAAGGCCCAACACAACAATTATGAAATTCTAATCAGTCCCAAAATGCCTCCACTAGGGATGTCACGAGAACCGATACTTGCGATACCTTTCGATTCTAAAATGTCAAAACACTGACGATGCCCATTTTTTTGAAGTACTGCTCGCACCGATTCCGGTGTTGGCATCGGTGCAGCGCCTCTTCCGGAACCAGGGTGTCCGCGGGGTTGTAAAAGGTAGTAAAAGGTAGTAAATGAAATTAGCCCAAATTAAGGCCAGTAAAAAGTAGTAAAAGGTAATAAAAGTCATCTGACGAGGTAGTAAATTTTTGAACCCCCATCCAACTTGGCCTATGAGTTTTTCAATTTGTGTAACTTACGTGCAGGCCTATCTCCTTAAATTACTAAAACTTGCTTGGATTTATTTTCATGTTGCAAGTAGGACTTGCACTCGCAACAAACCTCGCACATGCGCTGACCCGGCTAGCTTGCTGCAAAAGCTCTTCGGGATGCAGACCACCATCAGAAGCTGAAAGCACTCCTGGCCTCGGCGATTTTACCTGACTGACAGCTAGCACTAAAGCTCCGGTGGAAAATGATTAGCACTAACAGTTAGCTAACGCTACCGTTAACGTTAGCCTAACGTTAGCTAGATATCATCTAACTTTAGTAACGATAGCTAATTTTAGGCTAACGTTAATGGTAGCATTAGCTAGTGCTAATCATTTTCCACCGGAGCTTTAGTGCTAGCTGTCTAACGTTGCATTCTCTCCTGCTGTGTTCAATGACTCAATTCATCAAGCTGTAGCTAACGTTAGCTAAGCCTATGTCAACAGAGCTCCTGGGTAACTTGGATATACCAGAACATATTAAAATGATTGAAACCATCACTCACCAAATTCAGTCAGGTAAAATCGCAGAGGCCAGCAGTGCTTTCAGCTTCTGATGGTGGTCTGCATCCCTATATGCATTAATCCATTTGCATTAAGCCCTTACCACATTGTGCCTCATATGCTATAAATGTTAGACCCAGTGACAGGCTGGCATGAAATGTCTTGCAAAATACTTAGTAAGGAGGCCATAATATTTTTGACTCATGGCTGAAGTTAAGTTTCTCCAGCTCTCCACAGGTTGGCAAAAAATGCATCTCAAAATGCATCAGACTGATGCTTTAAAATATGGAATATTCAAAATTGTCTTTTTCTTGCACTGTTTTGTATGTCTTGTTATGACATTTTTATATTTTTCAAATATTTAATAAAGAAGTTCATGTTTCAAGTTCAAGTACATGGAATCTTAGAAAATCCTTTTTTTTTTTTTACCGTGGTATCGAAATTGGCATCGAGAATCGTGTAATTTTACTGGTATTGGCACCGACTACTGAATTTCTGGTATCGTGACACCCCTAGCCTCCACATAAACTGCACCCACGCATTTAACTCACTCCCTTACAGACACACAAACACACGCACGCACGCACGCACGCACGCACGCACGCACGCACGCACACACGCACACACGCACACACACACACACACACACACACTCTTTTGTGAGTTAACTTCTGAAATGGAAGTACTTTTTAAATGTTGTTGCAGCTAGTTAATGAGGTGTGAGCCACAAATATTTTCCAGCAGTTCTGTGAAGTGTGTCGAGATTCAAAATGCCAGGGATACATTTGCAAAAGCAAGATGAGGATGATCCTGTCTCCTAGAAATGACAAATCTCATTATTAAAATGTATTCTTAATTACATTTGAGTGTAAAAACATTTTTTTGTTTGTTTTTCTGTGACATATTACAAATAAGTTTTTAATCAACATGTCTTTGCCATCAGTTTCCTTGCTTTGCTACAATGCTCCCGACCATACGCAGCGTTTTTTTTCTCACTCTAGTACCTTTTATTTTTCTGTGAAACACAAGTAATCCAGGCATAAATATGTTTCCCTTGAAACGTAATTGAGAATGCATTTTACTAATGCTAATTCCTTTTTATTGCCATAGTCAGTTTGGTTTGATTTTCGATTTTGTTAATTCCTTTTTAATCATTTAAAAATACAGAGAAGGTCTTTAGGAAAACATCAAAAATGCTCCTTAATTTGTATCCCTGGATTTTGTTGACATTGGGCAAGAATATGGATGCACAATACAATGAGATTTATTATTGGCTATTAACCTATATCAGTGAAATTATAGTCAACAAATGGAGCCAATAACATAAAGCGTTATTGCTTACATTGACTTAACCAGCACAACATTTACACACTCCACCAGAGTGGTTGGCAACATGCTCCTCTAAAGTTGGTTTGCAATTCATCAATTAAGAAGAAGAAGAAGAAGCAGAAGAGGAGGTGGAAGAAGAAGAAGAAGAAGAAGAAGAAGAAGAAGAAGAAGAAGAAGACGCACAGCACACTGAAGTGGGGCTTACCAATAGCCTCCTTTAGGGCCACGGAGCTGAGGACCAGCAGACACAGCAAGCACTCCATCATCTGGATCCAGCTGGATTACTAGAGGACCACAAACAGATCCGCAGTAGATGGGATCAAAAACTGTTCACCTTTTCACACTGGAAGAAGAAATGTCCAATAAGTCCCTGTGTAGGATAAAGATAAACAAGATTACTTCCATGATTAACACCTCTACAGAGGAACTGAATTAATTTAGCATGGATGGCTTCAAGAAATGTAACCACAATTGAAATCACTGGTCTTCTTTATCAAGAAAAATATTATAATCGACACATTATCAGCATGACATATTGACCCTTTCTGGTTTTAATTCAAGTAATTGTATCTGTATTGTTCCACCTTTGACAGTCACACTCTGGTCGTAACAACACAAAGAATTTTCATGTCTTATTATCACTGTAACATACATATGTTCATGGTAACGTACATACACATGTTCCAAAAACAAAAATATCCAGGTTCTTCAGGATGATGATGACCCTGTGTTCACAGTATCATTCTTCAAAATGAGTTATTACATAACAAAATATTTAATGTGTAATTAACTGTGATTACATATTCTATATCATCATTGTATGTAAATCAATTACAGCTGGATCAATAGAAAGCAAAAATTGAGTTTTGTTCACCAGCAAGGAGAACACCATCATTGAGATGCACATTAAAGTATATTGAGGTGGAATATGAGTACGATGTTGAAGAAGGCAATTAGTACAAGTGTTGCTGATGAAGTGTTGAGCAGCTGCGGTGTCTGGAAGGTTTCTTTAGGGATCTACGGCAGCTCCAAGGACGGCAGACCCCATATAAGAAAGAGAGAGAGAGACAGAATGGGAGGGAGGGTGGGGCAAAAAGCTCCTTCAAAGACAGGGATAAGACTGGGCATTGTGCAGATCTTGAAAATGGGTGCAGATGCAGCCTCGGTAGGCTTTACTCATGTATTCTGGGACCCTTGGGCTGGAGTCCGTCGAGGCTGCTCCAATGTGGAAGGAGTGGCTGAAAACAAGCTGGGGGAAATCCAGGACAAGGTTAGAACCTGCCTACATTGGGAAAGAAACTAGGATCGGGAAGCCACCTCACCAGAGCATGTAATGACCAAGGGGCTGGAAGGAGAAGCATTTAGAGATTTTCTGAACTGCATATGTTGTATGAGCGATGGAGATGAGGATTCAATTTAGCAGATGGTGTGTTGAACTCTGAGCACCGAAGTAAACCAAAGAAGAACAATGGGAATGTTGATTCTGGAGTATAGGCTAGATGGCAAGGTAGGAGGCTAAAACGTATGGTGTTAAAGTAATTGGACGAGAGATTGGGAGTTGACCTTATCGAAGTGAACGGGAACAGATTTTCTTGACCATTGTGTCACCGTAGCAGAGCAGCGATTATGATGGGGGTCGATTTCGAAAAAATGGTTGAAAACTCGGGAGCCCATGTGGCTTTGAAACCACCATTGGCTGTAAAAGCCCCAAAGCCAGCAGAAGGGGCCGTGTGATGGAAATTTTGTACCCCATGTGGGGAAATGTGAATTGAAGTCTTACATAGCTATGGTCAAAGTAACTGTCTGTGACTTTTGACCTTGATTTATGACCCGTTTTATGACTTCTTTTTCTATTTACATAAGGTATTGATTAACCACTGAATGTTTTCCTCAACTCTGTGAATTTATCTTGTTAAGTGCAGGAAATTGGCACACAAATTAGCAGCTGTTTTGAGTTTTTGTCACACCCACAGAGAGAGAGATAAAAACCAAGCTTTCCTCTTCATAACTTGAGTCTGTCCTTTGTAACAGATCTGTGTGTTGCTTTGTGAATGCTCCTCTTGTAAAAGATAAAAACTCTGTTTAAATCTTGAGCTGACTCCGATCTCCTTCCTTTACTCTTAAATTAAGGAATTATTTTAACAGGCAGCATCAGTGAAGAGTTGAATAATGTATGGACAGTTGGTCTTCGTAGAAGAATGCCCTTCCAGTTTGTGAGAAGGCATTTCCAGGGGAACGTTTCATCTTTGATAAGCTGTCAAGGGCAGATCCAGTGAACACAGGTGAGGAAAGTCTGACCGGGCCATTATGCGCATGGCAAAGTTGTGCTCGAAAAAAAGAGCGGTTGCCACTTGGCAGCAGGTATGTGAGGACAAGCTGTTATTAAGAAGATTTCTGTGATCAAATTTCTCAGTGCTGAGATGTTGATGGGTGCTGAAACAGATGTGGTTAATTATTGGTTGGTTGGGTTGTGGAGACAGCCAGAGACGGAGCACACATGCAGAAATCTGCACTGAGGCATGCTGCAGCCAGATCCATTGAAGTACCTGCAGAAGGATTAAACCTCCTAACTGCAGCACCGGTCTACCTTTTTGTCCATGCCTTGGGTTAAGGGTATGGAGGGGAAAAAGGATTTTTTTATTTTGACCTGTTGTTGATAGTATACAAGAGGGTTGAGGAGGAGGTTGCCAGATGGAGGGATCTCTGAAGCCAAGGAAAACCGAATGTTTCTTGTTGGTGGCATAGGAGCATATGGAGTAATTGTAGATGGTGCAGCAAGGATGGCTGGTGGGTTGTGGAGATAAACTTGGGACACAGGCAGCCCTGAGCTGCTGGGTGCGTGTGCCAACCCAGTGGCAGTAAGAAGCGGGAGAGGTCACTGTAGAGGAGAAATGAAGGGCTAGCAATAGAGAGGGATAGATGTTGTTACAGAGGAGGTAGTGGTGAGAGGACCTGGTAACCTGGTGCCAGTAGACATTAATAGAGGTTGTTGCAAAGAGGTAGTGGAGGGAGGAACTGGCAACCCAGCACCAGAAATGTGAGAATCCTTGTGTTCCACTACCCATACTACCATAATGTTTAGTATGTCCAAATACAAAACATGTGAAATGAAGTACGAGTCGATTACCAAGTGCAGTAGATTTCCACAGCTCAAGGATGATGTTTTATGTTTTTCGGACACAAATTGCAAGTCTGACACTGCATCACCTGCATTCTCCAGGTGGTACAAACACTAAGGAAATAGGACATAAAGGGTTTAAGTAAAAACTCTTAACTTGTTTTTTTGCTACTACAATTCTTCAATGACACTGTGGATTTGTTTTTCGTAGATATTGTTGGATTTACGCGAACTGGAGACAAAGGAATGTCAGCCTAACGCATGGTGAACTGGAAACAAAGAAACGCTTCCACAGAGGTACAGTTAAGATCAAAATTATTAGCCCCCTTGGAACTTTTAAATATTTCAATGATCAATGATATGGCCCCATTTTGGTACACTTTGGAATGTAAAATAAATATTCAAGATTTCTCTATGAAAAATCTGGTGAAAACTGAGATGGTCAAAATTATTAGCCCCCATGGGATTTTGTGCATTCAAAACAAATTAACCAGGTTTGAAAACACACCTGAGCAATCAATTAGCATTGAACCTTATTTAAGTGACTCCAAGAAGCAGAGTTAGTATCACTTGGCCACTTGAATGAAAGGGATACGCTAGGGCTGCTCTAACATCTTCCGAAGAGGCAATATCATCATGCCAAAAAGCAAAGAAATCAGTCAGACCTCAGACAGAAGATAGTGGATATTAGGCTTTACACGATCAGGATTTTTGGGGCCGATCACCGATCACCGATCAGACTGTTTTAAAAAACCGATCACCGATCACCGATCCGATCTAGACAATAAAAGTCTATTGGTCTTTATCACAGATAATATCCAATCAGTAAAATTAATTTCACTATGATTTGACCAAAAACAAATTATTTCCACGTAAATGTCGGTGGTCAAACTCATCGAGGGACTGTCTTCTCTCAGAAGGCGTGAGAATAAACAACCCGGTGCAGCTCGTTAAGTCCGGTATCACCACAGTATGTGTGTCCTGGGAGGCGATAACGCGGATCAAAATGCGCCAGCAAGCGTTGGAATGCGGGGTTCCAGCACAATAAACTCCATCAGCTTTCTTGTACCCACCCTTGCCTTCTCGCTGTCACGGCTGTACGGCTGGGCACGGTCCGAAGTCGTTTGCTGTAGCCGTTTGGGTGTCTCTTTTTCCTTTTCTGCACTCCGCTTTTTGAAATCAGCATGCTCCTCGTTATGTTCTTTCTCTAAGTGCCTAATTAAATTCGTTGCGTTATAAGCTTTTGTAGATTTACTGAAACGTTACACAGGGAGCAGACAGCTTTTTTTGCATCGTATTGACGCGCGCGGCGCGGTGTCGCGGCTTATTCAAGTTTATAAAACTTTATTGTCCCTCACAGAGCTCAAAACACACACGTCGGTGCCGCAGTCACAGTGCAGTAATGATGATGATAACGAGACATATTACAAGCCAGCTGTAATCTTTACAAATGTCATGTCTCTATAATGTTTTAAATATTGTAATAAAGTTCGTTTTTTTGTTTTTTTAAATGTCATCATGACGTCATTGATCGGATCGGTGAATGAAGACTTTAGGGCCGATCACAAAAATTGAAAAAAATGTGAAATATCGGCCGATCCGATCAGGCCGATCCGATCGGCGGAAAGTCTAGTGGATATTTATCTTCAGGGGGAAGGATATACCTGCATTTCCAAGTATTTCCTGGTGTCTAGAACAGCTGTGCATTGCATCATCGCAAAGCACAAAGAAATAAAGTCTGTTAAAAATAAACCTGGCTGTGGTCGAAAAAGCAAGATTTCCAAAACTTTGCAGTGAAAGATAATCAGAGATGTCAGCAAGAATCCCCGGACCTCTGCAAAGACAATTGTTGCTGAACTGGCTTCCTCTGGACTTGATGTTTCACACAAGACTGTGTGAGTGCTTTTTATCGTGGTGAACCTTGTGGTTATCGTCCAAGAAAAACCCCTTTCCTCTCACAGCGGCACATCAAAGCCCAACTGAACTTTGCCAGAGACAATTTGAAACATAAGGGTGAGTTTTGGAAGTCTATCCTTTGGTCTGATGAAACCAAACTTGAGCTGTTTGGTCATATGGATACTGCTTTTGATTGGCAAAAGAAGGGCAAGGCCTTCAACCCTAAAAATACTGCCCCCACAGTGAAGCATGGTGGCAGAAGCATAATTCTGTGGGGCTGTTTTGCTGCTTCAAGGACAGGAACCCTTGTTCGGGTGCATGGGACCATGAAAAAGGAGGATTATGTGGATATTTTGAAGAACATCATCAAGACATCTGCTGCCAGTCTAGGGTTAGGTTGTCGCTGGGTCTTCCAACAAGACCCAAAGCATACATCAAAGTTAGTCAAAAACTTTTTGAAAGACATCAAAATCAAGGTTCTGGAGTGGCACTCTCAGAGCCCTGATCTTAATCCTATCGAGGATCTGTGGAGGGAGCTCAAGGTTCGGGTCCATGCTCGGAGACCAAGCAATTTGCATGGTCTTGAACAATTTGCCAAGGAAGAATGGGCTAAAATCCCTCAGGGGATATGTGCCAAGTTAGTTAGAAACTACCAGAAGAGGTTGTTGTCAGTTTTGGATCAGAAAGGCTACATTATTGACTATTGTCAGAGGGCTAATAATTTTAACCATTGCATTTTTTGTTCTTTTCTTCAGTTCCGCAAACCAATAATAATGTTCATTTGACCTCATGCAGATGTTGTCTTTGTTCTTGTGGTTGCACACAAATTATAAACACTGAAGGTTATGGCCCATGACATTGTAAGGATAAGGATTTTATTTGATTTCATAAGGGGGGCTAATAATTTTGACCTTAACTGTATGTGCTTTCAAATGTTGAAGAATTTAGGAACGAGTTTCATTGAAGATTTCTGAGTTAACAGACTGTGATCTTTATTTTTTTAAGTTAATTGCGAAATATATCTTGATTTTTGGAAAGATTACCAACAGTTTTTTGAACTTTTTTGAACCTTTTGGATTAACTGAAGGAAGTTTATTTTTTGGTCAGTTCTGACAAAGCTGAAATAACTCCTGGTAAAGACATGGAAGAATTTGCGCGCAGCCAGATCAGGAAAAATGTCACATATAACTCAGAGAATGAACATTCGGAACAATTTGATAACTGGAGAGGAATTTGTTGATGAAGTGAAAGGAAACATGATTATGTTCAACAAATTTCTTGACGAGTTCAAAGCCTTGCATGTGTCTTATGTTGAACTGTTGGATGAGGAAGCATGTAATGAAGATGACGAGAAATGGTACCAGCCTCGGCGCACAAAGATATGTAATGAATGTTATGAAATGGATTTCAGCCATAGAAAACACCAGTTTAGCTGAAGTCTCCTCCTCTCCCAAGCAGGAGGAAGAGCCTCCCTTTGAATGTGTTGAATATGCAAATGCTGATGTTGATAATGCCAATGCCAATCAGTCATGTTCAATTGATCCGATACATCCTCTATATCATTGCGCATCAGTATAGAAGCAGAACTAGTAGCTTTAATGGCCAAAGCCTCAACATTACAGGAGAAACATGCAATTGAGGAACAGGAGGAAACTATTAGAAAAAAAGAGAGAAACTTTGCAATTGCATGCTGAAATAGAAGCCGATACTGCAAAAATCTGAAAGAGACTGAGGCGACCCTGCTCAAATTCCTGTATTAGGTGCAGAAGCAGCTGAAGTCACAGCTGATGCATCAACAGCTATACCTACACAATTGGATGAAAAGCTGGACAATTCACCTCAGCCATGTGATAGGACTGCCCTAGTAGTCAGGACTAAGCTAAGTGCTCATGCTCAGTTTCCCCTTCTTGATTTGGGTCTGGATAGACATCACAGCAGGCCTATTGTCCACCCTAGGTCCAGTAGTGATATCCGGCCACAACCGCAACGCCCCTCATCTCATAGCTTTCCCGCTGCTCCCCCTGTCATTTCCCCTGTCATCTCCCAATCACTTACAAGCTCAACTCAAGTCAATCAGTCCTCTGTGCCTCAACGGCAAATTCGCTCTTCAACCAGCTCATCACAGGAGAATCCCATGATCAAAGTTCTTGAGAATCGAATTACTGAATTAAAAAGGATAGTCATGAAACAGCACCTTTTCTACCTTACCACAAGGAAGCATTCCAGTCTTTGATGGACAAGTTCTGGAGTGTAAGTTGTCCATTCATTCATTTGAAAACATGATTGAAAGGAAAACGGATAACAACAGAGACCGATTGTAGTTTCTAATTCAGTATGCTAAGGGCCAAGCACAAAGGCTAATCAAAAGCTGTGAGTACATGTCACCAGATAGAGGCTACCAGAAAGCAGAGCAGTTACTCAAGGAAAACCTTGGAAACAAATATAAGATCGCTTGTGCTTATTTGGAAAAAGCTCAATCTTGGTCCCAAATACAATCTGAGGATTCTAATTCGCTACAGGATTATGCCATGTTTCTCAGGAGCTGTAACAACGCTATGGAGAAAATGGAATACATGGAGGAGCTGGATACAGTATCCAACATGAGGAGCATTGCCCTGAAGTTGCCATATAAGCTCAGAGAGGAATGGCACAAAAAGGCTTATGAGCTGCAAGAACAACACAATCTTCAAGAATAGTCACCTAGTAGAGGAAAGGCTAGAGCCCCTGTTAAGTCACAGGTCTCAAAGTCATCTGGCAGTAGCTATGCTACTAGTATTTCTCTTGCTTAAAAGGAGACAAAACCTGAACCCTCTTGCCCCTTCTGTAGTTAAAAGCACACATTAGATTTGTGCAAATACTGCACAAATCCAATGCATGGAGACAAGCTCAGCTTTTTAAATACCAGGAGCATATGCTTTGGATGTCTCTTTATAGGCCACATTAGTAAAGAATGCAGAAAGCAACTTACCTGTAAAATGTGCACGCAAGCTCACCCAAGTGTCCTACATATTGAGACCAAAGACAGCAAAACCAAGGAAGCAGAAAAACCCTCTGGTGTTACAGGCAGTGCATCAGTGTTGCAAGTTATGTGGGCATACAGGGGCCGGAGACCAAGATTGTGCGCTTTCCATCGTCCCAGTTAGGGCTGTGCGATAAATCGGTAAAATCGATTAATTCGAGTTTGTGGTTTTGGACAATTTAAAAAAATTAAAATCGATTTTCTCTTTAACTTGATCCTCCGCTGCTCCCCATGGGCTCCCGTAGTTTATAGTGACCTCCGCCCTCCCCCCGCATTTACTTTCCACAGAGAAACAAACACAACAACATGGCAGCAAGCCAAGAGTTCGTTCCTAAAAAGGCACTGTCTCGTCAGTAGTTCGGTTTTGTAGCATCAGAGCTAGAACAAACCACGGTCCGCTGCAAAGTTTATTTAAAGGCTGTTGCAACTAAAGGCAGCGGACCGACACATTTATTTCAGCCTCTCAAACAGCCGCATGTATCACAGTGGGACACTTGTTGTTCACTACGAGATGCACAGGAGCGCGGCAGCCTACAAACACCCGCTAAAAAGCAGCCAACATTAGCGGAATCTTTAATCATTGTGTCCCGGATGAGAAGAAACGTCACCTGTCCAGGTGGACAGTTTTTATGGATGCAGTCACATTGCATATCACTACAGATATCGTGCCCGTATATACAGTGGAAAAGCCGGAGGTTCAGCCACAAATGTTCGATCCCAGGTTTGGCTTTTGGTTTGATGTTTAGTTTTGCTGTAAAAGATTTCAGTTGTTGAATAAAAGGTTGAATAACCTGTTTATCACTTATTGTTAGTTACTTAGACCCCGTCCATACGTACCAAAACGATCTTTTTTTATCCGTCTTCCTTGGCATCGTTTCAAGAATATTTGCATCCACACGGATCCACTGTAAACGACTCAATACGCTGTAGTTCATATGCCAGGCCTATAGGTGGCGCTGGAAATGCACCAAAATTGGAGAAGAAGAGACGGCACATGCGCATAAACCTTTAGCGCTGTATACAAACAGACAGCCGAAGGAGAAACCGAACATAACAAGAAGAAGATGAAAATGGCTTGTCGGTTGTCCATAATCCTTTTTTGCTCAGCGTAGTGGCAGAGGAGTGTTATATAGTAACAAGTAACCCTGATAGGCTCAATATCTTCTGCAGCACGAACACAAGCATGTAGTCCGCCATTGTTGTTGTTGTTGTAATGAGACGCTGCGGGGTTCAGAGGTCGAAGGTGAGAGGTCGAGGGGTGGGGCGATGATGTCATCGTATCGAAAAGTATGCGGATTCACCGTCCACACGAAAACGCAGAGGCTGTGTTTTTGAATTTCTCCACCCTGAGATCCGTTTTCAAAAAAGTGCGTTTACAGGCGCTGCGTTTACAGGATCCGTGTGGACGGTCGGCCAAAACGATGCAAAACATGTGCGTTTACACAAAACAGCATTTTCGTGTGGATGGGTCATTAATGTAATTATGAAGCTAGAATGTTCAATTTTAAGATGGAGAGCTCAAAAGGTTCAAAGGTTTGTTTATTGTCATTCAATTCACGTTTACACGACAGAACGAAACATGTACTCAGGTCCCAGCACAATAAAAGCAAGCAATAAAAGATAACAATAAGAATGTCTCTAAAACACAGACAGAAGCCAGACTCATAACATTCACAAAAAGAGGTAAGATCAGTGCAGGTTAATTGTCCACAAGATAGCAGCAGTGCAGCATGACATAAAGTGCTATTCAGGTCATCTGATGAAAATTCCTGTATTTTTCATATTGCAATATATATCGCAGGGTAAAAAAAAATCACAATGTCAGTTTTTTCCAATATCGTGCAGCCCTAGCTCCCACTCATGTGGTTTCTGGAACTGAAGTTTCAGCACTGTACGGCGACAACTTCTTACCTCTTCCTGACACCTTCACTCAAAAGGAAATGCCAGTAATCAATAACAACATCCCCAAGCAGACTGACTTAGTTCAATGGGCGTATTTAAGTAAAGTCAAAATTCCCCCAAAGATCTCAGATTCATCTCAAGATTTCAAAGATGGAGCTGCTGATTGGCACAAATGCTCCAAATCTAATAGAATCATGGGAGGTTGGAGAACACTATTGGGGTGGGTTGTAAATGGGCCTCTGAGAAGTGCTGCTGGCAGAACAGAGAGTGTGACTGTTAACAGGATATCAGTGGCAAGACTGGAAGAACTTCTGATCTCACAGTTGATTCAGGATTTCAATGAAATTGCGTCTGAGAAAAAAACTGAAATGTCAATTGAGGACAAAAGATTTTTAAAGATGGCTAGCGAGGCAGTTCTGAATGATGGACATTACAACCTGAATCTGCCTTTACGGAAAACGTTTGATGTCTGCATGCCAAACATTAGCCAAATTGCAGAACAGCGTCTGCAAAGCCTAACAAGGAAAATGAAAAAGGATGAGCAATATTTAGAATGTGTTGCGTTTCTCAGTGACATGTTTGAGAATAACTATGCAGAGGAGGTCCCACAGGTAGAACTCACACAGTCACCAGCAAAGGTATGGTACTTATCACACCACGGGGTATATCACCCTAAAAAGAAAAACTCACTAGACACTGACTCATGCATTCGTGCTTTGAGGAGATATCGCTGCAGGAGGGGTCGAGTTAAGCACATCAGGTCTGATAATGGAACAAACCTGGTGGGCGCTCATGTGGAGCTCAAGAAGGCCCTGATGTCACTAAATGAGAGGAAAATCCAAGTTGCCCTGCTTCCTGATGGAATCGAATGGAGTTTCAATCCACCAGCCGCATCACACCACAGTGGAGTTTGGGAAAGGCTCATAAGATCTGTCCGCCAGGTGCTGAACTCCACTCTCCATCAGCAGTCCATCGACGATGAAGGCCTTCAAACCCTCTTCTGCGAGGTGGAGGCAATCCTGAACAACCGCCCACTCACGACCCATACGACCTAGAGCCACTGACCCCAAACTAGGGATCGACCGATTATCGGCCGGGCCGATTATCGGCGCCGATATTCGGCATTTTGACGCATTTCGGAATCGGCCTTTGTTTTTAATTCGACGGCCGATAAGAGATCAATTCAAAACTGGGTTATTTTGGCTCTGATGCAGCCTCTGTCTGCTGTCACTATGCTGTCTCCAGCATTGTCCCACCCACAGCACCATCTGATTGGTTACACGCTCTGGTTACACGCAGAGCCACAGCACAGGTAACAGCCGATCAGCAGTGAAAGCCGTGCATGCACAGTGCTCACACACACGCGGCGGAGAGGAGAAAAAGTTTTGCCACCATGTAAAACTAGATTCAAAGCCCGGCGCTGTTCCTGGGGGCTTGGTTTCGAAGGTAAGATAAGGCAGCAGACTCTCCTACACTTGTATTAAACATCCCAGTCCTCTACAGCTCACAGCTGCTAGGAACATTACTATGAGCCCATTAACGTTATATACACATAAGCAGCAGCTCTGCTCGCTCGCAGTCCCTCCAGACGTGCCTGTTAATCACTCGAAACAAGGTTGCTGATAATATCGATATGGAAATAGTCCGTGATAGTAGAAGTCTCTGTATGAGTGAGAGAGTAAAAACCTAATAAACTCAATTCAGTCGTTTTATTGCAGGGTAGCACGTTGAGGTGAAGGCTGAGTAGCTTTTAGCGTAACGTCAACGTTAGCCCATCGGCCCGCTTTCTCCTTCTCTGGCTCGAGACGCTCAGCAGACTGTAGCGAAACTCTACAACTCACGACTACTAACGTTACTGTGAGGCCCAATACGTTACCAGCAGCTGTCTGTTCCTGTGATCAACACTGATTATTAAAGTGAAGATGCCGTAGGCTATTTGGTGTTTTTAAAGGTTTAATCACTTGAAACAAGGTTACTGATAATATTGATAGGGAAATAGTGATAAAAGTAAGAAGTGTGTGTGTGTGTGTGTGTGTGTGTGTGTGTGTGTGTGTGTGTGTAAGCCACATGAGAAGCTGCAGAAACTGACAGCAAAGCACCGTCTGTCAGTGAGAAAACTGTAGGGCAATAATGGCTGTTTAACTACCAAGTTATTTTACTTTACCTTTTCTGTGTTGATTGAGAGATCCCAAGCAGCAGAAAATGACATATTGTTAGATGAAGTGTGTCCTGAAGCTGTCTTTTACAGTTTCTTGTAGAGAGGAGCAGGATATTGCTGTTCAAGACTTAAGACACAATGTAACTGCATCATAAAGCCTACATGAACTATTTATTTGTTTGTTTACATGTTAATTTACCTGCACCTTGCACTTTCTGTTAGAATTTTACAACAAAGATGTCTATTGTCTAAGATAAAAAAACAACCTTTTACATGTTGCAAATTGGATAAGCTGTTTAATAAACATATGCGTAAAGGCATTTAAACAAAGTTAAGTGTTGGAATTTTTGGTTTATTCAAAATTTTGACGCCAATATTTTCCCTTTTACTGCAAATGAATATCGGCTGCCACTCTAATCAATGAGACCATCCCCACCGGGCGCACTGCGTAACGCCTCAGCAGCATCCCAGCAGCGGCTCTCCGCTCTGCAGCGCTATCAATCCGCAGCATTTTTTGACAGAGCCACTGCTAAACCGCATGAAGCTCAACAAAGCAGATTGCACCAGACAGGAAATCCAGCGCAGAATCAACGTAATACACTTCCGCCCCTTTCAAAATAAAACACAATACGCAGATCATGTAGCCTATCACAACTTCACATCAACATTACGTCATGACCGTTTTCATTGCAGAAGGCAAACAACTGTTAATCTTTTTGCCAAATACATATATAAACGTGTAAATGCAGCAATGTCTTTCCTCTTGCTGTTTCAAAATCTCACTTCACTTTCATTTAAGATTGTTACAATGATGTGCTTAACCCTAATCAAGCTGCCTCATTATTTCAGTTTTTGCATGATTGCATGACATGTCCTTAAGAATATCTGAAAAAAAAAAAAATATATATTAGGCTATAGATCTTATACATGGTATTTTTGTAAAAAAAAAACTGGAAAAAAAAAACACCGAACCCGAAAACTGTGACCCCAAAATCGCGATGAACCGAACCATGGATTATGAACCGTTCCACCCCTAGTGTCTGCGCCTGTGAAACCTGCTTTAACCCTCTTGCATTTTATTTTGTATTTTATTTAATTCACAATAAAGTACCGACAACAGTGAACAGTCAGACTCTCTCTCATTGGATGTTTTTTGGACACAAGGCTGGAAGATAATACAAAATAAAGAGGAGGACAGATGGAGAGAGATAGGCCATGGAAGAGTAAGAATAGATCAGTGTATCATGTAACCTCATGACCCCTCATTGTCTGGGCATCAGAGTAGGGCAGAGTACACTCAGCTCAGTGATTATGCAGAAACCACATTAGATGTTTTATGGAAAGTAAAATTTTGACACTCAGATGCTCACTGAAGTAACCACACACTAACATTGTGACTGCAGGTCTGTATGCTCAATTCTTTGCAGGATGTCTCATACATTATTAAAGGGTCTTGAGGCAGGATTTGTGAAAAAATAAACATGCA
This sequence comes from Lagodon rhomboides, assembly GCA_039737535.1. Lineage (NCBI taxonomy): Eukaryota > Metazoa > Chordata > Actinopteri > Spariformes > Sparidae > Lagodon > Lagodon rhomboides. The sequence goes on along the minus strand of CM077785.1, from coordinate 2,928,344 downwards.
TTTTAAGTTTTTTAATGCTAATGGGTGATGAAGCGTTCAAAAACAAAAAGAATGAGCCCACCCACGTATCTCTCTGTTGCCTTGAACAGGCTGTGTGCTGCATAATGTACTGCAATTCGGGGGCCGGATTTCCCGCGCAGTCCTGCGGACCTGATGTCAGATGACGCTGAATGCGCGTCCTCAACGGCTTGCATACAGGAAGAAGACAAGCGCAGTGGATAGTAATGGATTCTGCTACAACCAGAAAACGACCCACCACCACACAAAGTCCACTAAAAAGTCATACTCAGAAGAAAACAAAGGTTGTATCAGCGGCAAGTTGTGAGTCGAAACGAAATTACGACCAAAGCCGGGCATTTTCCACGGTCCTTTAGTCTGAAACCGAATTGTTAGAAATATGTCCCTTTATATATGGGACCGAAAGCCCAACCTGTTATCCGGGAGGTGACGTTAGCAGCTGGCTGTAGCCACAGGCTAACGGTTTGTTTGTGTCTGTGTAGTAACATTAGCCGCTAACACACAGCAGTCCCGTATCAGAGACGATGTTTTTGTCCCCCAATATGCGGCCTTTGCTTTCACCTGTGCCTTTCAGACTGGCCGCGCTTATGTGTAGGGGACAAGGCTATCCCTTACATACAGCACAGTTCGCAGCTGTAGGCTACCAACGTCATTCCGCGGAGGCATGTGCGGAGGTCTTGCAGTAAACAGTCGCATGAACAGCGAGTAAAGAAATAACAGTGTCACAGCATCAGCTGCACTACTGTGAAGAGTTCATGCGCGCTCCTGCGCTGGCTTGGCTGCAGTTACCCTAATGGCCCTCGTGTCACTATTGAGTCTTATTTCTTGATCCTGCCTCATGCCTCAGCAGTCCTTGGCTCTGGAATCTTTAATCCAGGAATCTGAAGGTCTTGTCTGGTTTGACTCAACACCAACCTCCATTAAGCCCAAGAAACCTGACCTACAGTCATTGACATGGCCAAAATTGTTCATTAATCACTTGCCTTTCTGATTTGTTTGGAAACGTTTATTCCCCGAACTTAAACCTCACTATTTGAGGACCTGAGAATGAGACTCATAAATCGACTATCTCTCTTCAGAATTGCTTTAAGAGATTGCTATATTAGTGCTTTAATTGTCCACGTTAATGCACACTGGCTTGCCTCGCCTTTCTGTTTCTCTTTCCATTCTGTTTGTCTCTTTTGTGTTTTTCTCCTCTTTGTTTCTTTCTCTCTTCTGTTTTCTTTCTCCCTGCAACATTAACTGAGTTTTCCAAGAAAAACACCATTGAGGGTTTTTTCATCAGCAATTCCAATTAATAACAGCAGGTGAGTAGCGTTGCAGTTTTGGTTAGATTTTCAAAGGTAGCCAAACCTGATTTAGTGTGGAAAAAATACAAAAACAGTCCTTCATTAGACTGTTTCAAATAATCACACGGTGGCCACCTGGGCTGTGAAGTGATGGGAGACATCCTGTCTGACTGTCCTGTCTACCACTGACACTGAGAAACTCTGCTATATCTGTCTCTGCTCAGTGTTCAGGCACTCTCAACTCCTGGCTGCCATGCACATGTCATCTGACCTCTGCAGCACATCCAGAATGCAGCAGCCTGGCTGGTCTTAAACTTACCCAATTCTCTTACACTACAGTGCTCCTCCACACCCTTCACTGGCTACCAGTGACTGCTCAAATCGAATTCAAGTCTCTGGTACTTGCTTGCACTACTCTTCGAATGGTTTTAGCCCATCCTACATCCAGGACATGGTGAAACCATACACCACAGCCCTTAACTGCACTCTGCTGCTGTCAGTCGGCTTGGTTCACACACAGATGCGTACAGCTTCTGTACGCATGCTGTACTGTGCATACAGCAGGGGGCAGGGGTGTCAACTGACTGGGAGTCAAAGGTGCTGCTGAAGCCATGGCGCCCAGATTCTCAGTTATTAATGGGATACACTGCAGTATACGCCAACCTGTATTTTTCATCGCTTTCACATACTGTATCACACACACAAACACACACACACACACACACACACACACACACACACACACACACACACACACACACACACACATTATCTCTGTCTCTTTCCACCCCACTGTGTTAAATGCATCATAACCATGCTCAGTTAGCAGAGACAAAGACTCTACAAACTACAATTTTACAGATAAATGAGTCAAAGTAGATCCCAGTCGTGTGTTGTTTGCTGTGTAAGATCACCTTTGTTGCTTTGATGTGATGCCTCTGAGTGGAAATGTGGCAAATGTGATTTGCTTGTAAACATTGCAAACAATAAACATCAAGTGATAAGTGAAACACTGGCAAAAGCATAATTGTGCTGTTCCGGGTCCTAAGCAAAACACCATAATCAGAGCCTGGGATGAGTCTCTGTGTGAGGAATCACACACTGGTTCGATAGCAAGGACCTGCAGCTCTTCTTCTAACAGCTCACTGTAGGTGCTCATTCTTTCACCTCGCTACACACAGGCTACACCACCTTGTTGGTGAAGTTCGTTAGGTTATGCAGCCTGAAAGGATTACCTTGATGCTAAGAAAAATGGTACTGTCAACTGCATTTTTGGGGTAAAGAAATAATTTGATCTATATATCTACTATATCTATCTAACTAAAAATAAAAATAAAAATAACTTTGTATGCTGATAATGGTACGGTATGGTTCACTTTAAAGTACTATCAAACTGCCCTACCAGATCTGATTTACTGATTTCAAATTTAAGATTAATTCCTTGTCGTGTGCTCTTTTATTTTGCCCCAAATCTTTGGTATCTCCAAAAAAGAGACTTGGAACACTCGACGGCTACATGCTTTCAATTGTCTGGCAGCCATTCATAAAATAGTTGAGCCGCCAACAAAGGTCGACCCTACAGTACTCCATCTCTTATACCATAAGCAAGAAGCTCAGTTATGTTCATCTGAGATAGACTGATGGTATGCACGCACTGTGGAGAGTGTGTAGGGACAGATGTGTGTTTAAGAAATAGTCAAATGTGGTACCACAGTTAAATCTCTCCACTCAAGCACTGTTGCATGAAGTTGCCCTTTTGAAAAGCAGAAAAGAAATATATGACCTTTGAAAAGCACGACTAGAGGGATTATTTTGCATTCAGACCAAATGTTTGTGCATGAGGTAAGCTGTGCATCTGACCCTACCTTGAGGTTTCTATCTTTTTGAGAATACTTAAACATTTGAAAAAACAAGCAAGGATCAACCTCAATGATTTGGACCATAAAAATTCAATTATGTTGAAGGGCTTACATCACCATTCCTGTTTAGATGCAGACTTTTCTTGCTGAGGTTTTCATGTCTCAAGTCATTTAAACTCCATTCTAGTTTGTGCAGATACTTGGCAGCCATTAATCTTGGGGTTATACTAATGTATTATTGATGGGTGCTGAGTAAGTGCTATATATCAGTACAGTGCTGCTTGACCTTCGTCTGCCCTTTAACACTATTGACCGTGCCTTCCTGAAGAATACATTTCAAACAATGGGATGGTATATCTGTCTTGGAGTTAGTCTGTTATCCTACCATTTGTCAAATAGGAAGATTTTTATGAGTTTATCTCATCAGTGTGTGTGATCCTGCAGAAGAAACTATTGCACTTATTCCATCCTCAACCTATATGGCTGGAAAGGGCATAGTGTGAATATGATGGAAAGCCCTAAAAGGTTGCATCACACAAACTCCACAAGCGTTTTCACTTGTTACCTGCTACACTTGGCCATGGAGAGGGACGAAGCCCAATAAAATTATAAAATCATAAAATAGCATCATAAAATGCTAACAACAACAACAATAATAATAATAACATTCAATAATCTGGCCAAACACTGCATGAAGGGCGATAGTGTTTCAGATTCTTTAGCAGTCTTTATAGCTACACTTCAGTGAAACAGGAATGCTTATCATGTGCCTTGAACACCTTGCCATTACTTCGTCTACTAACATCTTACACTTTTTCTAAGACTTTCACTCTTACTTGTCTTGCATACTTCCTCCCTCAAGATAGCCATCATCTTTGCTGTACCTATAAAGTCTGCTGTCTCTACCCTGTGTCTACCACCCTGTGGCTCTCACCCCCATCCTAATGTTTTGAGAAGCAAAAATCAAAGACAACATCCCTGCCAGCTTGAACCCCCACCAGTATGCTTTCAGAACCAACAGATCCACAGAGGATGCCGTATCTACTGCCCTCAGTCTTTATACACCTGGGGATAAGAACAGCTGCATCAGAATGCTGTTTGTTGACTTCAGCTCAGCATTCAACACAATCCCACCTATGAAGCTGGAATTACAGTTCTGCAAAATAACATCCACAGGTCTCTGCAGATATACACAAAAGGGATTTATGCTTGCCTGCAGGTCACATTGACTCACGTAAAAGTCAATGTGCAGACCAAATAAGCTGATTGTTTGATCCAACTTCCTGTTGGGAGGCGAAGAAAAACAAAATTGAAAGTATAAAAGTAACAGGCAAGAGAATGTCTAAGAATGACACCCAGGCATGTATCAACCTCCTGTACTCAGAGTGATAATCAACTCATGATTATGCTATAATTAATTGTAATTAAAAAGATTGTGCTCAACAAGCAGAGTGCTAGCACTCCAGAGTAACTCATAGACTAGCATACACTGTGTACCTGCCACCACTTTTAGCAAGTCAGGCAGTAACTGTCTGGCCACATACAGGGAAGAATACAATTATCGCAACATTAATGGATGGAAAAAATTAGGGATTATATTGAGACATGCTGAACTGTTTACGTACCAAGACAAAACTATAGGAGGAAGAGCACAGTGAGGACTCCTGAGCCCCTATCCAGGCAGCCAACCAGGGGGTGAAAGATAAAAATCTCCAGGCTTCCATGAACCAGCTATTAGTTTCCCATCCATTGACAAGGGGAGTGTGGGGGTTAGGGAGAGAAGGATGACTTCATGCACATTGTGGCTGACTTCATCAGAGCACAGAGAAACACATCTATTTTATGTGTGTGTGAGTCTGATCATTAGAGAACAATAGTGGGTCTATGACTCCCTTTTGCCACTTGTTGCTCTGTTAAACAGAGAACCATTTACTGAAGTGCAATCCACACTTAAAACACTAACACACATGAAAGACACACACACTTGCACTGTGGCTGACCACTGTACCACTGCAGCAGCACTCTCAGAACCCACTCCAATCAGTCACTTGACATGGCGTGAGAGCAGATCTGGGTTGGCGTGATTTACACAACATGACATGACAAACATAACGTTTGTCAATTTAAAAGATTTTAAAAAGAGCAGGCTTTTCTCTGTTTTACATAATTGCAAATGGTATTCCTTTCACCAGGTTAGTAATGAATATCAACAGCTCTACATTAGTTGATTGACAGAAAATTAATCAGCAACTGAAAATCAATAATCATTTTTCAAACAAAAAACCACACAAACAAGCACACACAATTTTGATTATTTTGCAACTAATTGTCAGCCGTAAGTGCTATATCCAAATTGCAAGAACTGCAATTATTTTATAAAGGTAAAATGTGTCACAGATTAGTGTTTTTTATAAAAATGTTGTGCTGCAGAGACGCTCTGGCCTACAAAACTTGTTCTACAGATGTAATTGGCAAGGCACGTTTATTTGTATAGCACAGTTCAGACACAAGGCAACTCAAAGTGCTTTACAAGGGCATATAACTAACATTAAAAGAAATCAAAAAATGCATCTAAAATACATTTAAAAACAAGTAAGAAGACGTCAAGAAACAAAACATTAAAACAAGTTGAGAAATAGGGAAGTAGGCTAAAACAGAAAAGGATTAAAAAAGACAAGACTAGAAAATAAAAGTCACAGTGCAGTTCAAAGCTATCAAATTGCTTCAATGAAAAGCAGTGTCAAACAGAAAGGTCTTCAGTCTTGATTTAAAAGAGGTGAGTGTTGGAGCAGACCTGCAGTTTTCTGTGAGTTTGTTCCAGATATGTGGCGCAAAATAACTGAACGCTGCTTGTACGTGTTTAGTTTTGACTCTAGGGACTGAAAGCAGACCTGTACCTGAAGATATCAGAGGTCTGGGTGGTTCATAACGTGGCAGCAGATCAGAAATGTATTTTGGCCCGAAATCGTTCAGTGCTTTATAAACCAACAGCAGGATTTTGAAATATATTCTTTGACTGACAGGAGGCCAGTGTAAAGATCTAAGAACTGGAGGGATGTGATCTACTTTTTTGGTTCTTGTTAGGACGCGAGCAGCAGCGTTCTGAATCAGCTGCAGCTGTCTGATGGATTTTTTAGAGAGTCCTGTAAAGACACCGTTACAGTAGTCGAGTCTGCTGAAGATAAATGCATGGACAAGTTTTTCCAAATCCTGCCGAGACGTAAATCCTTTAATCCTGGATATATTCTTAAAGTGATAGTAATCTGACTTTATAATTGTGTTAGTGTGGCTGCTGAAATTCAGGTCTGAGTCCATGATTACACCGAGGTTTCTGGCTTTGTTTGTAGTTTTCAACATTACAGATTGAAGCTGAGCAGAGACTGTTAGTCGTTCTTCCTTGGCTCCAAAAACAGTTATTTTAGTCTTATCTTTGTTTAACTGAAAAAAATTCTGACACATCCAATCATTGATTTGTTCAATGCATCTACTCAGTGCTTGTATATTATAATAGAGGCCCCAGAATGGAGCCCTGGGGTACTCCACTTGTCATTTTCATCCACTCAGATGTTTAATTACCAATAGACACAAAGTAGTCTCTAAGATTTAGATTTAAACCAATTAAGTGCTGTACCAGAGAGTCCCACCCAGTCGGGTCGTTCGTGTCAAATGCAGCGCTCCAGTAACACTAAGACTGAAATTTTGCCACTGTCTGTGTTTAAATGAATGTCATTGAGGACCTTGACTAGAGTGGTCTCAGTGCTGTGATGTTGAAATCCTGATTGGAAAACATCAAAACAGCCATTTATTATTGCGTAATTGTTCAGCTGTTGAAAAACAGCTTTTTCAATGATTTTACTTAAAATTGGGAGGTTTGATATGGGCCTATAATTATTATTACTGATGTGTCTAGAAGAACCCTGCTGGTAAAATATCAAGGCAGCAGGAGGAAGATTATAAAACATGTTTGTTTGGCAAATACAGGAAGAAATGCCACATCATCATGATTTAACGTTTTTCAATAACAATGAAAATTGTGATGTAAAATTTAATCATCCATAATAATCATGAATTATATCTCAAAATTATCATATTTAAAAAAAAATAAATCACTTTTTGACCATATCGTGCACCCCTAAACACACTCTAATCCACTTTCTCCTTTCTGCTTCAGAAACTTGTTCTAATTTCTTTCTGGCTGAAGGACAAACTCCACAGTCTCAGGGTTTGTGTGTGTGCGTGTGTATCAACAGATGTGCAGCGTTTTGGCCTATAAACAGCGGATGTGCAACTTCTGACGTCAGATATAAGTGCTCCCTTTCAGTGGTCATCACCTCCTGTTCTGACCTTCTTTTCTATCTTAGCTGACCTAAGGCCAGAAAAGGATGTAGGAGGAATAAGGTCAGCCATGCACCCAGGGCTATGGATGGACAGCTTGGTCATTGAAGTACTTAAGCGACCACAGTGATCGTTCCTTCTTGGGCCTTTATCAATCCAACGCCTCAGAGGAGGAAACAGGTCCAAAAAGAGGTGCAACATGTGTACATATGATGTACTACTTGCCAACTACTACACATAAGACTAAGATTATGCATCGAAAACCTGCTGAAGTCATCCCTAAAACAATAGGAGAGGAGAAGGCTTTGAAATATACCATGTAATATTTTACATTTAAACTAACAATCTTCAAAGACACTGACTGAATATCTTGAATAAAGTATACTGAATAAAGTCTTTAAGACTGATTTGGTCCAGGATATAATCACATCCATCCTGGCAGAGATATTATCAATAGCCAATGTGCACAAAACAAGTTCTTACAATTGTCTAAAAACAAAACTCACATGCCTATACATACATTTTTGGTGGAATTAATCATTTCATACTGGCCATAAAGAGATTTTTTCCTCACACTGCTCCAATTTACTGATTGGGGCAAAAATCACCAGTCCTCATTATGTGTGAAAGTGAATGTGAAATTTTAGTAGTCTTCGACTAGGCAGGTTGTACGAAAGGGCTGTGGATTGGCACTGATTAAGCACAGTGAGCGACGGAGATGAGAGGCGGACACGCGAGGGAAATCGGGCGAGCTCACGTGAGACAGCTGGGAGCGTTGAGTGGACAGAGAGAGAGCGAAGTCTGCCAGTCAGAGAATAATTGATTCACCATGATTGTGTGCGTGTCCGTGAGACCTGTAAGTCATATTATTTACGTTGTCAGTTCACTAGTGCTGTCTTTATTTGTATTAGTTGATACTTATTGGCACCTAGCTCGTTCTTGCTAACTAAAATGCACATGGTTGTTGTTAATTGATTAGCTAGTGATAGTTGTCCATGTGTATTTGTGCTTAAGTTAATGAGTGCATTGTTTATAGGTTAATTAGTTACACTGCACATATTATACAGAAATGTGTGTGTATAACATATATTTAAGCATATGAGAGTGTGTATGTGTGTATGTATATATGTATGCATGTGCAATGTAGGCTACATAATGTTTTTTATTTCTCTTGACAGAACCACGCACAGTTATGCCCATGTTCTGTACTGTAGCTCAATAACATTAAACAGTCAAACTAAAGGAAAGTTGTCAGGATCCGTGTTTTAACAGACACACCTGGAGTGAAGCTGGAATTTAGGATCAGCCACGCAAAAAGAGTTTATACAGTCCTTTATTACAGCCCTCACTAACACAGGTGTTCTTAAGTCTTTTCAGTAGAATAAATACAAGGATGTTAAAGTAAAAAGACTTTTCATTCGTTTTAAATTCATGGCTCTAAGTAAAATAAACATTACAAAAAGAAATCCTTCAAGTGCAAACATAGTGTGTGTGTGTGTGTGCATGTGTGCATGCGTGCATGCGTGCATGTGTGCATGCGTGTGTGTGTGTGTGTGTCTTGAGGAGCCATCGTTGCGAGGTAGACCTTTTAGGGTCAGGAGTATAGCCCAGAACACAGTAGATTTTGCATAGTGGAAGCAAAAGGCAAATGTCAATAAATAACACCAAGTGGAGATGCATTTGGAAGCATATTTATTCTTTCTTGGACCTGATTCATCCATTTTCAGCAGCAAACTGAGCAGACCAGAAGGCTTGAGTGTGCAAAGTGATGAGACGCACCTCAGGCAGGCGAGGTTTGTATCACCATTAAAAAGGGAGATTAATAAAAGAAATAACCAACCGGGTGCACAGCGGGAGAAAGGGAAAAAAATCAGAGACTGCCAAAATTGTTGAGTGTTGGCAGGTATGATTCACAGTCCCAAAGGGGATATTCTCAACTACTTAGCTGTATTAGTGCCAGTGATGATCCCATCCTGTTTATCTCCCTCCTTGTGTCACCCAGCAGGGACAGCTAACACTCAGGTAGATGAGTTCCCCCATCCACCCTTTCCATCTGGAGGCACTGAAGCTCTCCTGAGACCCCGACCCAGACACTGTGACCTCTGGAGTCAGGCACCAGCGCCACCAGAGTCCCTGTTGAGACCCAGCCCAGGTAATGTCCCTACTCATCTGTCATACTGCACACAACAGTACCAAGAGAGATGGAGCAGTTAGAAGACAGACAGGGAAAGAAAGGTAAGTGATGGGTTACACTGATGTTTGAGGCACGTGTTGTATAACAATTCTGACACTAAATCCATTTAAGGCATAAACATAAGTCATATTGTCAGTAAGAAAAATAGAAAATTATATAACACAAATCACAGTAATGCACAATTGCAGGGTTGTTTCGTAAGGTGGCCCTGAAGGTCAAAACTAGGGCTACACGATTTTGGAAAAAACTGACATTGCAATTTTTTTTAACCCTGCGATGCATGATGCTCAAATGATGGGTAGCTGTTAAAAGGAACTTCTTTTGAGGACATTGTGGTTCGTGTTATAGATGCTGTTCCTCCCCCTTTTTTGCCCCCCCTTGTAGAAAATAGAAAGTTAAAATTTAGTGGGGAAGCCTCAGTGAGAACAACAGATGCATCAGTGCCAAGCCATGTCTCTGTAAGGAGAATACTGTCTAAGTTTCTATCTAAAATTAAATCATTTACGATAAAAGATTTGCTTAAAAGAGAGCGCACATTCAACACAGCCATTTTGATGTCAGTGCATGTGCGCTCATCATGGCATTGCAATGGGATGTTAAAAACACTTCTGGGTCTAAAAACATTCCTCGGTTTCAACTGTCTGTGAGAAATGATGGTTTTGATGGTTTGAGTGTCCTGAGATTCTGGTGGCGGATAAGGGCCCGTTGATGTAGTGGGTGAGTGAGGGGCAGAGTGCCTGTGTGCATACCGGTCAGCGGTGAGTCAGGAGGTGGCTGTGGTGCAGGACCGTAACGAGGCGGGGGAAGTGGACCGGAGATAATCAACCGCTTGAGCACACCCTCTCGGGTAATATTGCTTAAATCGTGCAGCTTTAGTCAAAACACAACAACACTGCGGAAAGCAAAACTGCAATTCACATAACACAACATTCAAAAAACAACAACATTTCACAAAACGCTACATTTGCTCGCTGGCTGATTTTCTTCAACTGACTGAGTTTCTCTCTGACGCTTCCCCCTCAGCACTTTTTAGAACACATTTATTTGCAGAACTTAAAGTCTTTAGAAGTTCCCCATTAGATATTAGTTCATAACCCAAGTACCCCCTCAACATAACCGCTTTTATGATCTCTAATCAATGGTAGGACAGGAACAGCGATAGAATAATGTCCATTGTCCTTCTTTATAGCAGACTGAACATTTAGAAACCTTAAACACAGATCAGTCAAAAAAAAATGTGTGATTTTGTGATTAATAGTGATTACAGTCATCATATCATGTTAGAGATTATTATTTAACATTTCTGGGTGAGGATGATTGTGGTGCAACAAAAGAGATTTTGGCTGGACAATGTGTAGGCTACTTATATATATGTAATATATAAATATATATATAAATATAAATAATATAAACTGTATCTATGTAAGCCTAGGTCTTAATGGGTCAGACTAAAACGCTACAATCATCCATATGTGTCCATTTATGAATACATCTCATCTGTCTGATCCATATTTTCATTTTAGTTGCTACCAACTGCTCAAATCTGGAAAATGGTGAATGTGGATTATGCTGAAAAATATGGTAGCCTAGAATTAATTTTTTACTCCTTTGTCCATTCCTGTTTTATAGATAAATATGTGCATTGGCATGCATTCATATTCCCAGCTCAACTAGATTAAGCTACGACTGATCTTTAATTTACCTGTTGCCATGGTGAATCTTATATAGGCCCATTGATGAGTTTTTTTTTTTTTTCTCTGCCCAAGGTTAAGGCTCAGTGTTTTGAACCTGCTTTCTAAAGTAGACTCCTGTTACTCCCTGCTAAATATCTTTTACATCTCATGTAACTCAACGAGAGTATATGAGACAAATGGTGGAGTTCTACCCTTCAACAAAACAGAAAAAATCTGACAGATTTTTGAGGGCCTTGTAGTCCACTGAACAACCAGAGGGAGGGAGGAATCAGTTGGGCCAATGCCCACGGCTAAGTGCCTGTTCTGGGCTATCCTCCTAATCCAGAAGGAGGGAGGGCCCCAGTAAATGTACTGTTTAATCACACCACAAATGAACCCAATTTCCTAAATGTATGTTCAGTTGGTGTCTGGTGTATTACATGTTTTTCTTGCAGCTGGTCTGTGACAAAGAAAAAAAAAAGCTATCTGCATATAATATAAGACAAAATCTGTCAAAATGCCTTCACAAACTCAAGCCCTCTTTACAGCTGCATGTATGGTCTATGGAACATGCTGAGATGACAAAAACAAAATCTCAACTGGGAGTTTTAGGCTGTGTCCAATTTGTGATAGGATGTGGAACTTAGAGATAAAGCCTTTTAAACCACCCAATCACAGACTTAGGAGAAATTTCAGAGGTAACTGGTAGACCTGCACGATATGAGCAAAATGTGCGATGTGCAATGATACCCTTCAATATTGCGATGACGATATGACTTGTGATAAATAAGAAAATATTCAAGTTTGCATACAGTTCCTGTTTCTTTCAGATTTTTCTGCATTAATAGATTCCCTGCTTTTAGGTACTCTTAAACACTTAATAGCTGATGACAATTCAATAAAAAAATAGAAAAAGCAAATATTTTTGAGCATGCTTTTATTGAACAAAACCCTTATAACAGTAATGAACATGTTACTGTTGCTGCAGTGATGGTCGCGTTACTTGACTGCTGCTCGACGTTTGCGCTCTACACTGACTGGCCTTAAATTGCTCCTGCAGCTCTTTATGGTGGTGCAGCAGGTGGTGATGGAGATTGGTGGTGTTACCTCTGGATGTTGCTACAGCTGTTCTGCAGGTCCTGCACAGTACCTGAGTCTGTAAATTGTATTCTGGCTTGAGTCCAAAGTATCTCCAAACCGCGGAGCTGCTATTTCTTTTTGCGTTCTTTAAGCATTTCGTCGGCATTTTCACCGCTCTGCTCTCCTGCCTCCGCCATCCTGTTTACTCTGGCTACTAATTCTCATGCAGGAACTGAGCAAAGCTGGGTGTCTTCTGATTGGCTAAACGGTGTGCATGCATTGCCCGTGTGTCCAGGGCCGCATTTGATTGGCCAAATGTCAGCACACTGAGTGTGAAAGCATGGAGGATGTAAACAAAACTTATCGCACTTCAGACCAGCTTTTGCGATGGGTTTATCACGCACATTCACATCGCGATGACGATGAAAATATGATAAATCGTGCAGGCCTAGTAACTGGCAGCGATTGCTTTGGTTTAATGTTCATCTATCTGTTGTTTCGATGTTTTCTGCAGTGCTCAAACTGGAAGTTGTCGCTGTAAACTTGCACAAACTCATGCTGGTGCTTTTTTGCTTCAATCTAGCTCAGTGCCTGTGTGGCTCAGTGCCTGGCTCCCTGAGTGTTGATGGCTATATTTACATAAAGTGGAGTGATTAAGGATTTCAGGTCAGTCAGTATTGGCACTCAGTGAGACAGTCATTTTGTGTTTGTGACTGTACAAAAAGCAAATGCTAATAGTCTAAACTGCAGTTTTTATTCTGTTACAGATGAAGTCTCAATCTAAGTCATGAATTGTATGAAAATGTTAAAATAAATTACCCAAATTATATGCACCAACTCTTGTTACAGGAAACCATGTGCCAAATTAGTCATGTGATCATAAGATTTATCAGAAAAAGTTATGGGAAAACGTAACTACTGTTACTGTTAACACTAGATTAACCATGCAAGGTAAAACAATGATCACAAACTTGAATATAACTGTTACTGGGCTTTCTTGGTGGGGTGAGTCTGTGTTACTTTTCCCGAAGAAGAATTTTCATTATCAAATAACATACAATGCAGTGATTCCCACAGGATTTCATGAGACCATGTTGGATGGACCTCGGACCCTCTAGGGGGGTACGGGGACAAGTTTCTACACAAGACAAAGATTTTGCACATTTTAAAGTTAAATGTATCAATCTGGTGCACTTTGGGAGAACAATTGGGAAGCTATCTCATAAATTACATGACCATAAAAGAGAAATTGTGGAAAATATAAAATGTAGAAAATATTCAAATGTAACACTAAGCTTTTGCTCTGCTGCCTGGTGATTAGTCCAGTAATAAAAGATAGGCTGGATGACAATAAAGAGATATAACATCCTGAAGACAAAAAATTAATGAAGGACAAGTACTGTGAGTGCCTCTGAAAGAGACATGCTGACATTCTGTTGCTAACATGGAGCCGAGCTGCACTATTGCTGGAAATACATTTTCTCTGAAAGATCAAGCATCACGTTGTGTTTCTTGGAGGAGATCAGAATATTTAGAGACAGGCTATCTGTGCTGACAAGCACTGAACAGAACAAAACTGGACATTGAAGTTATTTTATTCCTCCTGGACTGAACTTGTTCCAAACCCAGGCTCGTATTACCCCTACCCTGTGGTAAACTGAGACACAAGACCAGCTTTTTTATGAGTCAGGGTTCTGCTCTCAGAAAATGCACTGATTTCAGTGAACACCTGATTACTTTTACTGTGTACTGCAATTAACAATTAACAAAGACTTGTTTTTCCATTCTAGCAGAAAATGTGAAACGTGACTCATCAGTATTGTTCTAATATTCAAATTTTTTCGTCAACCCTCCCAGCTTATGTTTAACTGGAAATCTGTAATCGAGCCAGGCCAATATTTTCAGCTGATTTTGCGTCTCACAGCTTTATTAATCTCAGTGAGTTTGCTGCCAGTAAAGAAATGTCCAAGATATGTAAGAGGCAATTTAAAAACAGTGTCGCTTTTATATAGATGTCTACTAAAGAACACTGACAATTTCATTTTTTAACCAAAAAAATTCCCATTTAACACTTATTACAGTATTTTCCTTATTGAAAAATATTAAAACGTTCGTCTATTTTTTATGTTTCTTTAAAAAATCAATATTGATCAATATATCATTAGAAGATTATTTCATGCCTAAAATGGTCACAGCTCATCTCTGCCTCACCACTCTGCACCAGCCTGCTTCAATCTGCCAATCAGACACACCCCCCTCATCAAGCCAACTCCACTCACCTGTGCTCTCTGCTCTGCTCTGGCTGTATTTAAACTCCTGCTCCTCACTCACTCATTGCAAGATTGTTCTCGATGCTTGCACCAGACTCTCCAGCGTTTCTCCGCCTGAGCGCATGGTTCCGACCCTGCTTGCCTTTGACTATCCTGCCTCACCGATCTCCTGGAAATCAGCCTTCCGTCCCTGACCACGATCCTCGCCTGTCCCTTTCTGGGTTCTGCCTGTCTGCTTCCTTGGCTATCTGGGGATTACCTGATTCAGATCTACAGAGTGAGTGTTACACCTGTCTCCTCAGCGGCTTCCTGCAGTTCTGTGAGTCTGATTATTCCTTCGCTGAGGGAGCACAAGACAGAATTTCACGGCATTACTCACCAGTGTCTTGATTTGGTTCGGCTGAGACCTAATCTCCGATCCCCACCTGAGACTGTTCAAGGCCAGCAGCTAGAAGACAGACTGTTTTGCCAACTGCCATTGTTTCCTGCGCTTGTGCCAATAAAGTTTATTACCAACGATACCTACCTGTCTTTGTGCTGCTTTTGGGTCCAAACCACACCCATTACAAAAATGTCAATATTGGTATTTGACTCAAAGTCCAGTCCAACTCTAATCTGTCACATTCCACAGGTGAGAATATGAAAAACATGAGAGAAGCTGTTCTACCTTGTTGCTGCTGGTCTGCAAAGAAAATGTCACAGTATGTAGGTACTAGGCCTGCACGATTAATCATATTTTCATCATCGCGATGTGAACGTGCGTGATAAACCCATCGCAAAAGCTGGTCTGAAGTGCGATAAGTTTTGTTTACATCTGCCATGCCTTCACGCTCAGCGTGCTGACATTCGGCCAATCAAATGCGGCCCTGGACACATGGGCAATGCATGTACACCGTTTAGCCAATCAGATGACGCCCAGCTCTGCTCACATTCCTGCATGAGAATTAGTAGCCAGAGTAAACAGGATGGCGGAGGTAGGAGAGCAGAGCGGTGAAAATGCCAACGAAACACTTGTGGCAAAAAGAAATAGCAGCTCCGCGGTTTGGAGATACTTTGGATTCAAGCCAGAAGACAATTTACAGACTCAGGTACTGTGCAGGACCTGCAGAACAGTTGTAGCAACGTCCAGAGGTAACACCACCAACCTCCATCACCAGTGTTTAAGAGTACCTCAAAGCATGGAATCTATTAATGTAGAAAAATCTGAAAGACACAGGAACTGTATGCAAACTTAAATACTCAAACACTAAGTTAATAAAACTGAATGGCTATAGAGAAACTGAAGTGTTAACATATATCATGTCAACATAGATCATTTGTTGATTAGACATCAGTCAGTATAAACAATGAAAAACAATTGCCTCCTATCTCGGTCAGTCTTACATTTAGCATTATTGAGGTTAGCTTGAATCCAGCTGGTCACGTTGGTTACGTTGGAGCATCATTTGTCCCAGATATGTCAGGAATATCCCTTCAACCTTATCCAGGTTTTTCAACCTCATAACATGTTTACAGCCACACTCCACTTCACATTCAGCCTAAATTTCAATACTGAATGTTTTATGAATATTACAGGGATATGAGCATCTAAGTAAAAATAACCAAATCTCCAGCCAGTATTAGCCTAAGGGCACGTGTCCACATAGCGTTTTTTTCAGGCAGAAGAGCATTGGCTGTGCACTCAGGAGCACTGAGATGAGGCAGATGTCAGCTGAGGGACGAAACAATGCACATGCGTTTATGACAATATCTTGAAAACCATTTCTGTATGATTTTTTATTTGACATTGGCACATCAGAGCAAGGAGGAGTTGAGTCCATGACATGATCTATAAGAGACAAAAAGAAAAGAAAAAAACACTATCTGGACACTGCCGCTACAGCTGCCTTTTAGTTGAGGTGGATAGTGGGAAACTCCCACGTAATATTGCAATATCTTAGTCTAATCACCCTGAGTAGAAAAGCCACGTAACTAAAACAATGATTGTTGTTTTCTTATTGGCTCTATTCAGTCCAGTTTGCAAAAACTATGTACCTTAAAAAATGTCGAGGTATATTGCATTGAGAAGATGAATGCATTTTTTTTAGCTTTTTACATAATCACTAGTTATGGCTACTCATCACAGTAAGAGTAAGGTCTCCATTCATGACACAATGTTGTGAACACTGAAAATGATTTTATACAAAATAGGTATTATATGTAATAAAATCAACAATAAAATAAGTGAATAAATTACTGAAACACATTTTGATGACATTTCATCATTCACTTTCAAACAGTTGTTGAACTCCTCCATGCAAAGACTAGCTGGCCATTGTCACAGAACAGCTGGGACCAAACAGTACCTTTAACCTCCAGTTATCCAGCAGTATGGTACAACAATAGTATTGACAACGAAACACTTGAAAGTCCAGCCTTGTACTCTCAGTGGGTTCACTGTGCAGCCTTAGCTTACCTAACATTATTAGTGTGATAGCTCCCCAGTGTTGTCCTGCTATTAGCAGTCTGCAGCATGTTCTGCAGCATGTTCTGCAGCACAGCGCTTCACTGAGTTTTAATTTGGACTCAAGCTGTTGGAAGGCTTCTATCTACAGCCTCAACCCTTCCCAGACCCTGGGAGTCTTCCAGCAAGTCATTCCCGACACTGAGAAATACACATAAACCGACACACATCTGGATGACATACCGTTCATTTACTATTCTTAACTAACAAAATATGCAAAAAAGTAGACAAACCCAGCCAGCAGCATCTTTACACACTGATAGATGTGCCAATAATTTAAACTCCCTATGATATGTGCATGACTGACAGTGTGCTGGTTCTCATCTGTGATCCTCACTCGCTCCAATCATGTGATGATGGCAGCAGATTACAATCGATACATATATACACTACCAGTCAAAAGTTTGGACACACCTTCTCATTTAATGGTTTTTCTTTATTTTCATGACTATTTACATTGTAGATTCTCAATGAAGGCATCAAAACTAGGAAAGAACACATATGGAATTGTGTAGTAAACAGAAAAATTGTGAAATAACTCTAAATATGTTTCATATTTTAGATTCCTCAAAGTAGCAACCCTTTGCTTTGTTGACAGCGCTGCAAACCCTTGGCCTTCTCTCAATGAGCTTCAAGATGTAGTCACCTGAAATGGTTTTCACTTCACAGGTGTGCCTTGTCAGGGTTCATTTGTAAAATTTCTTGCCTTCTTAATGGCGTTGGGACCATCAGTTGTGTTGTGCAGAAGTCAGGTTGGTACAAAGCTGACAGCCCTATTTGACAACTGTTAGAATTCATATTATGGCAAGAACCAATCAGCTAAGTAAAGAGAAATGACAGTCCATCATTACTTTAAGAACTGAAGGTCAGTCAGTCTGGAAAATTGCAAAAAGTCGCAAAAACCATCAAGCGCTACAACGAAACTGGCTCACATGAGGGCCGCCCCAGGAAAGGAAGACCAAGAGTCACAGAGTATGAGCATTTTAAATTTTGATGGGCCACTTCTATTTTGACTGGCACCGCCGGTTTAGCGGATCAGGAAATCCACTGGCCAATTGCATGCGAGTTAAGCCATCCCACATGACGCTACTCAGCCAATCAAATCTGTGCATTCCAGGCAATAAACATTGTGACTCTGAATACAGACAGACGAAAGAGGTAAAAAGCGAGTGACAGATGGTAAGACAAGTGAGCGATACAGGGAGAAAAGACAGAGACACGAGTGAGACAGAAATAATAACTCCACATGTTGCTCTCTAAGCCCACGTTTATACATAGCAGGGTATTTAGAAAAACGAATATTTCCCTCCCTCCGTCTTCAAAAATAACATTGTGCACACAACATCGTTTTCAAAAAAGTTGTCATTTACATCAACCCGCATAAATACGCCGTCGAGCGTCATTATAACTATGCCAAACCTCTGGGCGGCAGTGTAGGGAGAAGGATAAAGCCATGCAAGCCAATCAGAATCCTCAGAATCAACAACAACGAATAACACGAGCGACTTCCTGTTCCTTTCAAAATAACGCTCACATGACGTTAAGCATTTTCTGGCGCATAGCCTAATGAGCGTGAGAACCTAAAATCCTGTTTCTCCCAGTTGACACAACAACACATAACCAGAGTTTTCCAAATTCTCCACTTTGCCCGGAGTTTTTAGAAATAATCGTTTTCTGTGATAAAAACGGGGTTTTCGTGTAAATGAGAGGCCAAACCGCCTGGAAATATCTGCGTTTTCCCTTCGTGTAAACAGGGCATAAGAGTTAATGAATGTTCCCCCAGAGTCGATTGGATTTTTGGTCAGTACAAAAAGCCATTTACTGATGGAGAGGTTGTCCAGGAGTGCATGAGTGCAAGTAGCTGAAACCTTGCTTGAGGAGAAACAGAAATGTTATTTTTCAAAAATTAAGTTCTTTATCATAAGATGCACGATTTTTAAAAAGCTCTTTTATTTATTGTCACTATTTTATGTTTAAATGCAGCCCTTCTTTTCCTTAAAGAGAGAAGAACATAATACATATCTACAGTATTATATATCTGTATAATTAAATGTTAAGTGACAATAAATATTGTCGAAATGTTTTTGAAATGTTCTTTCTTTATTTGATTTGTGTCACACCGCGGTGAGGGATGTCTTGTCTTGGGTTTTTTGTCTTGTGAATTTCCGGTTTTATTTTGAAAAGTAACTTCCTTCTCGTTTCAGGTCACTTGCCCTTGCCCTTTTGTCATGGTCTGGCGTCTTCCCTGATTCCTGATTGTTTCCACCTGTGTTCCCCTCCCCCGTGTGTATATAGTCTTTGTCTTCCCCTGTCTTCGTTGCCAGAGTATTGTCAAGTTTTGTTTGTTCTGTACTGGTTTTCCTCTGTTTCAGAGTGATTTTCTGTTCATAGTTTTTCTGGTTAGTTCTTTTGTTTTCTAAGATTAGATAATTTTGTAGCATTGTTTTCCTCCCTTTTGGAGCGCTTTCTGTTGTAATTTTATACCTTAAGAATAGTGTAGATAGTTTCATAGCCCTGTGCTTTTCCTCTTCGGAGTGATTTTGTTTTCTTTCTTAAATTTCAGAGTGTTCCTACTAGATCAGTGTAGTTTTTTTTTCCTCCTTCAGGAGCGCGTTTTGTTCTGTGTTCATTTTATTTTCTTAGAGTGTCTTTGGACCATAGAGATTTTCACAGCCTGTTCATTTATCACTTCTGTCTCAGAGAAAGCTGTTCAGAGAAATAAAGCCTGCCTTAACTGCTG